>VWZE01001200.1:107926-123695 GCA_013396675.1 Eubucco bourcierii | reverse complement strand
GAGCAAAGGGGCAGGATCCCCTCCCTTGCCCTGCTGCCCACACTGCTCTTGCTGCAGCCCAGCACACAGTTGCTGTCTGGGCTGCACTCACACTGCAGCCTCATGTTGAGCTTTTCATCACCCCAGACCCCCAGGGCCTTTTCCTCAGGGCTGCTCTCAGCCATTCTCCACCCAACCTGGAGTTGTGCTTGGGATTGTGCCTACTCAGGTGCAGGACCTTACACTTGGCCTTGTTGAATGTCATGAGGTTGGCCTGGGCCCAGCTCTGGAGCCTGTCCAGGTCTCTCTGGATGGATCCCTGCCCTCTAGCAAGTTGCCTGTGCCACACAGCTTGGTGCCATCTGCAGACTTGCTGATGGTGCACTGATTCCTCTGTCCATGGCACTGACAAAGATGTTATGAGAAGTCTTAGGACACTCAGTTGCTTCTTGGAGATTGAGGAGAACTGTGGCAGCTAAATCTGAGAAATTAAATCATTTGTCTTAATCCAGAGTAAAAAATAAAACCCCACCACCCAAAGATGGAAGGGAGTGAGAAATCAACACAACTCCTCTCCTTCCAGCTTGGTGCCAGAGCCAACCCCTCAGGCCAGAAAAACTAACCTCTCTACATAATTCAATTTTAAACAGGCTGCAGGAGGTCAGGATGCACTTGGGGGTGATCTGAGACATCTCAGATGGAATAACTCTGTTTGTATGCTCCCAGATGCATGGGTTTAGGAGCTCTCTTCTCCAGAACCAGCTCTGCTGCTCTGGGAGGGACAGTTAACATCACGCCACGGAACACCCTGAGCAGCTGCAGCAGAATCCAGCTGGGGAAGGGAGGGGGAATGGGACACGTAATTCTCCCTGGCACGAGCCAGGAGCCATGTGGTAGCTTTCCAAAGAGCTTTTGCATGTTGCTGGAACAACCCTGGAGCCAAACACCAGCAAGGAAAATGGAAAACAAAAATCTGGGATCAGTTTCAGGCTCTGCCACAGTTTCCTGTCCAGCTCCTCAGCCAAGTCTCTTTTTTCCTGTGATGGGTTAATGCTGAAAAAGGGAGGTGTTCACCAGACTTGCTTTAGATATTAGTCCCCATGGCTGGCTGAGGACTTAAATCATGCCCCAGCTGGAGCATCTCACAAGTCAGATGAGCTATTTCACAGCTGCTGAGGACGGCAAGTCTTGGGAGACAAAGATCTCATCCTTATCATCATGATTTGGGGTGCTGGGGGGGTGAAAAGCTGGACAATGAATGCTCAGAACACAACCCATGTCCTGGGCTGAGCCCCAGGAGTGTGGGAGGCAGGGGCAGGGAGGGGATTATGCCCCTCTGCTGTGCTCTGCTGAGACCCCACTCCAGAGCTGGCCCCAGCACAGCAGGGACAGAGACCTGTTGAAGCAGGGCTGGAGGAGGCCACAGCAACGTTGGAAGCTGAGAGAGTTTGACTTGTTCAGCCTGGAGAAGAGAAGGCTTCAGGAAGACCTTCTGGTGGCCTCTCAGAGCTTAAAGAAAGCTGGGGACAGGTTTTTGAGCAGGGGCTGCTGTGACAGGACAAAGGGTGATGGTTTGAACTGAAAGAGGGAGATTCTGAGTGGAGAGAAGAAGAAATTCTTCACCGTGAGGATGTTGAGACCCTGTCCCAGGTAGTCCAGAGAGATAGGAGATGCCCCAATCCCTGGTATCATTCCAGATCAGTTTGGGACTCTGAGCAACCTCTTCTAGTTACAGATGTCCCTGCTGACTGCAGTGGGGTAGGACTGGACAAACTTTAGAGGTCACTTCAAGCACAGACTCTCCCATGACTCTGTGGCCACACTGGCAGGAGACATCCTGCTCCCTCCCAAGCCAGACAGAGGGGACTGAAGCCTCACAGCTCTGGGGAGCAGGGAGCACAGCCAACAGACATGCCCATACCTCTCTCTGAGGAACGTGCAGCAAGCATCTTTGATGTTCTGCAGCTGGAGGAAACTGGCCCCCATCAGCAGGGACTGGACATTCTGCTGGTCTATGGCCAGGTGACCGTTGTAGGCAAAGTTGATCAGGGCCTCCAGCGCACTAAGAGGGGAGAAAAGGTAGAAAATCCACTGGACTGAAGCCAGCTCCTAACAGTAAACCCTTTCCTGGCCCCATTCACACAGAGAGGAGGCTTTCAAGCCTTGCAAGACCCTCCTGGCCCCTCTGGCTGTTACCTGGGATCCATCCCCTGCATGACAATCTCATCCTGCTTGCACTCCATCATGTCGTTGGTGAACATGGCATGGAAGTAGGGGATGGAAGCTGCCAGCACGATCCGGTGAGCGCTGAATTTATGGTCCCCTACCTAAAGCAAGGCAGAGGGAAGAGAGAGGAGGGAAGATCATTGCCAAAATAAAAGGGAGAGGAAGGAGGAGGGAAGATCACCACCATCCACCACCCATTCAGATGATTCACTGCAGCACAGCTCCACCAGCAACCAAGGGCTGGAAGACGGACAACTGCCATTTGCTAACAGAGTGGCAGCTGGCCTCAAAGGCTAACTTCAGAACCCCCATAAACCACCATGAGTGGTCAACCAGGCTAAGATCAAACAGTATTACAACCTAAGAGCAGGACACCTCCAGATTGAGAACCCCCAGGTCCACAGAACCATGTGTCTGCAGAAATCAACTCAGTTTGAACCTCCATGTGGAGATTTCACACACAGAGCTGCATCCTCCAGCTGCTCCGGGTAGAAAATGCTCCCCTGTGACCTTGCTTCATATATCCCCTACCTCTAATGGCTGACCAGCATGGAATCATGGAATGTTTTTGGTTGGAAAAGACTTTAAGATCATGGACTCCAACCCTTAACCCAGCACTGCCAGGGCACCACTAAACCATGGCCCTCAGCACCACATCTCCATGACTGAAATCCCTCCAGGGATGGGGACTGCACCACTGCTAGGGCACCACTAAACCATGGCCCTCAGCACCACATCTCCATGACTCTGAAATCCCTCCAGGGATGGGGACTGCACCACTGCTAGGGCACCACTAAACCATGGCCCTCAGCACCACATCTCCATGACTCTGAAATCCCTCCAGGGATGGGGACTGCACCACTGCTAGGGCACCACTAAACTATGGCCCTCAGCACCACATCTCCATGACTCTGAAATCCCTCCAGGGATGGGGACTGCACCACTGCTAGGGCACCACTAAACCATGGCCCTCAGCACCACATCTCCATGACTCTGAAATCCCTCCAGGGATGGGGACTGCACCACTGCTAGGGCACCACTAAACCATGGCCCTCAGCACCACATCTCCACGACTCTGAAATCCCTCCAGGGATGGGGACTGCACCACAGCTCTGGGCAGCCTGGGACAGGCCTTCACAATACTTTTTAAGAAGAAACTGTTCATGTCCAACCTAAACCTCTCCCAGGGCAACATGACCTCTGGTCCTTCACTTGTTCCTTAGGAGAAGAGACTAACCTCCACCTGGCTCCAGCCTCCTTTCAGGGAGTTGCAGAACCAGAAGTCTCCCCTCAGTCTCCTTTTCTCCAGATACAACAATCATAGAATCATAGAATGGTAAGGTTGGAAGGGACCTCAAGGATCATCCAGTTCCAACCCCCTGCCATAGGCAGGGACACCTCCCACTAGTACAGGTTACTCAAGGCCTCATTCAATCTGGCCTTGAACACATCCAGGGAGGGAGCATCCACAACCTCCCTGGGCAACCTGTTCCAGTGCCTCACCACCCTTACTGTAAAGAACTTCCTCCTAACATCCAGTCTAAATCTCCCCTCTGCCAGTTTAAGCCCATTGCCTCTTGTCCTGTCATTGCAGGACCTTGTAAATAATCCTTCCCCAGCCTTCCTGTAGGCCCCCTTCAGATACTGGAAGGCTACTATCAGGTCCCCTCGAAGCCTTCTCTTCTCCAGGCTGAAGAGTCCCAACTCCCTCAGCCTGTCCTCATAGGAGAGCTGCTCCAGCCCTCTGATCATCTTTGTGGCCCTCCTCTGGACCCGCTCCAACACTTCCATGTCCTTCCTGTGCTGAGGGTTCCAGAACTGCACACAGTACTCCAGGTGGGGTCTGACGAGAGCAGAGTAAAGGGGCAGAATCACCTCCCTTGCCCTGCTGGCCACGCTTCTCTTGATGCAGCCTAGGACTCGGTTGGCTGTCTGGGCTGCATGTGCACACTGCAGGCTCATGTTGAGCTTTTCATCAACCCAGACTCCAAGGTCCTTTTCCTCAGGGCTGCTCTCCAGCCATTCACCACCCAGCCTGTATTTGTGCTTGGGATTGTGCCTACCCAGGTGCAGGACCTTACACTTGGCCTTATTGAATTTCATCAGGTTGGCCTGGGCCCAACTCTCCAGCCTGTCCAGGTCCCTCTGGATGGCATCCCTGCCCTCTAGCAAGTCGACTGTGCCACACAGCTTGGTGTCATCTGCAAACTTGCTGAGGGTGCACTCCATTCCTCTGTCCATGTCACTGACAAAGATGTTAAACAGCACTGGTCCCAGCACTGACCCCTGAGGGACACCACTTGTCACTGGTCTCCAGGTGGACATTGTGCCGTTGATCGCCACTCTCTGGGTTCGACCATCCAGCCAATTCCTTATCCAGCGAGTGGTCCATCCATCAAGTCCATGCTTTTCCAGTTTGGTGACCAGGATGTCATGTGGGACAGAGTCAAATGCTTTACTCAGGTCCAGGTAGATGACATCAGCTGCCTTTCCCTTGTCCACTGTCGCTGTGACTTCATCATAGAAAGCCACTAAATTTGTCAGGCAAGATCTGCCCTTGGTGAAGCCATGCTGGTTCCCACCAATCACCTCTGCTTTGTTTTCCATTTGCCTTAGCAGGACTTTCAGCAGGATCTGCTCCATGATCTTGCCAGGCACAGAGGTGAGGCTGACTGGTCTGTAGTTTCCAGGGTCATTCTGGGCACAAACCCAGGTCTTTCAGCTGCTCCTCACCAGATCTCTCCTCCAGACCCTATACCACCTTTGTTGCCCTTCTCAGGCTCTGCTCTAGCCCCTCCATGTCCTTTTTGACCCCAGGGTTTGAGCTGTGGCCTCATCAGTGCCCAGTCCAGGAGGACAATCCCTGCCCTGCTCCTCCTGCCCAAACTAGTGTTGATCCAAGCCAGTATTAGCAATAATCAGCCTGAGCTGGTAACTGGCTTACAGGTTAAACCCCAAGTGCTGTTCCTGGACATCCATCACTCACCTTCAGTTTACCCTCACAACCTTCACTATAATCTAGAAGCTCACCCAAGCTCATCCTCTTTAGCTCTCTGCAGGTTCACTTTCACCACCTCTTGTCATTCTCACTCCCATTTGTCTGCCCTGAAGAACCTTCCTGATCCATAGAGAGTGAGGTTTGAGAGGCTTCTTGGATCTCCACTTCCACTTCTCCCCCCTGCAGGTGCTAAAGAAGATTTTACCTCTTCTGAACTACACAGCTCTTGGCTTTGGTTCTTTCTGTTGCTCCAGAGCTCTTTCCCCCCTCTAGTTCCAAGTCCAACCTAACTCACACCAGTTTATGGTGGTGGGCTGGTGCAGAACTGCCCTTTGTTTAAGCAAGATTCTCCTTTCTGAGATTTGTTTTGCTGGCACAACATGTCTTCTACTTGCCAGATCATCCAAGAAGCCCTTCCTTTCCCTTCTTCCTTCCCTTTCTCCTTTCCCTTTCCCCTTTCCCCTCCCTTGCTCCTTTCCCTTTTCCCCTCCCTTGCTCCTTTCCCTTTTCCCCTCCCTTGCTCCTTTCCCTTTTCCCCTCCCTTGCTCCTTTCCCTTTTCCCCTCCCTTGCTCCTTTCCCTTTTCCCCTCCCTTGCTCCTTTCCCTTTTCCCCTCCCTTGCTCCTTTCCCTTTTCCCCTCCCTTGCTCCTTTCCCTTTTCCCCTCCCTTGCTCCTTTCCCTTTTCCCCTCCCTTGCTCCTTTCCCTTTTCCCCTCCCTTGCTCCTTTCCCTTTTCCCCTCCCTTGCTCCTTTCCCTTTTCCCCTCCCTTGCTCCTTTCCCTTTTCCCCTCCCTTGCTCCTTTCCCTTTTCCCCTCCCTTGCTCCTTTCCCTTTTCCCCTCCCTTGCTCCTTTCCCTTTTCCCCTCCCTTGCTCCTTTCCCTTTTCCCCTCCCTTGCTCCTTTCCCTTTTCCCCTCCCTTGCTCCTTTCCCTTTTCCCCTCCCTTGCTCCTTTCCCTTTTCCCCTCCCTTGCTCCTTTCCCTTTTCCCCTCCCTTGCTCCTTTCCCTTTTCCCCTCCCTTGCTCCTTTCCCTTTTCCCCTCCCTTGCTCCTTTCCCTTTTCCCCTCCCTTGCTCCTTTCCCTTCCCTCCATCCCAGAGCTCTCACACCCAGTCAACACAAGTTGTTGAGAGTCTAGAATGCAAAATTCCTGACACATGGAAAACCAGAGAGGAACTGGGCACTACACAGGAGGCACAAGCCAGTGGAGTTTTTTTTCCCTCGGGAAACAAAAGCACATTCAGCTGCTGCTGAAGCTGTTACAAGGTTGTTTCAAAGCCAGCTTGAGCAACCAGCTGCTGGCTCTGTGTGCCTGCCTGCACGATGAGCAGGGCCCACAACAGTTGGAAGGGACCTCTGGAGATCATCCAGTCCAACCACCTGCAAAAGCAGGGGCACCCACAGCAGTTTACACAGCATCACAATGCCCAGGGGGGTTTGGAATCTCTCCACAGAAAGAGACTCCACAACCTCTCTGAGCACCCTGGGATATGGCTCCAGCAGCCTCATGCTGAAGAGGATTCTCCTCCTATTCAGGTGGAACCTTCTGGGTTCCAGTCTGTGCCCATTGCTCCTTGTGCACCACTGACAAGAGTCTGTCCCCATCCCCTTTGTGTTTTGAGCCTGTAGATCAGGACCATCTCCAGGCACAAATGAAACCACCACAGATTCAATCATCTCCACATCACTAAGCCAGAAGGAGCTATTTATAGCAGCAGCAAAAAGAGAAACACCCCAGGGAAAAGGCAGCAGCTCACTGGGAAGAGCTTTTGCACCTTTTTTTTTGCTTTCTGCTGTTTACCACAAACAAGGACAGCAGCACTGCATGCAAAGCCTCCTTCCCAACCACAAGCTCTCACCAAACTCCATTCCAGCATGTTCTCTAAGTGGGTAATTAAAGCTCTCCCTCACAACTGCCACCTCCACAAAATGGTACCAAGTCCCATGCTACAATGGAGCTCTCTCCAGAGCAAATGAGTGTAGGTGTAATGAAGGCATCCATTGTTTTCATGACATCAGCTCACTGCAGAGCTGAGAAGCCTTTCAAAGATCTCAAAACATAGAACCATAGAATCAGTCAGGGTTGGAAGGGACCATAAGGATCATCTAGTTCCAACCCCTCTGTCTGTCATGGGCAGGGATACTCTACCCTAGATCAGGTTGGCCAGAGCCTCATCCAGCCTGGCCTTAAACACCTCCAGGGGTGGGGACTCAACCACCTCCCTGGGCAACCCATTCCAGGCTCTCACCACTCTCATGCTGAAGAACTTCCTCCTCACCTCTAGTCTGAATCTCCTCACCTCCAGCTTTGCTCCATTCCCCTCAGTCCTGTCACTACCTGAGAGCCTAAAAAGTCCCTCCCCAGCTTTTTTTNAGCAGAGTGGAGCAGAGGGGGAGAATCACCTCCCTCCAGCTGCTGGCCACACTGTTCCTGCTGCAGCCCAGGCTCTGCTTGCTCTCTGGGCTGCAGGTGCACACTGCTGGCTCATGTTGAGCTTCTTGTCCACCAGCACCCCCAAGTCCCTCTCCTCAGGGCTGCTCTCCAGCCAGTCCCTGCCCAGCCTGTATTGGTGCTTGGGATTGCCTCGACCCAGCTGCAGGACCTTGCACTTGGTCTTGTTGAACTTCATGAGTGCCCAAACATGAAACACATCTTCCACCCTTGAGGTTCAAGTCACAGAGAGGCCACAGAAGACACTCACCTCATGTCCAAGCTGTGGGAGTGAAGTTCTGCTGGGCAGAACATGAAGGAGCAGTGAAGTTTAAATCAGAGAAACAAGGACTGATTTGGGTGGAAAGAGACTGTTAAAGCTCATTCAGTCCAACCCCCTGCAGTCAGCAGAGACATCTGCAGATAGAGTAGATTGCTCAGAGCCCCAAACAACTTGATCTGCAATGATTCCAGGACTGGGGAATCTCCCACCTCTATGGGCTACCTGGGACAGGGCTTCACCACCCTCAGCATCAAAAGTTTCTTCCCTATTTCTTGCCTCCTGCCTCGAGGTGTTTTCCTCCATCCTTCTCTAGTGGAGGTGGAGGAGAGGCTGGCGGTGCACCTGTGTCCTGAGGGTGCTGTGCCCAACAGAAGAGCAACAATGCTGGGAGAGTGAAGGAAGTTTGGCCAAGTTGTGTCTGGAGATGAGAGGTGATGGTTTGAAACTGAAAGAGTGAGACTTAGATGAGATAAAAGGAAGAGATTCTTCACTGTGAAGGTGTAGAGACCCCGTCCTAGGTTGCCCAGAGAGATGGGAGATGCCCCATCCTGAAATCCATTCCAGGTCAGGTTGTCTGGGCACTGAGCAATTTGCTGTAGTTGCAGATGTCCCTGCTGACTGCAGGGGTTTGGACTGGATAAGTTTAAAAGGCTTTGTCCAATCCAAACCACTCCATGATTCTATAATTCTAGAGCAGGTTGGTCAGAGCCCCAAACAACCTGGCCTGGAATGGTTCCTGGGATGGAACATCTCCCACCTCTCTGAGCAAACTGGGACAGGGTCTTACCACCCAAGAGAGAAGGAAGAAATTTTTTGCACTGACTCTAGGGAGACTGGACTAGATGACCTTGAAAGGTCCCAGTCTGGTTGTATAAGCTCTGACCTGCAGCTATTTAAAAGCCAGGAATAGAAAAGGACTTTTCAAATCCATCTGCAGAGGAGCTCTGGTTCTCCGTGAGCCCTTCTGAGCTGCCGCAAGGACACGCTGCTCGCTCGCTGCCCTGTGAAACTTGGTCTGCAATCCTGAGAAGCAGACACAGAGTTTGTACAATCAGAGAATTGTTTGGGTTGGAAAACCCCTTTAAGATCACCGAGTCCAAATGCCTACCCAGCACCACCACTGCCATCAAGCCATGTCCCAAAGTGCCATCCCCACACATTCCTGAACACCTGTGGGGATGGTGACTTCACCACCTACCTCCCTGGGCAACCTGTTCCAATCCCTGACCACTCTTGCAGCAAATTGAGGGGCCCCAAACTGGACACAGAACCCAAGGTGTGGTCTAACCTGTACTCTGCACTGGTTAGGCCACACCTTGAGTCCTGTGTCCAGTTCTGGGCCCCTCCATTGAAGAAGGACATTGAGGTGCTTGAGCGTGTCCAGAGAAGGGCAACGAGGCTGGGGAGAGGCCTGGAGCACAGCCCTATGGAGAGAGGCTGAGGGAGCTGGGATTGGTTAGCCTGGAGAAGAGGAGGCTCAGGGGAGACCTTCTTGCTGTCNTGGCACTTGGTGCCATGGTCTGGTCTTGAGGGCTGTGGGAATGGCTTGGACTTGATGAGCCTTGAGGTCTCTTCCAGCCCTGGTGATACTGCGATACTGTGAAAGATATTTTTCCTCATGTCTAACCTAACCTAACCCTCTCCTGGAACAATTTCAGGCCATTTCCTCTTGTTCTGAAGAGACCAGCCCACGTGGCTCCAGCCTCCTTTCAGAGAGTCGCAGAGATGCAGAAGGTCTCCCCTCAGCCTCCTTTTCTCCAGCCTCAACAGCCCCAGGTCCCTCAGCTGCTCCTAACCAGCCCTGTTCTCCAGACCCTTCCCCACCTTTGCTGCCCTTGTCTGGCCCTGCCCCAGCCCCTCAATGTCCTTGGGATGAGGGGCCCAAAACTGACTCCAAGATTCATGCTGTGGCCTCAGCAGTGCCCAGTCCAGGTAGACAATCCCTGCCCTGTTCTTGCTGGCCACACTAGAACCAATCCACCTGAGCACACTGGTGGCTGATACTCAGCCAGTGACCTCCCTGAGCTGAGTGTGAGGAACTGCAGCTCTGAGGGACCCACTCAGATCAACACTTGAGGCTATTCATCCCATCTCCAGCAGCTGCCACAGGCTGCTGAAGCAGCAGCAGCAGCACCTCCTGCAGCGAGGTGAGTTTGTGAGGAAGGGGTAGAACTTCTGCCCCTGCTACTCACTGAATGAACACCAGGGCAAGCTTTACCAGGGGAGTAATTAAAACAAACAAAGCAGAGCAGTGCTACTTCCTAAACAATTTTAGGCCTGTTTGTACAGCAAACATTTCTGTGTGGGCTGAGAGAATCATTTACAGCCACTGACCTCGCTGAAGAGGCCACTGAGAACTTGAAGTGTGCTGCAACAACGCTGATTGCTCCCTCAAGTGCTGGTGACATCATGGACAAACCAATTTTTGGCCCCAGAGTGGTGTCTGGTAGCTTTTTTTCTTTATAGATGCAACCTATAAGTATTAAGACTCGGGGGAAAAAGGATAAAAAATTCACTTGAGTGGTGCAAACCACCAAGGTTTGCTTCAGGTATGGACTTAAAATGCTATTCAGTGCTTTTCCCCGCTTCATTTTGGGCAAGGAGCATTCAAACACCATCTGTGATGGTCTCCTTCTGCACCATACTGGAGTTACAGCTTCACCAACACATGTGGAAAGTGCTCCCAGCAGGGTCAGAGCAGAGCTGACCTTCTCATTGCTTCTCCTACCTTCATTCTGGGCAAGGAACACCATCTGCAATGGACAACTCACTTGGCAGGCTCCTTCTGCACCACGCTGGAGTTACAGCTCCCAGGCTGCTCTTCTCCAGGCTCAACAGCCCCAGGGCTCTCAGCCTTTCCTCCTCAAAGAGATGCTCCAGGCCCTTTAGCAGCATCCCAGCCTCTCTTCAGTAGTTCCCTGCCTCTCTTCAACTGGAGAGCCCAGAACTGGACCAAGTCCTCCAGCTGTGGCCTGACTAGGGCCGAGTAGAGGGAGAGGAGAACCTCCCTCAACCTGCTGGCCACACTCTTCTTCATGCAACCCAGAAGGTGTCCAGCACCATCAGGACACACACTCTAATGCTGGTCTGGAAAGCTCATTTAGTTTTCAAAGAATTTAAGAGAATTCTCTCTGCCAGAAGACAAAATGAGATAAGTCAAACCGGGGTGGAAACCTATTCTGAAGAGTTCTGCAGAGCAATGAGGAGTTTATCTAAGGTAAGGTTGGGCTTATGTCTTCATTGTTGTCTCCCTCCAACAAGCCCAGCTTCAGCAAGGGGACCCACAGCCAGCTCACTACCATGGTTCCAGAGGTGTGGAGTTTGCAGGACCCAAGAACCTTCTCCTACAACATGAAGCCACCTCAAGAACACAGAGTTTAAATCTAACAAAATGGCACTTCCCACCTCAAACCACTTCTGCCACTGTATTCACAGACTGTATCAGGTTGGAAAGGACCCTCCAAGGTCATCTTGTCCAGCCCTCCCCCTGCCACGAGTAGACATCTCCACCTAGCTCAGGCTGCCCAGGGTTATGGACAAGATGACCTCTGAAGGTCCCTTGCAACCCAAACCATTCTACAGTTCTATGGCCCAAACCATCACAGAGCTCTCAGCAGGTAACAATGTCTGCCAGGGATCAGCACAGGGCTGTGCTCCTCACAACAGAGCACTGCTCCAGCTTGCAGAATTCCAGTCCCTCTTCCCAGGATGCTTCAGCCGATCCACAGGGATGAAGGTGCCCGACCAGGCATCCTTGTGGCCCCCACCCCAGGAACAACCTCCTTCTGCGGGAGGTAAGAGAGAAGTTTCAGCACGAGTAGGCTGGGAGACACCTTCAGGTTTAATTAAAGTTCCAAGTTAATTCGGGAATGACTCAAGCGATCCTAGGAATTTCAGGGCGCACCCACGCCGCGGCAGAACTGCTCCTGACCTGAAGGGCTCCAGCACATCCTGCCCGGTGCTGGCCACAAGCTGCTCTCCAAAGCCCTCCCAGCCCATCCTCACAGAGCCACGAAGGCAGAGCCGGGGATATTCCGAGCTCACAGATCACTTCTTTGCTGCAGGGAAGCTACAGGGAAAATGTTTCCTAGGAATAAGGACTCTCCTCCCACGGGCTGGAGCAGAGCTTGGTCCCCACGCCTGCACCAACCCCACCCATAATGTGACCTCCTCCCAAGCCAGCGCAGTGATCACCAGCAGAACACGGCGAGGTGTTGGGGGAGCCCAAGTTCCCTCCCCAAATAAGGCTTTTTTTTTGGGGGGTGAATCACTTTACCTGGCTGCTGGGAAAACCGCAACGTCCTCAGGAGAGACCGAGGCTCCATCTCCCATCCTGTCCCCGCAGCGAGGGACAGCGTCAGGGACAAGCTGTCACCGGCACATCCCAGCACCTGCCCTGGGCTGGAGGTGCTCAGCACCACCCCAACCCCCAAGAGACCCTTACAGAGCCCCCCAGCCAGGGCTGAGGAAGCTAAACATCCCCTGATAACCCACCGAGGGGGCTAGGAGAGGTCTTAGCACTGCCCTTCTCCGCAGCCAAAAGCCATGCGGACAGCCCTCAGCTCCCACCTGATCCCCCACCTAAGGGGCCCCTGGCTCCCACCACCGGTCAAAGGTACCCGAACGGACCACAGCTGCCTCCTACTCCCCGGAAAGGGACTTGGGCGTCGCTCAATTCCCCTTCAGAGACCGGGGTGAGGGGGTCCCTTAGAGGCCTGAGGGTTCCCTCAGCTCCTGAACCTCCCCCTGTGGGAGTCCTTCAGCTTCTCCTCAGGTACCAGAGGAATCCCTCCGCTTCCCCTCAAAGAGCGAGGGGTCCCCCAGCTTTCCCCCGAGGAGCCGGGATCCCTGAGCTCTACCTCGGAGGCTGGGAGGGAGTCCTTCGATTCTCGCTCGGGTACTGGGGGAGTCCCCCAGCCTCCCTTCAGGGACCAAGGCAGGGGTGCCCCAGCGCCCCCAGGTCATGCCGGGCCGTACCTTGAGGGTCACATCGCACAGCTTGCCTTGCCGCCGGATCTCGCCCATCACGCCATAACCACGGCTGGGCAAATCGCCCACCGAGAAATGCACCAAATCCTCAGGATCCAGCTCGGGATCAGCGCCCGCGGCTCCAGCCGCCGCCTCCAGCATCTTCCCAACCGATCCCGCCTCGCTTCGCCTCCCCCGCGCCTTGTTCCCACCCGGCCGCCGTAGCGCGGTCTCCACCCCCCCCACCTCCCCCGCTTCCGCCTCTTCCATTTCCGTCACAGACCGGAAGCGGCGGTTGCCGTGGTAGCAGCGTCCGCAGCCGCTGTTGCCGCTGTTTCCCCTTGCTCGGGCACGCCCGAGGAGGAGGCGCAGGTAGGTGAGGCACGGGTACTGTCCCCGGCAGTCGCCTCCTCCTCAGGGCCTTGTCGCCACCCGCCTACCCTGGCGAGGATGCCCCCACAAGCTGCGGCACCCCGCAAAGCCTTGCTCCGCTCCGGGTTTTGTGTCTCCTCTCCAGGATTCATCCCCCTCAAGGTCTTGTCTTCTTCCTCAAAGCCTTGTCCGCCTCAAGGCCTTGTTCCCCTCCTGCAGGCCTGTGCCCCCTTCCTCAAGGCCTCGTCCCTCTCCTCCAGACCTTGTGCTCCTCCTCCAGGCCTCATTCCCCCGCCTCAAAGCCTCATCTCCCTTCTCTAGGCCTTGTTCCCATCCTCCAGGCCTCGCTCCCCATTCAAGATCTCATCCTTTCACTCCAGTCCTTGTCTCCTTCTCAAGGTCTTGTCCCTTCTCTCCAGACCTTGTCCTCTTCCTCAGTCTCATCCCCAGATCATGTCTTTGTCCCCCTCTCCTTTGGACCAGGTCCTCTTACCAAGGCCTCATCTCCCTCCTCAGGGCCTTTCCTTTCAAAAGAAAATCTCTCTCATAATCCTATGATTATGTTGTTTTGCAAGGCTGAGGAGGGACAAAGCCATAAATTGGCAAACACTAATGTGCCTGATACACCAAAGATCATGAGCAGCCAGGCCCTTCTCTTTTTACATGCTCAGGACCACACTGCAAAGAGATTGCATCAAGTGTTTGCCCCTAGTTCTTCCCAATAAAGGACAGAAACTGCAGCTGAACATTCATCAAGGCTTTGTTTTCAGAAACTGCAGCTGAACATTCATCAAGGCTTTGTTTTAAAACTTGACTGTTCAGTGACTTGCTATTTCCTAACAGAAACCATTACACTGCATTTTGGGGAACACAAGGTGGCTGATTTTTCCTTTTTTTTCCCCCTCTCTAGTTAGAATGGATGCAGGAGAAAAGAGAATCCACACCTTTGTGCGAGTCAAGCCAACAGCAGATTTTGCTCAAGATGTGATCAAGTTTGGGCCAGATAACAAGGTAGAGGGAAAAGAGATGGCAAGTGTGGAAGGTTGGAAACTGGATGAATGTTTTCCCCACAGAAATGGAGAACTCTCCTATTCCTTAAGGCCACACATCACTTTTTGGTGCAGGCTGATCCATGTGTTCCTCTGTGCTGTTCTCTGCACTGACACAGGCTTGTGGGTTTGTGTCAGAGACTGGGAATGAGACTTTCTGTGGTTCAGACAGCAGAGAAAATCCTCAAAGGGTCTGACTGATCTGAGGAATTCCCAGGGGAATCCACAATTCCAGCCCAGGAAGTGGTGTTCCCCAGGCCTCAGCACTGGGGCCAGTTCTCTTATCTCTTTATCCATGATCTGGACAAGGGGATCGAGGCTCTCTCGGTCAATTTGCAGATGACACCAAGATGGGTGGGAGTGCTGATCTGCTGGAGGGTCTGCAGAGGGATCTGGCCTAGGCTAGACAGATGGGTGAAGCCAGTGGGATGAGGTTCAGCCAGGCCAAGGGCCAGGTCCTGCTTTTGGGTCACAACAACCCCATGAAGGCTCCGGGCTGGGAGCAGAGTGGCTGGAAACTGCCTGGTGGAAAAGGACCTGGGGCAGGATTTGGTGAAAGCAGGTGGAGATGAGCCAGTGAATGTCCTGGCTTGGATCAGGAATGATGTGGTCAGCAGGAGCAGGGCAGGGATTGTTCCCCTGGACTGGGCACTGGTGAGGCCACAGCTTAAATCCTGGGGTCAGTTTTGGGCCCTCGCTCCAAAAAGGACATTGAAGGGCTGGAGCAGGGCCAGAGAAGGGCAACAAAGCTGCTGAAGGGTCTGGAGAAGAGGGATGCTGAGGAGCAGCTGAAGGACCTGGGGCTGTTTGGCCTGGAGAAAAGGAAGCTGAGGGGAGACCTGGCTCTCTGTGAGTCCCTGAAAGGAGGCTGGAGCCAGGTGGGGTTTGGTCTCTTCTCCCAAGGAACAATTAATAGGACAAAGGGAAATGACCTTAAGTTGCCTGAGGGAGGTTTGGGTTCTTGACAGGTTGTGAAGGCCTGTCCCAGGCTGCCCAGAGCAGTGATGGAGTCTCCAGCCCTGGAGGGATTTCCAAGCTGCGTAGATGTGGTGGTGAGGGCCATGGTTTAGTGGTGGCCTGGCAGTGCTGGATTTCTGGTTGGACTCAGTGTTCTTAAAGGTCTCTTCCAACCTACTCCATGATTCTAAAATGTCTCCCTGTGGAACACTCTATTTCTATTCCCCTTTATGGAAGTTCTTCCCTTCATTCTATTGCTTCATTAATAATTCCCCATGGACACAAAATTGGACCCACCACTGAGAGCTAAACCTGAGCCACATTCCCCTCTTTGGAGATATCTATTACCAGAAAATAAACATCAGGGCCAGTAAATTCCAACGCTTGTGCCCCATTTTCACTCACCTCCAGGTCTTTAGTGGGTATTTATATTTCATAGAATCATAGAATGGTAAGGTTGGAAGAGACCTCAGGGATCATCTAGTTCCAACCCCCTGCCATAGGCAGGG
>VWZE01001200.1:78638-103491 GCA_013396675.1 Eubucco bourcierii | reverse complement strand
CTCCAGAACTGCACACAGGACTCCAGGTGGGGTCTGAGGAGAGCAGAGCAAAGGGGCACAATCCCCTCCCTTGCCCTGCTGCTCACACTGCTCTTGCTGCAGCCCAGCACACAGTTGCTGTCTGGGCTGCACTCACACTGCAGGCTCATGTTGAGCTTTTCATCACCCCAGACCCCCAGGTCCTTTTCCTCAGGGCTGCTCTCAGCCATTCCCCACCCAGCCTGGAGTTGTGCTTGGGATTGTGCCTACCCAGGTGCAGGACCTTACACTTGGCCTTGTTGAATGTCCTGAGGTTGGCCTGGGCACAGCTCTGCAGCCAGTCCAGGTCCCTCTGGATGGATCCCTGCCCTCTAGCAAGTGTCTGTGCCACACAGCTTGGTGCCATCTGCAAACTTGCTGAGGCTGCACTGATTCCTCTGTCCATGGCACTGACAAAGATATTAAACAGCACTGGTGCCAGCACTGACCCCTGAGGGGTGCCACTTGTCACTGGGTTCCAGGTGGACATTGTGCCCTTGATTTTCACCTTCATTCCACGAGGCACAGTGTAAATCCTCCATTTCTGCTGACAGCAGGCAAACTGTAGAAGCTTTTAGAGCATCCAGGTTTGACAGCTGAAAACTCCTCAGGTCCTGTGTGACATCAGCAGCAGAAATCAGGACCATGAGACAGATTGTAGAATCATTTGGTTCTCCTCCCCCTTTGCTCTGCCCTGGTGAGACCTCACTTGGAATATTGTGTTCAGTTTTGGACTCCCCAGTTCAGGAGGGTCAGGGATATACTCAAAGGAGTCCAACAGAGGGCTGCAAAGAGGATGAAGGGGCTGAACCCCTATGATAAGAGGCTGAAGCAGTATGAGAAGAGGCTGAGGGACCTGGGGCCTTTCAGTCTGGTGAAGAGAAGACTTAAAGGGGTTCTAATCAGTGTTTATAAATTTCTTAGGGCTGGGGGTTAAGAGGGGGGGAACAGGTTCTGCTTGGTTTCACCCTGTGGTAGGACAAGGGGCAATGGATGTAAACTACAGCACAGGAAATTCCACCTCAACCTGAGCCATAACTTCTTTACTGTAAGGGTCACAGAGCACTGGAACAGGCTCCCCAGAGAGATTGTGGAGTCTCCTCTGGAGACTTTCCAGCCCTGTCTGGATGCATTCCTATGTGACCTGAGCTGGATTCTATGGTCCTGCTCTGGCAGGGAGGTTGAACTCGATGACCTAGGGAGGTCACTTCCAACCCCTAACATCCTGTGATCCTGTGATCATTTAGGTAGGAAAAGACCTTCAAGATCATTGAGTGCAACCATAAACCCTACTCTATCAAGCCAAATCCACGATTTAGCCTTTGGGAAGGAGAATCAGAGGTCCTGATAGAGCTGAGGAGTCCAGAAACTTGTTTTCAACCTGAAGCAAGCTCTAGATCATGAATGTATTGGGTCTGGATGAACTCCCTCTTGGGTCAAGCAGGGTTGTGTCCTCTGTAATGTGCCCTCCCTCCAGTGGCACGGCCAGAGATGGAGCTGGTGGAAGCTTTGTTGTTTGATTTTCATTGCAGTCTGAAGGCCAGGTTCTGAAAGAAGCCAGCTACATCAATAAGTCTCTGTCGTTCCTGGAGCAGATTGTCATTGCCCTGGCTGATCCGAGGAGGGAGCACATCCCCTTCCGCCAGAGCAAGCTGACCCACGTGCTGAAGGACTCTCTAGGTAAGAGCCCAGTGGGAAACCAGCTCCAGACAGGCCCTAGAAAACAGCTTCAGTGAGCATGTCAGCTCCTAAGGCACACAGGAACACGTGGAGCTCATCGTGGGTCAGAGGCTGCTTTTCATGGAATGATGGAATTGTTTTAGTTGGAAAAGACCTCTGAGATCATCCAGTCCAATCGTTTTCCTCAGGGAATAAAACAGCAGCAGACACCACACAAAGCTGACACTGAGCCTGCCAGCAGAGATTCACAGAGCCTTGGAATCACAGGCTCAGAGAATTGCAGAATGGTTTGGGTTGGAAAAGGTCTTTAAGGTCATGGAGTCCAACCAGGAACTCATCACTGTCAGGCCACCACTAAAACATGGCCCTCAGCACCACAGCTCCACAGCTTGGAAACCCCTCCAGGGATGGGGACTCCACCAATGCCTTGGGCAGCCTGGGACAGACCTTGATAACCCCCAAGGGGAAGAAATTGTTCCTTATGTCCAACCTAAACCTCCCCTGAGGCAAGTTGAGGCCATTTCCTCTTCTCCTGTCACTTGTTCCTTGGGAGAAGAGACCAGCTCCAGCCTCCTTTCTGGGAGCTGCAGTGAGTCACTAGATCTCACCTCAGCCTCCTTTTACCCAGGCTCAACAAGCCCAGGTCCCTCAGCTGCTCCTCACCAGCCCCATTGTCCTTCTCTGTTCACTAACACTCAGAGTACCTTATAAAACCACCACCCTGCTCCAGCCCCCAGGCCCCCAGCATGTTACTGACCTTTCCAGATGCTTCTGCTTTAACATCAGGCCACAGATGACAAACTGAAACATTTCATCCACCAAAGGTGTGGTGTAGCACAGTGTCCCCAGGAAAGTCTTCTTCTCTTGGAGTGGAGACAAAGAAGGAGTGAGCAGCAGAAAACAGACAGGGGCCATTTGTGTGGAGTAACCAAAGCCACAAGAAACAAGAGTGATGTTTGAGATGTTTTAAGCATAAGTCCTACTTTGCTTTTAGGAAAGGCAGTGTCTGTGTCCCACCAGCTTACCCATAATTAGATTTAGGATTTTAAACCCCTCTGCTCCAGTTTTCTTGGCTCCAGGCTTTCCCACTCTGCATTCCTACCTCTGTACTGCATCATCACCACACCAGGAACACATTTAACCTCTATTCCTAATTCATTGTGCACCACTGTGTTCCTCTACCCCTCAGAGCTTCAGAGGGATGGTTACAAACCATCTCCCTTGCTGCTGCTTCTTTTCTGCAGTGTATTAGAAGGGCTGTGGTTAGTAGGTCCAGAGAGGTTCTCCTGCCCCTCTACTCTGCCCTGGTGAGGCCACATCTGGAGTACTGTGTCCAGTTCTGGGCCCTCCAGTTCAAGAAGGACATAGAACTGCTTGAGAGAGTCCAGTGCAGAGCCACAGAGATGATGAAGGGAATGGAACAGCTCTCTTGAGGAGAGACTGAGTGAGCTGGAGCTGTGCTGCTTGGAGAGGAGGAGACTGAGAGGTGACCTCAGCAATGGTTATCAATATGTAAAGGGAGGCTGGAGCCAGGCTCTGCTGGGTGATGCCAAATGACAGGACAAGGGGCAATAGGTGGAAGCTGAGGCATAGAAAGTTCCATTTAAACATGAAGAGGAATTTTTTTCTCTGTGAGGGTTCCAGAACACTGGAACAGGCTGCCCAGGGAGGTTGTGAAGTCTCTCCCTCTGAAGGTATTCAGAACCTTCCTGGATGTGTTCCTGTGTGATCTGCTCTAGGTGATCCTGCTGTGGCAGGGGGGTTGGACTGGATAAGCTTTTGAGGTCCCTTCCAGCCCCTGACATTCTGTGATTCTGTGATTCTTTATCTTAGCACACACCAGAACGCATTTCAGAAAAGGAAACAGCAACAACAAAGCCAACTCCAAATGACATTCTTTGTTTCATTCCTTTCATTTCTCCCCAGGAGGAAACTCCAATATTGTGCTGGTGACAAATATCTGTGGGGAAGCTGCACATGTGGAGGAGACTGTAAGTTGAGCTGATTACTGCAGAATTCAAGTCTTGTTCTTCCTGCTGCTGGAATTGGCCACAGCTCAAGTTTAAAGATCTGTCTCTGGAGGGTTGTGGCAGGATTCCCAGAGAAACATCCTGCTTAATTCATCAGCCACACTGGATGAGAGTTGAGTCCTATCTCAGAGGCTTGGAGAACAGATTGCTCTCACCAGTCTGCTTTGTGCTTGGGCTCAGTGATCTTAAAGGTCTTTGATAATGTGGTTCTGTGGTGCAAACAAATGAGAGGCCTGGGGAAGATGAAAGCCTGAAACTGAACATGAGCAACTATAAGCAGAGTCAGAGAACCATGGAGTGCTTTGGGTGAGAAGGGACATTCAAAGCTCACCCAGACCAACTCTCTGCAGTCAGCAGGGACATCTGCAGCTAGGGCAGGTTGCTCAGAGCCCCAAACAACCTGACCTGGAATGGTTCCAGGGATGTGACATCTCCCACCTCTCTGGGTAACCTGGGACAGGATCTCACCACCCTTTTGGTACAAAAATCTCTTCCTTCTCTCCAGTCTGAATCTCCTTCTTTCACTTCAAACCATCCCCCCTTGTCCTGCCACAACAGGCCCTGCTCAAAAAAAAAGATCACAGAGTCCTTTAAGATTACAGAGACCTTTAAGATCACAGAGTCCTTTAAGATTATAGAGACCTTTAAGATCATAGAGACCTTTAAGATCACAGAGTCCTTTAAGATTACAGAGACCTTTAAGATCACAGAGTCCAACCTTTAACCCAGCACTGCCAAAGCACCACTAAACCATGGCCCTCAGCACCACATCTCCATGGCTTTGCAGCCCCTCCAGGGTTGGAGATTCCACCACAGCTCTGGGCAGCCTGGGCCAGGCCTTCACAACCTTTTCCACAAAGAAATTGTTCATGTCCAACCTAAAGCTCCCCTGGGACAACTAGAGGCCATTTCCTCTTGTCCAGTCACTTGTTCCTTGGGAGTAAAGCCCAACCCAACCTGGCTCCAACCTCCTTTCAGGTTATACAGCTGTCTTCAAGGCAGAAGACACCTCCTTGTCTTCTGATAGTATCTAGAAACAGCTGCTGTACTTTGCATCAAGAGGAGAGTTTTCAGGACCTTGCTTTCAAGATGGCTCAATTGAAGGTCATTGATGCTCCAACCCCTCCTGGCCATTGTGATGCTGGGCAAGCTGCTGTGGGTGCCCCTGTTTCAGCAGGGAGTTTGGCTGGATGGCCTCCAGAGGTCCCTTCCAACCCCACCACGCTGGGCTTCTGTGTGATTTGGAGTGTTGAGGCTGTGTTGTTTTTTGATGAGAAATGGGAGTATTTTGGGGATGACAGCTGTGGGACACAAAGAGCTGTCCACAGGCAGAACAGAGAGGACAAAGACATCGTTTGGAGCTGCCTCATCACTGAAGAAAACAGTGAGAGCTGGAATGAGAAACTCTGTGCTGCTCCCTGCAGTTAAACAGCTTTTGTGTTCTGGGATCACCACAGCTTCGAGGGGACCTGATAGTAGCCTTCCAGGATCTGAAGGGGGCTACAGGAAGGCTGGGGAGTGACTATTGACAAGGGCTTGCAATGCCAGGACAAGGGGCAATGGGTTTGAACTGGCAGAGGGGAGATTTAGACTGTATGTTAGGAGGAAGTTCTTTACAGTGAGGGTGGTGAGACACTGGCACAGGTTGCCCAGGGAGGTTGTGGCTGCTCCCTGCCTGGAGGTGTTCAAGGCCAGGTTGGAGGTGGCCTTGAGTGAGCTGTGCTAGTGGGAGGTGTCCCTGCCTGTGGCAGGGGGGTTGAACTAGATGATCCTTGAGGTCCCTTCCAACCTTACCATTCTGTGATTCTATCTGCTCAATTAGATTCTGGGCATAACATCCTCACTGCTTCCCCCTTCAGTCACTCAACTCCCTGTTTTTCAGTTGTCTTCTCTTCGTTTCGCAACCAGAATGAAATGGATCACAACGGAGCCAGTCATCAATGAGACATATGACCAAGAGGTATGTGGAGAAGGAAGGGGAAGAGGGCAAGTTTTCCTCAGGTTCATTAATATTTAACATAATGACTTTAAAAAGCAGAGGGAAATTCCTTGGTTTAATGATTTCCCAAGGTGACACTTGTTGGATTTGGAGATCTGACTGAATGAATTCATAGTTGACCTTTTTTTCAGTGGTATTTCATTAGTCACCTTAGAAATGTTGGAGGGTGCAGGCACCCTGCTGGTCACATCTGCCCTGGCACATGGTAATTCCTTCAGCAGCATGAACAGGAGTCTTGAATTGCCCTGATGAGAGATGTTACATTGTGGGCTGCTCCACCATGGCTGGCTTTGGAATCTCTCCACACAAGGAGACTCCACAACTTCTCTGGGCAGTCTGGGGCAGGGCTCCAGCACTCTCATACCAAAGACTTTTCCCCTCCTGTTCAAGTGGAACCTCCTGGGTTCCAGTTTGTGCCCTTTGCCCCTTATCATGTCACTGGGCACCACTGACAAGAGTCTGGCCTCATCCTCTTGCTCCCCAGCCTTTGGCTATTGATACCCCAGGTACCTCAGCCTCTTAAAGAGCAGCTCTCAGCCACCTGCAAAGCAGCTCAGTGAATCCCTGGGAGATTTGTGTGCCCATCCCTTTCTGGAGGCACTTTGTAATCAGTGAATCCTTGAGGATAGTCCATGTTGTAGAGAAGTTCAAACACACCACAGGAGACTCCTTCCTCTCTGAAAACTCTGGAAGGCTCAGAGTGGAATCCTCCAGACCTCTATGCTTTCCAGACAGTATCTCATAATCCAGAACTTGATGGCTCCTGCAGTACCAGAGCAGGAAAGCATCAAATTAACAACGAGGTGTCCCTTCTTTGGAGGCTCATTCTGCAGGCTGCACACCCAGGACACACCAGAAGCTGTCCTGCTGGAGCTGATCAAAGGCCAAATGCTCTCCAGACCCAATAACTGCACTGGTTCAAAGCCCAGGGGAGCTGGTACACAGCCAGGATGTTCTCCAGCAGCCACTGCAGTGCTGCTCCCCAGCAATTCTGCAACATTTTATCATTAACTCTCCCTTCTGCTTTCCTGCTAGGGGACAGTGAGAGCTTTGGAGAAGGAGATCACCCTACTGAAGCAGGAACTGGCCATACAGGGCTGCCTGGTAAGGGACAGGCTGTGATGTCTTAGACAGGACCTAGTTAAGACTGTGACATGACTTTTGGTTTACAGTGGGATCAGTGGGCTCAGCTCCAGTGTGTTTGTGCTGGAGAACCCCAGGCTGGAAGGGACCTCTGCAGGGGCACCCACAGCAGCTTGCCCAGCATCACAACAGCCAGGGAGGTTTGGGAGCTCTCTAGAAGAGACTCCACAACCTCTCTGGACAGCCTGGGACAAGGCTCCAGCACCCTCACACCAAAGAAGTTTCTCCTCCTGTTCAGGTGGAACTTCCTGGGTTCCAGTTTGTGCCCATTGCCCCTTGTGCTGTCCCTGGGCACCACTGACAAGAGTCTGGCCCCAGCCTCTTGCCCCCCATGGTACCTTTAGCTCTTGGTGAGCATTGATCAGATCCCCTCTGGGTCTACTCTTCTCCAGGCTCAACAGCCCCAGGGCTCTCAGCCTTTTCCTGCTCCCAGAGATGCTCCAGGCCCCTCAGCAGCTTCCCAGCCTGCACTGGGCTCTCTCCAATAGTTCCCTGTCTCTCTTGACCTGAGGAGCCCACAATTCCTCCTTCTGCTTCCAGAAGCAAAGCTCCCTGTGTTGTAGCTTCAATCCCCAACCAGTGCAGATGTTTTTTATCAGAATTTTGAAGCCCTCCACTTGTTCAATTGAGACCTCAAGGGGAATTCCTTGCTTCCAGCCACCTTCAAATCCCATTTCCTGCAGACCAGGATGATAAATACCTGACCCCCACAGAGCAGGGTCAGGTATTTGGCAGTCCAGAACTCACTAAGCTTTCTGTTTAGCACTGGCACTCAGCCGTTCACTTGGTTTTGTTGTCTTTATTGCCAGGCAAACCGTTTTTTGGTGAGTTATGACCCTCTGACTGACAGCCAAATAGCAGAGATCAAGTCTCAAGTCCATCAGTACCTTGAAGGAGCCACTGATGAAATTGATGTAAGTTGCTTTCTAGAGGAGAAGGACTTCAAAACTGAGTCCACCTCTTTTTACACCAAGACAGAAGCAACCCAACAGCCTTTTGAAGAGCTTTTCTTTAACCCCCAGAGTTCTACAGCATTGTACTTGATTTTTTTTTTTTAAGGGCTTTCTCCTTCTTTTCACTCCATTTGTGGGTTTTTTTGGAAGCTTGAGGAGACTTTTCCTCAGTCCTGAAAGCTTTAGAATGGATTCCTTCGAAACTCTGTAGAGATCAAACCTTTTAAATGGCTTAATTTGAAACTTTTGTAAAGAATTAATGTCAAATCTTGGTCTTTCAATTGAATCTTTGTGAGGTGTGCTGCCAAAATATGTCCATCAGAGGCAGCTCCATCAGGGCAGGCTTTCTCAACTTGAAACTGAACAAATGATTCTGAAAAGAAACAATAAAAGTCACAGAATCACAGAATGGCTCAGGTTGGAAGGGACCTCAGAGGTCATCTACTCCACTCCCCCTCTCTTGGGCAGAGAAGACACCTCTCAACTAGACTTGGTTGCCCAAGGCCTCATCCACCCTGGCCTTGAACACCTCCAGGCAGAGGGCATCCAGAACCACTCTGGGCAACTTATTCCAGTGTCTCACCACCCCCACACTGCAGAACTTCTTCCTGAGATCCAGTCTAACCTTACTCTCCCACAATTTTAAGCCATTCCTCCTTGTCCTGTCTCTAGACACCTTTATGAAAAGTCCCTCTCCAGGCAGATGGCCTCACTTGCTCCTACATGTTTAGCTATTCCTGTGGGAACAAAGAGGAAAGGGAACAGAAATGTAGGGAAATGGAATTTTTCAAGGCACACTCAGAGCTACTGTCAAGTGTTTTGTGGCTGTGGAGAGAAGCTGTTGTGACAACACTGCAGAAGTTGGCTGCAAGTCTGTTTTTCCAAATAGTGAGATAAGGAAACATGAATGGAAACATTTGAGACACTGTCTGTTGTTGTTTTAGTCCTTATCTCCTCTCCAAGAGCCTGATTTCTCCTTCCAGCAGGCAGGAGTGGGGTACAAGAAGGGTTTATTAGATCAAGGTGTTTTACCTGGCCTGCAAAAGGTGGTGGTGGGTAGGTGTGGAGCAAGGTAGAGAAGGACTAAAGGATTTTCACTATTCTGTGCCACTAAAGAGTCTCTCAGAGAGAGGGCTGAGAACACTTCATCCCTTGGTCCAGCCTCTTGGAACATGGGAGAGCTGAGTGCAGCTTTCTGCTCAGCTGCAGATTGTCCATCACTTGGCTCTCCACACCTCTGCTCATCAGCTCCACAACAGAGACAGCAGCACAGCTCAACAGCACTGCTTTGGTATCATGGGTAAGAGAAGTTCAGTGCTTAGGGAACCTTGGGCAGCACAAATTCAGGATAGGGATTAAGGGCTGGAGAGCAGCCCTGTGGAGAAGTTGAGGGTGCTGGGAGGTGAGAAGCTGGAGATGAGCCAGCCCCAAGTACTGCCAGCCCAGCCCCAGCAGTGTCCTGGGGTGATCCCCAGCAGTGTCCTGGGCTGATCCCCAGCAGTGTGGGCAGCAGGGGCAGGGAGGGGATTCTGCTCCTCTGTTGTGCTCTGCTGAGACCTCACTTGCAGTGCTGGGGCCAGCTCTGGAGTCCTCAGCACAGCACAGATAGGGACCTGTTGGAGCAGGGCCAGAGGAGGGCACAGCAATGCTGGGAGGGCTGGAAGCTGAGAGGGTAGGGCTTGTTCAGCCTGGAGAAGAGAAGGCTCCAGGGAAACCTTTTGGTGGCCTTTCAGTGCTTTAAGGGGACAATCAGAAAGCTGGGGACAGACTTTTGAGCAGGGCCTGCTGTGACAGGACAAGGGGTGATGGTTTGAAGTGAAAAAGTGACATTCAGACTGGAGAGAAAGAAGAGATTTGTTATGCTGAGGGTGGTGAGACCCTGTCCCAGGTTGTCCAGAGAGGTGAGAGATGCTCCATTGCAGGAACCATTCCAGGCCAGGTTGTTTGGGGCTCTGAGCAACCTGCTCTAGTTGCAGATGTCCCTGTTGACTGCAGAGGGCTTGAACTAGATGAGCTTTAACGATCCCTTCCAACCCAAACATTTTATGAGAAGCAGATAAGGTCAGTATAAGGTCAATCTGCAGGATCAGTAGATACTTGAAACAGTACAGCTGACCATACATGGAAATGGCTGCCTGTGTCTTCACTGTGCACATCTCTTCCTCAGGTCCTGAACATCAGGCAAGTCCAGGAGGTGTTCAAGCAGTTCAAACTGATTCTGAGGTAAGAATTCCTCATTCCGTGTCAACCCAAACCATCCCATGGTTCTATTGTCAAAGATGAAGCATCTCAGAGTAAGGTTTAGAAAGTCCACAAAGCTTTGTCACACTCACCATGACATCATTAGGAAGAAGAAGGAATAACCTGGTGCTGAAAACACAATTCTGGACCAATTCTGCTGTCCTTTGCACAGGAAGGTTATTGCCTCTAACCTTCCAAGTGCTCTTAAATCATCTTCAATGAGTCTTGATGTTAAACTTCACTCTTTGCATCATCACTGAGCATAAACTGCTCAGAATCCCTGGTTATGGAGCTCATCTGCACAGTACAAGCAAAACCAAACCCTGCAGGATGAGATAGGAAGTGGCATCACCATACCAACCTCTGAAAGACATCAGATTTATGTGGGTTTTAGAGATGATAGCAGAAGGAGATCATAAAACAGTTTGGGGGAGCAGGATCAAAGGTCTCTGTGGCTATTTCCAGTGAGATGTTATCTGATGTGTGGTGTGGGATAGGAGAAGCATGAAACTGACCACTTGGAAATGTCTTCAGGGGGTGATGGAAGTTATGTTTTGGGCCAAAAAGGGGAAGGTGAATGAGAGTCTGGAAAAAAAAAAAAAAACCAACCAAAAACTGATGACAAGCAGCTTCCATGTCAGGAGATAGAAGAGAACAAAGAAGAATCAGGGTGTTAGGGGCAACCCACCTGCTCCCTGCCCCACCAACCCCTGCAGCAGAGGCCTGGCTGGGCAGTGACATGGGCACATCACTGTTAGAAATTCTCCCTGCCCTGAAGACACCTGTGTGGGCACAAATATCTGTGGTATGTCATCAGACTGGGCCATCAGGCACCAAAACAGGTTGCACAATAACATCACTCACTTGGCAAATCACCAGCTTAAAGCCTTGGGCACAACCCCCCCACACACCCCCCCCCCCATCCCCAACACAGACTCATAGATCCATAAAATGGTTTGGATTGGAAGGGATCTTGAAGATCATCCAGTTCCAACCCCCTTGCCATGGGCAGGGACATCTTCCACTAGGTCAGGTTGCTCAAGGCCTCATCCAACCTGGCCTTGAACAACTCCAGGGAGGGGACATCCACAACATCTCTGGGCAACCTGTTCCAGTGCCTTACTACCCTCACTGTAAAGCAAGACCCCTCTCTCTAAACAGGATGGAGATGAATTTGGTGGGTGGACTGTTCAGTGGGCAAGGAATTGGTTAGCTGATGGCATCTGAAGGGTGGTGGTCAACAGCTCAATGTCCAGATGGAGATGGGTGACAAATGGTGTTCCTCAAGGCTCTGTGTTGGGACCACTGCTGTTCAATGTCTTCATTAGTGATATTGGCAGCAAGATGGAGGCACCCTCCACAAGTTTGCAGCCAGCACTGAGGTGAGTGGTGTGGTTGATAACCCTAAAGGACTGGATGGCATCCAGAGGGACCTGGACAGGCTGGGGAGATGGGCTGAGGGAGAATCTCATGAGGTTCAATAAGGCCAAGTGCAAGGCTGCAAGGTGGTGGAGCTGAACAGAGGTCATGTTTGATCTGGACCATTCAGAGGTTGAAAATAACTTTCAGAAAGCTTCCATGTCTAAGAGGACTAAAGGGACACCACAGGGAGAGGAGAGTGGGTGAAGGTTACAGTGGCTGTGGGGCTGAATAGAAAGGAGCAAGGTGGAGAGTTTGGGAATAGATTGGAGGCAAAAGATGGTGCTCTGTGGAAGGCTGATTTTGGCAGCTGTCACAGGTCTGGATAAGGAAGTGGTGTTGGAGCACAAGGGTGAGTGAGGGCTGCTTTCTCCCCTAGGCAGCAGCAGGATGAAGTGGAAGCCAGATTTCGAAGCAAGTACATCCTGGTAGACAAAAATGATTTGGCTGCTGTGGCTGCTCTTCAGGAGGTAAGGACTGGTGCTTGGGCCTGGCCCAGCATCTATCTTGGGAAAAGATGAATCCATCTTGGAATCATCAATCCATCTTGGAATCATCAATCCATCTCAGATAGATGAAGCCACCTTAGAAAAATTAATCCATCTTGGAAAGATGAATCTATCCTGGAATCATGAATCCATCTTGGAAAGATGAATCTATCCTGGAATCATGAATCCATCTTAGAAAGATTAATCCATCTTGGAATCATGAATCCATCTTGAAAAGATTAATCTATCCTGGAATCATGAATCCATTTTGGAAAGATGATTCTATCATGGAATCATGAATTCATCTTCGAAAGATTAATCCACCTTAGAGATATGAATCCATCTTGGAAAGATGAATCTATCTTGGAACCATGAATGCATCTTGGAAAGATGAATATATCCTGGAATCATGAATCCATCTTGGAAAGATGAATATATCCTGGAATCATGAATCCATCTTGGAAAGATGAATCTTTCCTGGAATCATGAATTCATCTTAGAAAGATTAATCCACCGCAGAGATATGAATCCATCTTGGAAAGATGAATCTATCCTGGAATCATGAATCCATCTTGGAAAGATGAATATATCCTGGAAGCATGAATGCATCTTAGAAAGATGAATATATCCTGGAATCATGAATCCATCTTGGAAAGATGAATCTATCCTGGAATCATGAATCCATCTTAGAAAGATGAATCCACCTTAGAGACATGAATCCATCTTGGAATCATGAATCCGTCTTGAAAAGATGAATCTATCCTGGAATCATGAATCCATTTTGGAAAGATGAATCTATCTTGGAACCATGAATGCATCTTGGAAAGATGAATCTATCCTGGAATCATGAATCCATTTTGGAAAGATGAATCTATCCTGGAATCATGAATCTATCTTAGAAAGATGAATCCACCTTAGAGACATGAATCCATTTTGGAAAGATGAATCTTTCCATCCTGAAAGATTAATCTTTTCATCCTGGAATCATGAATCCATCTTGGAAAGATTAATCTGTCTTAGAAAAACTAATCCCTCTTGGAAAGATGAATCTATCCTGGAATCATGAATCTATCTTGGAATCATGAATCCATCTTGGAAATGAGAAAGGCTTCAAATTCTCACCTCTCTCCCCCATGGAAAGCAAAGTCAGTGTGTGCTATGGACACCTTAAACACAGCTGTGGACTCTAACTCAGAATCTCTGATCAATTTATTTTCATCTGTGAAGTATTTTCTCTCTCAAATGGTTTCCAGATCAGATGGAACAGGAAAGTGACCAAGCTGCTGTGTAGCTTTGCAATAGAGAGCTACAGATCTAATGCTGCCTGGTCCATGTCTTATTTCTTCCTATTTGCAGGCAGGTGTGGTTGATGAGGATGGTTGTTTGGTGAAGGAAGAGCATGGGCAGGCTTTTTGGGCTGCAAGTGCTCTTGTTGCATCCAGACACCATGGGAAGAAGAAATCCAGGAGGCCCAAAGAGCCCAAGTGAGTTGAGCAGCCAGGCAGCTCTCCCTTTTCTCTGATTCTTTTGCTCCTCCTTTCTGGTCAGACTCCACCTGCCCTGCTGGAGCCAGTTCTGTCCTCACAGCAGAGAGAGAGACCTGTTGGAGCAGGGCCAGAGGAGGCCACCACAATTCTGGAAGCCCTCTCATGTGAGGCCAGGCTGGGAGAGTTGAGCTTGTTCAGCCTGCAGAAGAGAAGGCTTCAGGGAGACCTTCTGGTGGCCTTCAGTGCTTCAAGGGGACAATCAGAAAGCTGAGAACAGACTTTTGAGCAGGGCCCGTTGTGACAGGACAAGGGGTGATGGTTTGAACTGAAAGAAAGAACTTCAGACTGGAGAGAAGGAAGAGATTTTTGTACCATGAGATTTTTTGTCCCAGGTTGCCCAGAGAGGTGAGAGATTCCCCATCCCTGGAACCATTCCAGGTCAGGTTGTTTGGGGCTCTGAGCAACCTGCTGTAGTTGCAAATGTCTCTGCTGACTGCAGGGCATTGGACTGGGTGAGGTTTAATGGTCCCTTCCCACCCAAATCCTCCCATAATTCTCTGATTTGGATGAGGTAGAAAGAAGACATTTTTTACAGTGAGAAACAGAAGTGAGGTCCCTGTGCAGGCAGCTTCTAAAGCTACTTTGGTGGTAAAAGCTATCTGCTTTGTCCTTCCCTGACATTTCCCCAAAGTCCTTGTGACAAGGCGGGAGGAGAACCACCAAGGCTTTGGGATCACGCAGGGGCAAGCACTTTTCTGGACCCCTTTGAAGTCTCACCATCCCCTGCAGATGAGGCTGGCACTTGTTGGGGTGAGCTGAGGGGGAACAGGCTTTAGATGTGGTCTCAGATCAAATCCTAGGGGATTAATTTCCTCTGAAGGAGGATTATCCTGTCTGCAGGTATGCCTCAATCCAGCCAAGGTGGGACAGCTGTCCCTGAGATGCTTCTCAAGAGAGCTAGTCCAGCCTGGGCTGTGCTGTGTGGTTTTGGAACACAAGGAATCATAGAATGGGATGGAAGGGACCTTAAAGATCATCCAGTTCCACCTGCACTGCTATGGGCAGGGACACCTTCCCCTAGACCAGGTTGCTCAAGGCCTCATCCAGCCTGGCCTTCAACACCTGCAGGGAAGTTCCTCTAGTTTAGGAAGTAAGAACAAGATTGAACTTACTCCTTGTAGTAGATATTTCACTGCCAGATCAGATTGTTTGCTTTTAAATCAGCAGAGCTGGCACCAGCAGGAGGAGTTGATTCCAATTTCCAATTAGGAAGACATTAATTATTCTGGTTTCCTCACCCCTGTCAGGAAGCAAGGAATCAGGAGCTCTCCTTCTGGCAAAGATCTGGATGGTTCTTCACCATCAAAAAGTCAGGTGGGAATTTCCACCAAGGATATGGATGGGAAAGAGGAAGCAAAGAACCAGGATGCAGCAGATACTGATGCAGAGCACTCCAAGGCAGCTCCAATGGAGGATCCCCAGAGGCCCAGGTAAGCTTCCTCTCTAAGGGACTTTGTCCCATTTGCCAGAAGGAAGACCTTGTGTTCCTCTCAACTGCCTGCTCCAGAGCAGAGCCATGGAATCATTTTGGTTGGTAGAGTGCACAAGACCATGAAGCCAATTGTTAACCCAGCACTGCCAGAGGAAACTGCCTCAGGTTGCCCCAGGGGAGGTTTAGAATCATAGAATCATAGAACCATAGAATGGTAAGGTTGGAAGGGACCTCAAGGATCAGCTAGTTCCAACCCCCTGCCATAGGCAGGGACACCTCCCACTAGTACAGGTCACTCAAGGCCTCATACAATCTGGCCTTGAACATCTCCAGGGAGGGAGCAGCCACAACCTCCCTGGGCAACCTGTTCCAGTGCCTCACCACCCTTACTGTAAAGAACTTCCTCCTAACATCCAGTCTAAATCTCCCCTCTGCCAGTTTAAGCCCATTGCCCCTTGTCCTGTTATTGCAGGACCTTGTAAATAATCCTTCCCCAGCCTTCCTGTAGGCCCCCTTCAGATACTGGAAGGCTACTATCAGGTCCCCTCGAAGCCTTCTCTTCTCCAGGCTGAAGAGCCCCAACTCCCTCAGCCTGTCCTCATAGGAGAGCTGCTGCAGCCCTCTGAGCATCTTTGTGGCCCTCCTCTGGACCCTCTCCAACACTTCCATGTCCTTCCTAAAGGACATGGTTTAGGTTGGACATGAGGTGGATTTGGAAGTTCAAGATTACTCTTGGTCAAGAGACCTTCAAGATGAATTTCTCCAATTGAGGTATCTTGAGAGCAAGACCCTGAAAATCCTCCTCTTGAAGCAAAGCACAGCAGCTGTCTCCTCAGTGACATCACAAGTTTCTAGATACTGGCAGAACACCAGGAGATGTCTTTTGCCTTGAAGACAGCTGCATAACCTGAAAGGGGGTTGGAGCCAGGTGGAGGTTGGACTCTTCTCCCAAGGGAACAAGTAATGGGACAAGAGGAAAAAGTTGCCCCAGGGGAGGTTTAGGTTAGACATGAAGAACAATTTCTTCATGGAAAGGGTTGTAAAAGCCTGTCTCAGGCTGCCCAGGGCAGTGATGAAGTCCCCATGCCTGGAGGGGCTTCAAAGCCAGGGAGATGTGGTGCTGAGGACCATGGTTTAGTGGTGACCTGCTTCACCCTCCCCATGTCTGTGTTTGGATTCCATTGCAGCTCCCCTCCAGACAGGCCAGTGGCATTTGAGCTGTTTAAGAAGGAGGGTGGGAGTGAGATCAGCCAGATCTTCAAGAAGAACAAAAGCATCCTCCTGGCCAGGAAGAAGAGGAGCAGAGCTGTGGTGCAGAGGATCAACTCCATCAAGCAGGAGATGGAAGGGATCCAAAAGGCTCTGGAGGTGCAGCAGCAGCTGCGGTTGCAGGAGGGTAAGGTGCTGTGTGGGGCCTGAGCACTGAGAACCTGACAGCAGAGGGGAGCTGCTGGTTTCAAGGCAGTTCTGGTGGTGAGACCACCACAGTACCTTGCTGCTGGCCTCTGGCTTGCCACTTGAGCCCTCCACACTCCAACCTCATTGACTGCTGCTGCTCAAGCTTCATGCTAGTGAGATGAGCTGCAGTCAGGCTGACTGCTGAGCCTGGCACATGCAGGTCACAGTGCAGAAACCTCTGAATCTCAGCATGGTGGGGGTGTGAATGGACTTCTGGAAGGGTTTGGACTGCTGGAAAACAGCTCTGTGTAGAAAGACAAGTTGCCCATGAGCCAGCAATGTGTCCTACTGGTCCAGAAGGCAAATGGTCTCCTGGGGTGCATGAAGAAGACTGTGGGCAGCAGGTCAAGGGAGGTTCTACCCCGTCTTTACTCTCCCCTGGTCAGGCCACAGCTGGAGGACTGGGACTGGTTCTGGTCTCCCCAGTTCAAGAGAGACAGAGGAATATTGGAGAGGGTCCAGTGGAGGCTGGGAAGTTGCTGAGGGGCCTGGAGCATCTCTGTGATGGGGAAAGGCTGAGAGCCCTGGGGCTGTTGAGCCTGGAGAAGAGCAGACCCTGAGGAGATCTTCTCAATGCACATCAATGGTTAAAGGGTGGGGGGCAAGGAGCCTGGGGCCAGGCTCTTGTCAGTGGTGTTCAGTGACAGCACAAGGGGCAGTGGGGCCTTTGCTCTTGATTGAGACATCTCCTCACTGGTGCTTTATTGGGGGTGCTGAAAAACCACACAAATCAAGTGATGTGAGGGAAACCACTTGAAGAACAAGTGATGGTTATGACAGATCAGTAGCACTGGCTGAGATGCCCCCAAAGGGCTGCCCAGTCCTTTGTCTCACAACCCCTTACTATGGCTATGCAGAGAGTTTTTTGGCAGGAGCCAGAGAAGCCCTTCAGTGGGCTGTCCCCTGGGTGTCCTTCTGCACAGCCTGCTCCCTCCTTTTCATCCAGGCAGACATCTCAGCAGGGTCTGCTGCCCCACACCACTCCAGCATGTTTGTAGAGAGCTTGGCTGAGGCAGTGTCAGCTGTGTGGTTAACCTCAGTGTAGCTGGGTGGCTGCTGTGTGGTTCCAGGTCTAATGAGTGTTCCTTCTCCACCCTCAGCAGAAACCTTCGTTTCCTTTTCCTACCCTCCAGGAGAGTATGTTGATGAGGAAGGACAGATCATAATTGATGAGGAGGAGTTTTTACTCATCATGAAGTTGAAAGATCTGAAGGAAGAGTACAAGTCTGGTTATGCTGAGCTGAAGGACCTGAAGGCAGAGATCCAGTACTGCCAGAACCTGGTGGACCGGTGCCGGAACAAACTCATCTCAGGTCAGCTTCTAAGTGGCCTGCAATAGATTGAGGTGCTGGAGACCTGCTCAGCACTGAAGAACTTCACAGACATGTGGCAGATATTGAGGTGCAGGAGTGTGGCCAGAGAAGGGCAAACAAGTTGATGAAGGGTCTGAAGAACAAGTCTTGTGAGGAGCAGCTGAGGCACCTGGAGTTGTTCAGCCTGAGCAAGATGAGAGGGAATCTTCTCAATGCTCAGCAAGAGCTAAAGGGACCACTGGGGGCAAGAGGCTGGGGCCAGACTCCTGTCAGTGGTGCCCAGTGCCAGGACAATGGGCAGTGGGCACAAACTGGAGCCCAGAAGGTTCCATCTGAACAGGAGGAGAAACTTCTTTATTGTGAGGGTGCTGGAACCCTGTCCCAGGCTGCCCAGAGAGGTTGTGGAGTCTCCCTGAGTGGAGAGATTCCAACCCCCCCTGGGCATTGTGATGCTGGGCAAGCTGCTGTGGGTGCCCCTGCTTTAACAGAGGGGTTGGACCTCCAGAGGTCTTTTCCAACCTCACCATGCTGGGATTCTGGGATGTCTCATGCCAGAGTGATGAGGTCATCTCAGAGCTGTAACCAGGGTCAGAAGTCGGTGGTGCTGCGTTAGGCGCAGCAGGAGCAGAACTCTGTTTACCCTTGGTTGTCTGTCACGACTTCCACCACAGAGCAGCTCTATCCCTCGGGTCCCTCTGGGGCTGTGGCCTCTCCCACTCGATGAGGAGACGTGCCTCACACACCTGCTGTGTGCTCGCTGGCTATGATGGGATTGAAAGCGGCTGTTGTACTTTAAATTTGGAACTGAAACCTGACCCCCGAAGCTGCTGCCCACTCGACGTGGATAGCTCCAGGCTCGGGTGTCTGGCGGATGCAGGAGCAGTGCCATCTCGTGGCCAGCCACCTGCGACAAATCCGGCACACTGGCCCCAGGGCCCCTGCCACATCCCAGCCACCTCTCAGGCATCCAGAACAGGCAGGAGCCTGCCCCAGCACAGCTGGCAGTGTCCTGGCCTTTGGCTCATTTCCTTGAGTTTGAAACTCCAGAATCATAGAATCATAGAATGGTAAGGCTGGAAGGGACCTCAAGGATCATCCAGTCCCAACCCCCTGCCATAGGCAGGGACACCTCCCACTAGCACAGCTCACTCAAGGCCTCCTCCAACCTGGTCTTGAACACCTCCAGGGAGGGAGCAGCCAAAACCTCCCTGGGCAACCTGTGCCACTGTCTCACCACCCTCACTGCAAACAACTTCCTCCTGACATCCAGTCTAAATCTCCCCTCTGCCAGTTCAAACCCATTGCTCCTTGTCCTGTCATTACAAGCCCTTGTCAATAGTCCCTCCCCAGCCTTTCTGTAGGCCCCTTCAGATCCTGGAAGGCTACTCTAAGGTCTCCTGGAAGCCTTCTCCAGGCTGCAGAGCCCCAACTCTCTCAGTCTGTCCTCACAGCAGAGCTGCTGCAGCCCTCTGAGCATCTTCATGGCCTCCTCTGGACCCGCTCCAACACTTCCATGTCCTTCCTGTGCTGAGGGTTCCACAACTGCACACAGGACTCCAGGTGGGGTCTGAGGAGAGCAGAGCAAAGGGGCAGAATCCCCTCCCTTGCCCTGCTGCCCACACTGCTCTTGCTGCAGCCCAGCACACAGTTGCTGTCTGGGCTGCACTCACACTGCAGGCTTATGTTGAGCTTTTCATCACTCCAGACCCCCAGGTCCTTTTCCTCAGGGCTGCTCTCCAGCCATTCCCCACCCAGCATGGAGAGGACAAATTGAGAGGTGAGACTGCCTGAACCTCATGAGGATCAGTAAGGCTAAGGCCAAGGTCCTGCATATGGGTTGGGGCAATCCCTGGTATCAATGCAGACTGGGGATGGAAGGGCTGGAGAGTAGCCCTGCTGAGACCTCACCTGCAAAGCTGGGGCCAGCTCTGGAGTCCTCAGCACAGCACAGACAGGGGCTTGTTGGAGCAGGGCCAGAGGAGGCCACAACAATGCTGGGAGGGCTGAAAGCCCTCTGCCATGAGGCCAGGCTGGGAGACTTGGGCTTGTTCAGCCTGCAGAAGGCTACAGGAAGACCTGGTGGCCTTTCAGTGCTTCAAGGGGCCAACCAGAAAGCTGGGGACAGATTTCTGAGCAGGGTCTGTTGTGACAGGACAAGGGGTGATGGTTTGAACTGAAAGAGGAACATTCAGACTGGAAAGAAGAAAGAGATTTTTGCCCCATGAGGGTGTTGAGACCCTGTCCCAGGTTTTCCAGAGAGATGGGAGATGCCCCATGCCTGGAAACATTCCAGGTCAGGGTGTCTGGGGCTCTGAGGAACCTGCTCTAGTTACAGATGTCCCTGATAAGTGCAGGGAGTTGGACCAGATGACCTGTGAAGGTCCCTTCCAACCCAAACTATTCCATCATTCTATGACTTCTGCGATCCCTTCTCAGAGTTTAAAAGCACTGAGGTCCCATCTGAGGGTTTGGGAGCACCAAGGTCCCACCTGATCTGCAGGCTGGCAGCCAGAAGCAATCCCCCCATATCTCTTGGATAATTACAACCCTGGTTTTTGTCCCCTGCTTTGCTCTGCAGAGTTTGATATCTGGTACAGTGAGTCCTTCCTGATCCCCAAGGATTTGCAGGAAGCTCTGAAGCCCGGTGGCCACATCAGACCTGGAATGATTCCCATCAACAGAGTCATGTGCCTGGTGAGTTGTCTTGGGCAGCTCTGCTTCTTGTCCTCCTGCACATGGCATGGTGATGAGGGCACCACAAAGCCCATGGAAGAGGAGGAGGAGATGAGAGCCCCATTCTTCTGGGGCAAAGAGGAAATCCATCACTTTTAGCACCCTAAGTTCTTCAGGTAGTGCCCTCAGAGAAGCTCCCTGACTGGTTTCCAGCCCTAGATCTGCTGTCATCACACACCAGTTATACCCCCACAGCTAATAAGACAGGCCTTTGGGCAATGCTCTCTTGGGGTTACAGGCAGAGATCTTCAGGTGGAGGACAAAGAGTGTCCCTGGTAATGATGCTCAGTGCTGGATGATTCCTTTTACTGGGCAGTGTCAGTGTCACAGCCCCATACTGGTCCAGGAAGCAACTGCCTCATTCTTCTCTGAAAGTTTGTTTCCTACTTAGACCCATTTTCCCTGCCCCAGATTGCCTCCTCATTTCGTGTTCCAACTCATCAATTCTCCAGGGTGGCTTCTTGCCTTTTGTCCCACCAGAACTTCACTGTCACCTTCTCCAGGCTACTCAGGAAGCTCCTCCAGAAGGTGACTAAGAATCTCTTAGAGCTGTCATCATATGACAGAATCACAGAACAGTAGGGGCTGGAAGGGACCTCTGTAGATCCTTGAGTCCAACTGCCCTGCTAAGGCAGGGTCACTTAGAGGAGGTCACACAGGAGCCCATCCATGCATGTTTGGAAGGACTCCAGAGTTGGCACAGAAACATTCTACACAAGCTGGTATCTCAAGTTTCCCTGGGGGAGGTTTAGGTTGGACATTAGAAGAAACTTATTCCCTGAAAGGGTTCCCAACCACTGGCCCAAGCCACTCAGGGGTATGGTTGAATTCCCATCCCTGGAGGTGTTTCAAAGAGGCAGAGATGTGGTGTGGTGTTGAGGGACATGGTTCAGCACCAGGCTTGGTGGAGTTAGACTGGATGGTTGGACTGGGTCATCTTAAAGGTCTGTGCAACCAAACCAATTCTATGATTCTATGTCCTCCACATCTCCAGTTGTGTGTTGCTCACGTGAAGTGAGCTCTGTCTTTCTCCTGACAGGAGGAAGATGAGCAGGACAGGTTTGAGAGGCTGCAGGAGACAATGCTGCCAGCCTGGCCAGCTTCAGTCTCCTTCTACAAGGCGAAGATGAAGGCAGACCAGAAGCTAATCTTGGCTGGACTCAGTTCCGCTTAGCTCTGCCAATGCACCTTGGGAGAGAGATTCTGCACCGTGCTGCTGGGTGGGCTGTAGAACACTTCCAGAACTCTTCCATTCTGTCCTTTGGAAGGACTCTGGTTTGGTTCTGTTAGAACAACAGCTCTTTGAGATGTTCTTTGGTGGAAAGGCTCCATCCTGTGCTGGTCTTCTGCTAAAAACCAAGCTTGGGGCTCCGCACTTCTAGTTCCCTCCTGGCAAGGGCTCACCATAAGATACCATCAAGACCCTCAGCTTAGCAGGACTTCAGAAAGATCAAGGGTTTAGGAGGGACAAGGTTGGCCATTAAAGGAAATATCTCCAAAATCAGGCTTCCAGTGTTCAGGAGGAGAATCTCCCACAGCTTCTTGGGCCCTCCTTTGAGTCTGCTGGGATCCTGGGGACCTGGGGTTGTTGAGCCTGGAGGAAAGGAGACCTTGTGGCTCTCTGCAGCTCCCTGAAAGGAGGCTGGAGCCAGGTGGGGGTTGCTCTCTTCTCCCAAGGAACAAGAAACAGGATGAGAGGAAATGGCTTCAAGTTGCACCAGGGGAGGTTTAGGTTCTCCTTGAGGGTTGCCAAGGCCTGTCCCAGGATGTCCAGGGCAGTGGTGGATTCCCCATCCCTGGAGGGGTTTCAAAGCTGTGGAGCTGTGGAGACCTGACAGTGCTGGGCTCATGGTTGGACTCCATGATCTTAAAATCTCTTCCAGCCTTCCTGATTCTGTGCTTCTCCAATCCACCACCAGTGATGGGGCTGCTTTGGGGGATGTCTTGGTTTAAGGTGTGAGACAGCACAACTTGGGAAGGTGTTGGGTTTTTCAGGGAAAAGCCTTTTGCAGGTGGGAATTCTGCCCTGAAACCAAGCTGAAGTTCATGCTCCTTTTTGGCTCCCTGTTGCCAGCACATCTACACCTGAACCACGCTGGGCCTTGAGCAGATGCGGAGGAGACCTGCGCTCATCACAGCTGCTGGGAAGGGTAAACTCCTCTCCTTCCTGCACATTGTTTAGAAGACTGTGGCTCACCATGGAACCCAGCACTCAGAAAGTGCCTCCTGGTCATGTCCACCATACATGCATCAAAAATAAACAGTAGGAGAAACAAACCCACCCAACATTTGTGTAGCTGGAGTGACAGACGTTGGCTGTCCGAGCTGCTGTGTGGATGCACAGGGAGCCAAGAGTGCAAAGAGCAATGCCTCTTCTTCTGACCATCTCTGGAAAAGGTGACAGAAAGGGGTCCTGTGGGCAACCTGGGCTGCTTCTGCCTCCTTCCCTCCCACCCAAAGGCTCCTGGGCTTGTTCCTCAGGGAGCATCAAGTCACGTCTTTGTGTCCAGTTCTGGGCCCCTCAATTTAAGAAGGACATTGAGGTGCTTGAGCGTGTCCAGAGAAGGGCAACGAGGCTGGGGAGAGGCCTCGAGCACAGCCCTATGGAGAGAGGCTGAGGGAGCTGGGATTGGTTAGCCTGGAGAAGAGGAGGCTCAGGGGGGACCTTATTGCTGTCTACAGCTACCTGAAGGGTCGTTGTAGCCAGGGGGAGGTTACCTTCTTCTCTCAGGCAAGCAGCACCAGAACAAGAGGACACAGTCTGAAGCTGTGCCAGGGGAAGTTTAGGCTGGAGGTGAGGAGAAAGTTGTTGCCTGAGAGAGTCATTGACTGCTGGAATGGGCTGCCCAGGGAGGTGATGGAGTCAGCGTCCCTGGAGGTGTTCAAGGCGGGTTTGGACATGGCACTTGGTGCCATGGTCTGGTCTTGAGGGCTGTGGTAATGGCTTGGACTGGATGAGCTTTGAGGTCTCTTCCAGCCCCGGTGATACTGTGATACTGTGATACTTTGGATGGAGTGACTGTACCAGTGGAGAAGGGAGGAGTGATGGGTGCTGTCTGTATGGACTTCTCTGAAGCCTCTGACATGGTCCCCACAACAACCTTCTCTCTAAATTGGAGGGATGGGTTTGACTGTTTGGTGGTTGGATGGTCACATCTCGAGGGCAGTGGTCAGTGGCTTGAGGTCCAGATGGAGATGGGTGAGAAGTGGTGTCCCTCAGTGGGCCACACCAGTAGTACCTGCTATCTTCATCAAGGATACAGACAGTGGGATTGAGCAGGGCTGCAGATGACACCAAGCTGAGTGGTGCACTGACATGCCTGAGGGATGGAATCCATCCGGAGTGATCTGGATGAGCTGGAGAACTATCATAGAATGGTAGAGGTTGGAAGGGACCTCTGGAGATCAAGTCCCACCCTGCTGCCAAGGCAGGGTCACCTAGACCTAGGGTCACCTAGGTGGCAGTGTCCACCTGCGTGCTCCTCAGTGCCATCCACCCCATTCCTGCAAGTCCTTGAGCCAGTGCTGCCCACACTATGGTCCCAAATCTCAGCATAAGGAAAAAAAAAAAAAAAGAAAAAAAAGAAAAAAAAGAAGAAGAAGATCAATTTTAGATGTGGCAAAGGTGGTTTTTGAGGCTCCCACCCCAGCACCATGAAAAGAGTTGGGTGTCCTGTGCTGCTCCAGCACCACTTCAACTGAGGAGATCTCCTGTGGTTTGGGAAGCCCAAGGTGAAATAAAATAACTCCTGAAGGACAGGAACAGGTTTTAGAGCTCTTGTGGCATTTCTGTCTGAAATGTCACCTGAGCCTGGCAACAGGCACTGCCCTGGGGTGGCGATCCCAGGGTTGTCCTGCATGTGATCCTGGAGGAGATCCCGTTGTTGTCCCAGGTTGCCAGTGACCTGGGAATGATCCGTGGGTGCCAGGAATCTCAGAGGGCTTGGTGTCCTGTGGTGTCAGCGTCCAGAGGCAGAGGTCATCCTGGGGGTGGTCTGGCTGTCCTGGTGATACTGAGGGTGATGTTAGGGGTGTTGGTGATCCTGAGGGTGATCTGGGAGTGCTGATCCCAGGGCTGCTGGTGTTCTGGGCTGGTGTGGTCCCAGTGATGCCGGGGGTAATGTCGGGGGTGATTCCAGAGTGATCTCGGTGAGTTCCCGGTATTCCCAAGATTGATCCCAATGTCTGCGGTGGTGCGGGTTATCCCTGGGGTGATCTCGGTGAGATCCCAGCAGTCCCATCACAGATCCCAGCGTCCCAGAGCGGACTCCGCGAGGTCCCAGACTTCACGGTGTGGTCCCGCTGACCCTGAGACCGATCCCGGGGGGTGATTCCGATGAGCGTGGTCCCAAGGGCACCGCGGCTGATCCCAGCGTGGCCGCCGGTGAGCTCCCGGCTC
>VWZE01001200.1:37112-78542 GCA_013396675.1 Eubucco bourcierii | reverse complement strand
CCCGCGCCGGGCCCGGAGGGGCGCAGAGGGGCCTCCCCCGCCCGGCCGGCCCTGCCCGCCCGCCCAGCGGCACCACGTCTGGCCCCGACGGCGCCCGCACGACCATGGGGGACTTCTACGACCCGGAGCACCCAACCCCGGAGTAAGCGCGGGCCGCAGCAGCGGCCGCTCCGTCGCTCTCCCTGCCGCGGCCTAGCGCCCGCCGGCCCGAGCCGCGCCGGGACAGGCAGCCCTGTGGGGAGCCGGCGGGGCCGCGGCGCAGGGACACGAAACACCGCTTCCCCTTCCTTCTTCGCTGCCTTTCCTCCCTCCGTCCTTCCCTCCGTCCTTCCCCGGAGCGCGGCGGGCGTGCGGAGTAGGCCGCACATCCCCGGCCTTGCGTAAACACAGCGGCCGGGCGCTGGCGGGAGGAGGCCGGGCGGCGCGGCGGGGGTTGTCGTGGTGGGGGTAGTGGAACGGAACGGATTGGAACGGAGCAGCGGAGGCCGCCGGCGGCCCGGGCCCAGGTTGGAGCGGGTCTGCCCCTGCCCTGTTTTCCCTCCACTGCCCCTGGGCGACGGAGCTGCGCAGGGGGAGGCCGGGCGCTGAGTGAGGACGTGTCCCGGCCTCCCCGGGGGGCCATGTTTCCGCACCTTTATTACTAATTTTTTTTTTTCTCCTAGTGCGTGGAGAAGTTACCAAGTCCTGTCTTTATTTTACCCTTTGAAATCTCCCACTAACAGACCCAGGCCAGATCCTGCACTGACCCCATTTTCTGACAGGAGGAAGGAGCCAGGGAGAAGCCGAGAGAGCAGCCTAATGGCCGGGGAACTTTGGTTCTCTCCGCTGGGGATTTTCACTGACACCTCCTTGCCGACATCACCCCGGTGCTGGTGGCTTTATTGCTTCTTCTGAGCAAGCCATTCAGTTCCCGCTGGCAGTAGTGGGATTTCTTTTCCCCACATGTCTTTTTCTTGTTGATTCTGAACGCTTTTTTTTTTTTACGTTTTTAGACTTCATGAAGGATGTGGGTGCTTCCTAAACTTTGTGTATGCAGCGTCCCCGACGTGTGGCCAATGCTGGGTTGAACACCCGGCATGTAACGTCTCTGTGGAGTGGTTGGATTGGAGGCAAAGCTAAAAATGGAGTGCTTTGAGCAAGGGCACCAGAACAAACCTTCCTGAGCGAGCGCTACAAGTTCTGTGCAGACCCACCTGCAGCAGCTGAGGATCTGTTTCAGCTGCAACTGATGCCAAACTTCTAAAATTAGTGAGAGAGCGAGGATTTTGTTCTGGATCCAGGTTGTGTTTTGCTTAGAGGTGGCTTCTACCTCTTTCTCCTGGGGCAGGAGAACCTGGAGCAAACCCTGGACCTGATTTCTATGAACTGGGTAGTAACAGTCCTATCCCAAGTGACTTTCTGGGTTCGAACCATTCCACCATCCAACCCCAAAGTCTTCTCATAGTTTAACTGTTTTATCTTTTGAGTTTACAGCGTGAGGGATCCTTGTGGCTTGTGTGGATCCTAGTGGGTCACAACAATTTGCATTGTTGGAAATGCCCAGATTACATCATGTTACTGCTTGTTGTCCTAAACAATCTCGAGTGTCACCAGCTTGGGATCTTGAGAGGAGCCAGAGTGGTTTTACCAACTTTTCAAATGAAGTACTTTATTGGTCCAATGTTGGGATTTTATTGAAGTGTTCCTTCAGGGTTGGGACTCTGGAAGCTGTCAGGAGGTGTTGAGATGTTTCCTGGAGCTTTGTTTTCCATCTGAGTCGCGTTTGTTGCTTTGTCAGTGGTGTGTCTTGTTCAGGAGGTGCTCAGCTCAGCTTGAGGAGAAGATAATTTGCAGTAGCTCAGCGGTGGGTTCCTTCAGAGGTGGTGAGACCTGGAGGTTCATCACCTCCTTCCCTCCTCTGCAACACTGAGATGTTAGAAATGTGCCGTCCTGGGAAGCAGTTGGGTTGATGACTGGGATGTTCGTTTGATGCAGGAGATGGTGATTCGCCCTTGTCCCGTGCCTTCTGTGGGGTTGTGATGAAGAGTTTGGTGGATGGTTTGGGTTTTGGAGGTGGTGATGATGTGGCTTATAGTACTGGAGTTGTGCTGCGGCGAGATGCGTGGGGTCAGGAGCGCTGGTCAGAGCCTGGTGGCACAAGGGGAGCTGATCGATCGTCAGGCTCAGTCTTACCTGTTGTGGGAATTCCCCACAGCATGGTTTGGGTTGGAAGGGACCTTGAAAGATCACTCTGTCCACTCCATCTTCCACCAGTGAGGTTGTTCAGAGCTCCCCGTCCAACCTGACTGTCAATACTGCCAACGATGAGGCATCGTTGTTGCTGAGATGGAGCTCCAGCACCAACTGTAGGAGGTGGGGAGCTGAACTACAGATGACTTGAGTACGTTCTGGTGGCCTTCACCAGAGTCTTCCTACTAGCAAAGAAGCTCCAGCCAGTGTTTGCCTAGTTGGTGGCTCTCTGTGTCATACTCAACAGTCAGAGTTCAGGTTCTTGAGAGCTTCAGCATCCACCTAAACCTGCTCATGTTGCCTTTTTGGGTACTCAGACTAGGGCCAGCCTGAGGCTCTGAGCTCAGAATCACCACCAAGCTCCATGTGAAGTCTGCAGCTTCTCCATGGAGCTGACCAGCGCCAACCTGGACCTACTTTATGGATGTTTGTATCTGCAAGCAGAAGAAACTTTATCTCCTCATGTTGTTAGAGCTGCAGAGGTGCAGCTGATACAGTCCAACTTGGAATGAGAAGTGGTTCCTTGGACGACACCAAAATCATCCCTGGCTGCTGTGTGCTGAGGGTGGAGAACCCCTCAAGCAAGGGACTCCTTAGTGGAATCATTAAATGGGGTGAGATGGTTCACATTGAGAGCTCCAAGAAGTTCTTCAGCTGGTGTCATCTGTGTTATGATGGAAAGCAAAGATTCTGCAACAGCTTCTCTTGCACACCCTACAGTGAAATACATTTATCTGCTGCTGCTTCTGCTGCAGGTAGACCTCCTCAACTCGAATCCAGCTTCATTTGGAGCAGAGGTGGACCTCTTACCGTCCTGCATTTCCACAGGCTGGTGATGCTGGTGGAGATTGGTGGTGAACATGGGTGGTTTGGTAGGGCTGGGTTTTAGGATCAGGACTTCTGCACACCCTGTTGGTTTTGTTTATGTGACTTGGTCTGCATTCAGATGCTCTGAGGCTTGAGGCTTTTGGTCGTGGCTGTTGCAGGAGGTTTTTCATGGGCATTGTAGATGTGGAGACTCCTGAGGCACTTGGTGTTGCTGTCACTTTGGATCTGGATTATTTTTGTCGTCTTGGAGGCATCTGGATTCTGTTTTCTGCTTTTCTCTAGGGCAGGCAGTCGGTGATGGTGGTAGCAGCATGCTCCTGGCACACGTGCTGTGGTTAAATCTCCAAATCCAGCTCCTTGAGTGTGCACTAATCCATAGGGAAGAGGCTAATGGTGCTTCCCTTCAGGTGCTCCTGTCCTTGATTAAGGAGGCTAATGATGGACCCACGGGGTGTGAAATTGAGAGTGGCAAGGGAGAACCTTGTCTCTGAATGAAACACTGAGGGTTCTTCAGCTTTGTGCTGAAGTCTGAGTGTGTCTCCAACGTGTCACTGCAAGGACACTGAAGGGCTGGAGCTGGTCCAGAGAAGAGTAACAAAGGTGGTGAAGGGTTTAGAGAACAGGGCTGCTGAGGAACATCTGAGAGGCCTGGGGTTGTTGAGCCTGGAGAAAGGGAGGCTGAGGGGAGGCCTGTCTGTCTCCAGCTCCCTGAAAGGAGGCTGGAGCCAGGTTGGGGTTGGTCTCTTCTCCCAAGGAACAAGTGACAGGACAAGAGAAAACAGTCTCAAGGCTGTTGCCCAAGAGGAGGTTGGAGATGAGGAACAATTTCTTCCCTCTAAGGGTTGTGAAGGCCTGTCCCAGCCTGCCCAGGGCGGTGCTGGAGTTCCCATCCCTGGAGGGGTCTCAAAGCCATGGAGATGTGGTGCTGAGGGCTGTGGTTTAGTGGTGGCCTGGCAGTGCTGAGTTCATGGTTGAACTCCATGATCTTCAGGGTCTCTTCCAAGCAAAATTATTCTCTTCAGTGATTCTATGAGAAGTCAAATTATTGAAAGAAAATTCTCTTTATTCATACATCCAAACATATCTCAGTTTTGGGAGGAGACCTTCACCTACTCAGCTGGCCACCCACAGCAGGTTGCCCAGGATCACAATGTCCAGGCAGGCCTGGAATTCCTCCAGAGAAGAAGACTCAGCTTGGAGTCCTTTCATTGTAGTGTTTTAAGTGTGTTTTTCTGGAAGCTGGCTGTGTCTGAGTGCTCTGGGAATACTTCTCTCCTTATTTTTCACCACCTTAGGTCTGTGGATCTGGTTACTCCTCTGGTGGAGAAGTTGCAGAGGGAATGACATCTGTGAGCAGGACAGGGAAAGTCCCAGCCTTGAGATACCACCCTGGGAAGGCATTCTGGAGCCGTTGGGTTCCTCAGAAAGGAGGGAATTTAGCACCTGTAGGCTACCCAGAGAGGAGATTTTGGGTTCCAGCTCGTTCCATGGAGTTTAGTCACCTGAAAATGTGAAGATAATTACAGACCTCACACTGCATCTGCAGGAGCAGCTCATGCATGGACTCACCTCTCCTGAATGCTACAGCTGGGCAATTGCTTGGAGAAAGGATGGAGAAATCCCTAGCTTTTGGAAAGAGGTGGATTTTGGATGGTTCTCCTGTCCTAATTCTACAGGGAATGACCCAGAGGGGATCTTCACAATGCTCATTGAGAACTGAAGGGACCATGTGGGGCAAGAGGATGGGGCCAGACTCTTGTTAGTGGTGCCCAGTGCCAGGACAATGGGCAGTGGGCACAAACTGGAGCCCAGAAGGTTCCATCTGAACAGGAGGAGAAACTTCTTTATTGTGAGGGTGCTGGAACCCTGTCCCAGGCTGCCCAGAGAGGTTGTGGAGCCTCCTTGTGTGGAGAGATTCCAACCCCTCCTGGGCATTGTGATGCTGTGCAAGCTGCTGTGGGTGTCTCTGCTTTAGCAGGGGGGTTGGACTGGATGATCTCCAGAGGTCATTTCCAACCCCATCATGCTGGGATTGGGGTTGGATGAAATTTCTCATTTCTCCTCTTTGGTTATCTCTTTTCCTTGCAGTGGCTCAAAGGGGGGTGGAGGTGGCTGGGTGACAGCCTTCCTGCCACCTCCTGTGGGACAGAGCTGGTGACATCATTCTAAATATAAGCTGCCTGTGGGTATATTTAGCCAGGGAGGGAGGGCTTCTAAACCTCTGTTTTTAATAGACACAGAAACGTAAAGAAAAATTCCTGTTTGCTCTGCATGTTTGGCCCTCATCCCAATTAACAGTCTGGATTCATTTGATTAGTTAGGTGATTAATTAGATTTAGTAATGAGCTGAGCTGGTTTCTGTGGCTTTGGCAGGATATTTGCTTGGAAATGTGATTTTGCTTTTTAGGTTTTGATTATTTTTCTTGATTGTTTTTCCTCTCTTTTTGGTGGTAAATTTCCATAAACCTGCTCCATCCCTGGAGCTGCACCTCTCCAGCCAGGTGGGATCCATCCCAGAGGCTGCCAGCTCATGTGAGGTCTGGTGCTGATGTGAAGCAAGACTTGAAATTCAAGAAAAGCATGGGCCAAGAGTCCCAAGTTTGACCCAGAAACTTGATGCAGGAGGAAAAGATGTCAGGATTGGTCTGGGGAAGGAGCTGGAGTCTGAGCAGTGCTTGAACCTGAGCAGTGCTTGAACCTGAGCAATGCTTGAACCTGAAGCATCATTTTCAGGACCAGATGTGGGTTCTCACTGGCTTTTTCCACCACCTTCTGTCTCTCTCCAGTTCCCTGAAAGGAAGTTGGAGCCAGGTGGGGGTTGGGGTCTTCTCCTAAGGAAGGAGCGACAGGACAAGAAGAAATGGCCTCAAGTTGTCCTTAGGGAGGTTTAGGTTGGACATGTGAAATAATTTCTTCTCCTTGAGCCTTACCAAGGCCTGTCCCAGGCTACCCAGGGGAGTGATGTAGTCTGCATCCCTGGAGGGGTTTCAAAGCCATGGGGCTATGGTGCTTAGGGTTTAGTGGTCACCTGGCAGTGCTGGGTTTCTGGTTGGACTCCATCATCTTAAAGGTCTCTTCCACCCTTCATGGTTCTCTCCAGTGGATTATGGAGGTCTTTGGTGTCGTGTCTGTGAGTGCTGAAGTAACTTTGGTGTGAGAGCTCGAGGGAAGAACTACGCTGTAATGTCTTTACCTCTGGGTGAAACTTCTGGAACATGTCTCTGGAGAACAACTGCTTTGGAGGCAGGATTGCTCCTGGGCTGAGAAGTGAATGCTGGGGACCGCTTTGGTGACAGGTCTCTGTATCTGGGTGTTGTGGGTCCCAGCAGGGGCAGTGCAGATGTTTCTACCTCACTCAGTGCCAGCAGGCCTCCTTGTCTCTAGCATCACAGTGTGCTTAACATTCTCCAGGAGCAGATAGAGTTCTGCAAGCCCAGCCTGAGGTGCCAAAGAGAGAAACGTCGATTTGCAGGGTACTTCAGGAGACAAAAGACCAACTGCCATTCCACATTGGGGCGTTTGACTTTCGAGGTGATACCTTAATTAAGTCAGGGTGGGGATTTTGCTTACCCACGCGAGGAGATGATGATTCCTGCCTGCTGGTGCACCAGAGGGGTGGGGGTCTGGTCCCTGTCCCTCAGGGGAGGGAAGGAGGCGTGGAACCTCCCTGTCTTTAGCCACTCCGAAAGATGAGATGTGTCCTGGAGTTAGAGAGGGAGCTGCCTTAGAGGTCTTCGGAGTGAGACCTCCCCTAGCCCGGGCCAGCCCTCGGAGGGGGTGGGGTTTTGTACCCTTTTCAGTAGCCAGAGCCCATGCTTAGGTCAGATGAAAGCTCAGAGCCTGGCTGACCTCGGCTGCTGTCTTCTCTGCCAGGAGTGATGGACTGCGCTGCTCAGGCGTGGGGATGAGCGTAAGTGCTGCTTGTGAGTCAGTGTTGAGGATCGAGGCTGTGTTCAGGTTGCTCCCGCGGCTGCAGAGCGATGCTTTAGAGAGGGGGTGGTGTAACTTGGGCTAGGGACTGGGTTTAAACACCACGGTGGCTTCCTTGGAACGTGGGGTAGTTCAGTTCAGCACACGTGGAGCTTTTTCTGTGAGGCCTGCCGGTGGGATTGGAGCAAAATTAAAGACGAACTGGTGGGGGTTATCCTACAAATCCCCCTGATTCCTTTGCCCTGTGAAGCCAGAAGTGCTGCCATGCGGCTGTGGAACCAAACCTGACCATCCCTGCCGCTAGAGAGGGACTTTCACAGAGCCTGGCGTTTGAGTTGGTGCCTTTTCCTTCCTCAGCTTGCCCTGAATTGTATGCAAAGGTTGAGGAGAACTGATCTGGTGGTGAGGAGCAGCTAAGGGATCTTTGGTTGTTCAGTCTGGAGAAAGGGAGGCTGATGGGGGAGACCTTCCTGCTCTCTGCAACTCTCTGCGAGGAGGTTGGAGCCAGGTGGGGGTTGGTCTCTTCTCCCTGGTAACAAGTGATGGGATGAGAGGAAATGGCCTCAACTTGCCCCAGGGGAGGTTTAGGCTGGATTTTGGAAGAAACTTCTCCACTGAACTGGTTCTCAAGCAGTGGAATAGGCTGCCCAGGGAGGTGGTTGAATCCTCATCCCTAGATGGGTTTCAGAGCCATGGAAATGTGGTGCCTTAGGGCTGTGGTTTAGCAGTGAGGGTAGCCGGGATGCTGGTCCTAAAACCAAGTCTTGGAACCTATTTTGTGTGGTGGGAGAAGTGGTTTTGTTGTGTGGTTGTACCACGATGTGGCTTCTGTTCAAGCCACCATCACGGTCTTAACGTTTTTAGGTGCTTTAGAATGTCCATGGCCCGAAGAACCTGGAAATAAATAGATGTGGGAGGAGGGAAGCAGATTTAAAAAACCAGGATGGAAACGGGGGATAACCTGCGTGGTGACTTCATCAGGCTGTTGTACAACTCGGAACTGACCCTGAGCTTTTTAAACCTGTCCTAAGTGGCTGGAGGAGGGTTTTGGTTTCAGCTTCCTGAAGTGTTAGAAGTTCAGGGAGGTGATGGAGATGGTTGGTGAGGTGGTGACCTTGTTTTGTGGGCTGCTTCTGCCCTGCTCTGCAAATCTATTGGGTTTTTTAGGGGGGTTTGGTGGTGTTTTTTAGGGGGTTTAGTGGTGGTTTTGGGCTGTTGGTGTATTGGTGGTGGCTTTTGGGGTTTTCCTGGTGATTTGGTGGANGGGGTTAGTGGTAAATATTTTAGGGGGTTTTTAGTGGTGGATTTTTGTGGGGTTTTAGTGTTGGGTTTTTGGGGGGGTTTAGTGGTGTTTGGTGGTGGGTTTGGGGTATTGGTGGTGACTTTTGGGGTTTTCCTGGTGGTTTGGTGGATTTGTAGGGGAAGGGGTTTAATGGTGGATTTTTGTGGGGGGTTAGTGGCAGATTTTTGTGGGGGGGTGGTGGATTTTTTTGGGGCGTTNGGTGGATTTTTGTGGGGTTTTAGTGGTGGATTTTTGTGGGGTTTTAGTGGTGGATTTTTTTTGGGGATTGGTGGATTTTTTTGGGGGGTTAGCGGTGGGTTTTATGAGAGAATTTAATAGCAGATTTTTTGGGGAGGGTTTTAAAGGTGGATTTTGGGGGGTTTTAATAGTGGGGGCTCTATTGGGTTTTAGTGGTGGATTTTGTTGAGTTTTAATGGTGGATTTTTTTTTTAATGCTTTTTTGGGGGCAGTAATGGTAGTTTTGGGGGTGTTAATGTGGGAGGGAGAGAGGTTAACATGTTTTTTGGGGGGTTCAGTGGTGGGGTTTGTATCTTTAATGGTGAGAGAGGTTAAAGTAGGGTTTTTTTGGGCAGTTTTAACGGTGAGTTTTGGGTTTTAATGCTGTTTGGGAAGGTTTTAGTGGTGGTTTTGGGGTGGGTCCAGTCTCATCCTTCCCCAGATAAAAGAGCCCTAGCTGGAAGGACACTCAGCGGTGCTTCATTGTTTTTGGGAGTTAATTGCTTCAGGGAGGGAAAATGGGGGTTGAAGAGCGGTTGATAGGTGTGAAACATTTCTTTTTGCTCCTGATCAACGCAAAGGAGGTGCTGCTGAGGCAAATACCTGGAAAATGACCCCGTCTAAGTTTTGTTGGTCTAGAGGATGCTGCTACAATCTCTCCATCCCTGCTCTGGGAGGAGGATGAGGAAGAAAAGGAAGTCTGTGTGTCCCCTGCATCCTCATCCTTCCCCTCGCAGCTGCCATGGGAACAGCATTGCTCATGTTGATCGGTGTCACAATATCAAACTTGTTTCCTTTTGCAGATTTTCCCTGGCACTGAGCAGAGAGGGGAGAGCAGGAGCTGTGTGCGTGGTGCTGAGTCTGGGAATTCCCTGAGCAGTTTTGGACCAGAAGCAGGGTCCTGAAGTGCTTTGAGTGGAACAGGAGACTCCTGGAAACGGTTTTCTTCTTAAACCAGGTTTTCTTTTCCTGAAGCAGAAGCTCTCAGCTTCTCTAAATGGCTACTATTATTAACACAGAGATAACAAAAGAATTAGTAGAAGCTCTGGCTACGAAACCCCTCAACTTGTGGATTTTCCAGTGCCTGTTTTCTCTGGCCAACTCTGCTTTGTGAGAGGAGCAGCAACAAAAGCAAATTGCTTTCAGAAATCGTCATTCCCCCACCCCTGTATTTCTTCTCTGTAGGGTTTGGTCATTCTCAGGTGGACTTCCCCCAGGAAAGGTCTGCAGATGGCTCCACCAGACCCAGGGTTTAATCCTGAGCTGGGGCTGAAGTCCCTTCTCCAGCCTTGCCAGCTGGCAAACCCCAACCATTTAAGATTGTGCCATTATGTTTTTTTCCTCCCTTTTATTTCCCCCAGCTGCAGAGAAAGGAGTGTAAATGCTCACAGTGAGAATTTATAGCACTGCAAGATCTCCATATTCTGTTGTAATGCCTCTTGAATCTGTTCTTGGGGACTTTCCTTCCAGTCTCATGAGGAACAGGACTCCAGACTGGCCTAAAGTGGAAGCTACAACAGTTGAACCTTGAAACTTATGAATTTTATGCTTCATAGGCTACATTTCAGAGGGAGATGTATTAGGAAGAGTGCATTTACAGATGACTCCATACACTAGGAACCCATAATCTAAGGAAAAATCTCTTTGGGGCATACTCAAGACTATCCAGGATGTCATTCAGCCCTTATTTTCCTAAATGAAAGAAGAAATTCTTATTTTCAGTATATTCAGCCCCTTGCTCTTCTCTGGCTGGTTCAATCCTTTTCACATTTCAGCACAGGAGAAATCTTTGCTCGCCTCCTGCTCCTAACCTGGTGCAACTGTTGGACAAACCAGCAAATGCTGGTGTAGGACAAGTAGGGAATGGCAGAGCTGGACCTAGGGGGTGTGCTGCAGGAACAGGTAGACATTTCCAACTCCCTTGACCTCATTTTTTGAGAGTTTGGCCTGGCTTCAAGTTTCTGTTTAAATAAGATGTTTGATAGTGATGTGTGTTGTTCCCCACCTCCCCCATTCCTGACTGTGCTTTAGCCTTTCCTCTCTCCATGTTTTTTTTTTTTTTTTTTTCTGGGGAGGGAAGGAGCAGGATTGTCCATTAACTTCTCTGTGTTGTGATTTTGGTTTGGTTTGGTTTGGTTAGGTTATTTTTTTCCCCTGGTTGTACAAGATCTAATTCTGGTGCAGTACTTTTGGGAGCACATTTGGGTATCAAAAGCACAGTGCTCTGTGGAAAAGATTCTGCAGCAATTTAGCACCGGGTTGGAGTTTGGTCCTTTGTCTTTGGTTTTTATTTCCACATTAGGACCTGAAGGGTGTTACCAAATCGTTGCCTTTGGAGGGTGGCAGGAGCTGAACAAACAACAGAGGGTAGACATCATCATCTGTAAATGGTGGGAGGGCTGGAAACCCTCTGCTGTGAGGCCAAGCTGAGAGAGTTGGACTTGTTCAGTCTGGAGAAGGTTCCAGGGAGACCTGGTGGTCTTTCAGTGCTTCATGGGGCCTGTTAGAAAGCTGGGGATAGGCTTCTGAGCAGGTCCTGTTGTGACAGGCTGAGGGGTGATTGTTTAAACTGAAAGAAGGAAATTCAGACTAGAGCGAAGGAAGGGTGCTGAGACCCTGTCCCAGGTTGTCCAGAGAGGTGAGAGATGCCCCATTCCTGGAACCATTCCAGGTCAGGTTGTCTGGGACTCTGAGCAGCCTGCTGTAGCTGCAGATGTCCCTGCTGACTGCAGGGCGTTGGACTGGGTGAGCTTGAAAGGTCCCTTCCCATCCATTGCTCTCTGTTCTATGGTAGCAGACCTCAGAGGTGCAGCCCTCCATCACCAGCTAGGCAGTGGTGAAACCTGCCCAGATATTACCTTTTTTTTTGCTTTAGGATCTTACTGGAACTCCACATTTCCACCTGAGCTGTTAATTTGTTACCTTTCTTTCTGCTTTGCTTAGCCTTGGCGTTGTGGATGAAGGTTAGGTGTTGGAGCAGCTATAGAAGTCCCATCTGCATCCCCATGCTGGGAAGTAATTTCTGGCTAACCTGGCCTGAGCAAAACAGTCTGGAGGTTGGGATTTCCTTTAACTGACTGCTGAGCTTTTGCATTTTGATTCCTTTCCTCAGAAAGAAAGGCAGGTCAGGCTTTCAGATGGAGCTATGCTAATGCCTACACAATACCCCATCAAAATGGGCTGCATGCCTGCTCCTAATGGGCCTTTGTAGGCTTGCTGGGCTGTTAGTCCTGCAGATGTTCAGATAAGAAGAGCTTCAGGCTTCCAGATTTTTCTCTGTTGAGAAGAAGAAATGAAATAAAAGAATGTAAAGAGGACATTGAGGAGGTGGAGCTCATCAAGTTTTGTCTTCATGCAGACCAGTGTTTGTCAATTAGCCTGAGGGCTGTTGAGGTTTTGGTAGCTGTTTTAGCATAAGCAAAGCCCACCTCTGGTTCAGAGTTGGGTGGGGTAAGTTACTCCTTCAAAAGGAGGGAGGGCACCAGAAGGCTCATTCACATCAGGCCGTTTAAGCAGCTGTGCAAAGCTGGAGCTGCTCAAGCTCTGAATGAAAATAGGACCTGAGGATTTTACCCACACAGTTGTGACACACCTGAGATGTTTCCACATGCAGGAAAGCTGAGAAGGTTTCACCAGGAAGATTTGGGGTAGCAGTGTGGGGCCATAGCCTTAGAAAAGCTTTTCCTGCAGATACAAACTCATCTGTGCTGTGTGGGTACTGCACCTTTGCTGTTGGGTGCAGACCTGCATCCTCTTGCAACTTGCTCTAGTAAGAGGTGTCCCTGACAGAGATTTAGAGCTAGATGGTCTTTGAAGTCCCTTCCAACCCAACCCATTCTAGGAGTCTGTGGTTCTATGATTTGTGGACACATCTTGCTCTCACCCAACCAGTCCTTGTCATTAGTTCATCAGATGTGTTGGAATCTCAGTGTGATGGGAGTTGGAGGGGACCTCTGGAGATTATCCCTGTCCAGTCCAACCTCCCTGCTAAAGCAGGGGCACCCACAGCAGCTTGGCCAGCGTGACAGTGCCATGGGGGTTTGGAATCTCTCCACACAAGGAGACTCCACAACCTCTCTGGGCAGCCTGGGACAGGGCTCCAGCACCCTCACAACAACAGAGTTTCTCCTCCTGTTCAGGTGAAACCTCCTGGGTTCCAGTTTGTGCCCACTGCCCCTTGTGCTGTCTCTGGGCACCACTGACAAGAGTCTGGCCCCAGCCTCTTTTCCCCCATGGTCCCTTTAGTTCTTGCTGAGCATTGGTCAGATCCCCTCTGGGTCTGCTCTTCTCCATGCTCAACAGCCCCAGGCCTCTTGGGCTTTCCTCCTCCCAGAGATGCTCCAGACCCCTCAGCACCTTCCCAGCCACCACCAGACTCTCCAGTAATTCCCTGTCTCTCTTGAACTGGGGGGCCCAAACTGGCCCCAGTAGACCAGATGTGGCCTGAATATGACAGAAGCAAGGCAGAACCTTGCTTGACCTTCTTGACCTTCATGCCCTGCAAAAGACCATTGGCATTCTTGGCCACGAGGGCGCATTGCTGGCTCCTGGGAACTTGTCCACCAGCACTTCCAGGTCCTTCTCCTTGGAGCTGCTTTCCAGCAGGTCACCTCACCAGCACTGGGGCAGGAGTGCAGTACCCTGCACTTGCCCTGGCTGGACTTCATGAGGTTCTTCTTCCCCAGCTCTGCAGCCTGGCCAGGTGTGGCTGAACTGCAGCAGAACCTGAGGGGCATCAGCCACTCCTGCCAGCTTTAGATCACCAGGATGGTTTTATTTTAGGGGCAACCTGAGCTCTTTGCCTTGAAATCTGTATTTTTGGGGCTGCTGTAGAGAAGCAGAAGATGCTGCAGTTCCCTGCTTGGTGTTTCTATGCCCCAATTGTTTGTAGGCATCTTCATCTTCGCTTTCAGTTTTAGTTTGCCTGTTTTCAACCCCATTCTCTTGGCACTCACAGAAATGAGCCACACTCTACTCACTTGCAATGCCAGTTATAATCACTCTTCCATACCTGCAGCTGGAGGGAAACAAATTAAGATCACTCCAAACCTCTGGAATCCTGCTGGAAAAGCAGTGGGATGTATGTTGGGATGAATCCCAGTTCATCTGTACTCTGGGCTGCTGGTGCCAGCTCCTTGCTGAGCCTTGGGACGTGAGGATTTTATGTAACTCCAGACGTGGCGTGGGTGGAATTTGGCAGGGGGGGTTTGGAGGGAACAGCAACATGCTCACTAATCTGGGAAATCTATTTTTATTGTTTGGATCTGGGGCGAAGAGAGAGGCTGGGAATGGAGGTGGGATCCAGAACCTAAGGCAGCTCCCTTCTGGATTGAGGTTAAGCTGTCTGAGGGATCTCCTAGCGTGGTGGGACATCGTCTCGCATGTCACATCTGCTTCATGCTTAGGTGTTTTCTCTTAAAGTACCCTTTAATCATAGAATAGTGGGGTTGGAAGAGACCTGGAGATCATCCAGTCCAATCTCCCTGCTAAAGCAAGGGCACCCACAGCAGCTTGCCCAGCATCAAAATGGCATGGGGGGGTTGGAATCTCTCCACACAAGGAGACTGCCCAGGGACAGCACAAGGGGCAGTGGACACAAACCAGAGCCCAGGAGGAAAAACTAAACAGGAGGAGAAACTTCTTTGGTGTAAGGATGCTGGAGCCCTGTCCCAGGCTGCCCAGAGAGGTCATGGAGTCTCCTTGTGTGGAGAGATTCCAACCTCCCATGCCATTGTGATCCTGGGCCCAGCTACTGTGGGTGCCCCTGTTTTAGCTGGGGGGTTGGACTGGATGATCTCCAGAGGTCCCTTCCAACTCTCACCATGCTGGGATTCTATGATAAAGGTTAGAGCCCTGAAGGATGATTTTGGGCTTCAAGTGGAGGACATAACAGCATGGATAGATGAGCTGATGCCACCTCAGTGGATGTGTATTGGTCACCACGAAACCTTTTCCATCTGTAGTTTTCCTTTCAGGGCTGAGAAACTTGCTGAGACCCCCTCAGGTGATGAGGAAGGAATCATCAGTAGTTGTGTCCTTGTTCCCTCTTCAGAGGAGAAACTTGCTTGTATTAGTGAAGCGCTCGAGGAAGCAGAGAAGTTGGGCTTTGCTGTTGGCTCAAAATTGGAAGGTTGGGGGTGGGGATCAAGGTTGTTCTCCAAATTAATGAATGGCTGGCAAAGTACTGATTAATTAAGTCTTGAGTGTGATGGCTAACAACCAGGACTGCAGATCCATAGCTGTGAGGCCTTCATAAGTATCTTCTGAGAAAGGCAGATACTTCTCAGTCCTCCTAGGCTGCTCATGAAAATACTGGAGTGGAAAGAAAACCACCTTCAGGTTCTTCCATCTCAGTTTGGAGCCTTTATTTATCTACATATCCCTGCAGGGTCTATTGAAATAAGGTTCTGGCTGCTTTGCAGCCCCTAAGAAGCCATCACCAAACCCATTGCTCGCTCAGGAGAGGTTTGCTCTGACCAAGTCCATGCACATGCTGACATTTCAATGTTGGAAGTTTTTGAGCTTCCAGACTCTGCCACACTCTCCTCCAGAGGTATTTGGCCTGAATGCTTGAGCATTGGGTGCTGTCAGCAGGGAGAAGTCTGGCAGTGGGATTGCTTGTGGGGTTGGTGTTGCCCTCACTCTGTGTCCCTGTGTCCATCCCCTTTGTGTTCCAGAGTTCTGATGTTGTGGGTTTTGGTTCTTCCTGATATTTACACCTTTTTCTTCTCTTTCCTTTTGCATGTGTTCTCGGCTGGGTTGCAATAGAGAAGAAGAAAATGAGGTGAGTAAAACTGGTTCCTTCCTTCATGAAGCTCCTCAGATAGGTCTTAGTCCAACCTGGATGGTTAGACCTGTAGATGTCTGGAGTTGACAGCAGCTGAGTGTCCATTTTAAAGCAAACTGCTGTGTTCTTGGGATGCCTTTAGCTCAGTGGTTATGTCCTGGAGAGCAGGGAACCACTTCCAGTACCGCTCCTGTCATCTGCACATAGAAATGGGTGGTGGCCTTGAGTCATTCAGTTTAAGTGACTGCTGCTTTCTGCACCCTCAGAAGAGTTCTGTGGGACCTTTTTGACACTGAGGGTGGTGAGACCCTGGCCCAGGTTGCCCAGAGAGGTGAAAGGTGCCCCATCATTGGAACTGTTCTAGATCAGGCTGGTTGGGGCTCTGAGTGAACCTTCTCTAGCTGCAGAGGTCCCTGCTGACTGCAGGACCTTTAAAGATCCTTTCCAACCCAAACCATGTCACAGTTCTATGATTAATCTGTTAAAAAAAAAAAAATATTGCTGTGTGATTCAAATTTAAGGGGGGAGGACAAAACTTGGAGGAACAGGAATGGCTGATAAAATTTTCCCATAGAAACAGATGCTGATGATCATTGTTGGTGCTGTAGAGTCATAGAATCACAGAATCCTTTTAGTTAGAGGAGACTTTTGAAATCCTCAAGTCCATCTTTCAACCATGAGACCCCTCCCATCCACCTGGATTGCAGTGGGTTAGGTTACCCAAGGAGGTGGTGTGCTCACCATCCCTGAAGGTGTTCAAGAAATGGCACTTTGGTACATGGTTTAATGTCCATGGTGGTGTTAGGTCAGTGGTTGGACTTGATGATCTTAGAGGGCTTTCCAACCAAACCAATTCTGTGGTACTGGTGGGACCCACAACTGTGTAGGGCTGTATCTGCTCTGACTGGGCTGGTCAACATCCTGTGTGTCTTCCTTGTGTTCCCAATGAGTTGAGAGCTGCAGGAGCAGAAGTAATCACAGATTTCCATGCACAGAGTGAGCTCCTGGCACCTTTTTCTGACTGCAGAACACCCACAGCTGCATTTAGGGGGATGTTCCCTTTCTGTAAACCACCAAAGGATGCAAAACTCCTCTGCTGGAAAGCTTTCCTCAGTAATTGCTACCTATTACATTTCAAAAGCTGCCTGTGGAGGATGTTTGAAGCTTCTTTAAGTCATGATTTGTTAAACTTGGTGTTATTTAAAGAAAAAAAAAATCCCTAGAAGGGTTCTGAAATCTATCATCTGCTGAATAGGTGATGAAAAAGGGGAAGAATGGAAGCTTGGCAGCTCCTTGTTTTTTGCCTTCAGGTGCTGTGTTGGATGTTTCCAAACCTCGTTGTTCCGTGTGTGAGCTCAGATTTCACATCCTGGGGTTGGAAAGATTTTGATCCAAACATCAGCACAGTTTTCATAACTGAAGGTAAAAATCCTTTCCCCACAGCTGTGGCAAGGAAGCCTACTCTTAGATTTGCTGTCTTTGAGAACAGATCTTATTTTTCAATAGATAGTTGATAGGAAAGGTAAAGCTAAGCCCTAATGAGACTTTGGATTCAGACTTGTGAATTCAGACTCATCCATCAGACTTCAGGGCATGGCTGAAGGTAGGACCTGTTCTCTTTATTTATAGATCATAGAATGGCTTCAGTTGGAAGGGACCTTTGAGATCACCTAGTTCTAACCCCTCTGCCATGGGCAGGGACAACTCCCACTAGACCAAGTTCCTTAAGGCCTCAGCCAAACCTGATCTTGAACACTTCCAGGGACGAGGTGTCCATAACTTCTCTGGGGAACTCATTCCAGTGTCTCACCACCCTCAGAGTAAAGAACTTCTTTCTAATGGCCAACTTAAACCTACCCTGCCCTAGTTACAGACCATTGCCTCTTGCCCTGTCACCACAGGCCCTTATAAGAAGTCCCTCCCCAGCTCTTCTGTAACACCCTTCAGGTACTGGAAGGCCACCAGAAGTTCTCCCTGGAGCCTTTTCTTCTCCAGGCTGAACAACCTTAGCTCCCTCAGCCTCTCCCCACAAGAGAGATGCTCCAGCCCTCTGATCATCTTTATGGACACTTCTGGACTCTCTCCAACAGTTTGATGTGTTTCTTGTATTGGGGGCACCAGAGCTGGACACTCTTCAGTAACTGTTCCGTTGTCTGCTGGCAGAGACAAAAGCTGGGGTAGAAGCATCTGAGTTCTGGTCATGTAGGGATAATAATTGACTCAGAAACCGCTCAAAATGAGGTATTCTTGTTCTTCAGGAATCTGAGCCCAACATCCTGTAGGAGAGTGGTCTTGGCAGGGTTCAGACATATAGAAACTCCTGCTAGAGAGGCTGGACACTTGACTTTGTCCTTTATTTTTCCATGAAGTAGTTCAGAGACACTTGGCTCTGAGTCTTGGGATGAATCCTGATGTGGGGATTCTTTGGGAAACAGGGGTAGTATTTTCAAGCCTGGCTTTCTGAAGATGGTTGTGAGATGGTTGTGAAGAGAGGAATGTGGCTGAGGGTGCTGGGGCCCTGTCCCAGGCTGCCCAAAGAGGTTGTGGAGTCTCCTTGTGTGGAGAGGTTCCAAACCTCCCAGGACATTGTGATGCTGGGCAAGCTGCTGTGTCCCTGCTTTAGCAGGGGAGGTGGACTGGATGATCTTCAGAGGTCCTTTCCAACCCCCACCATGCAGGGATTCTGTGTTTCAGAGCTGGGCAAACCTGTGGTCCTGTACTTTGAACCAAGGTCATTGGTTGGGTACCCTTTTGATGTTTCAAAGCCTCCATGAAACGGCACCATGGAACATCCATCTAGAAATGTTCTTGTCAGGTTTGGAACCATTTTTTTTTCCCCAGTCATCTACTGCTGGAGACAAAATTTGTGCATGGTGCTGGCTTGAGTAGCCAAGGTTACTCATGTGGAGGCTGTAACCTGATTTGCACAATTGAAATATAACCTTATCAAAAGGGAGGCTATTTTTGGAGCTGTGAAGGCCAAGGCTGCAAACTGGGGGTTGGTTCCATTCCATTCCACCAACGTCTTCTTTAATGATTTACTTCAGCCTGAACCCCTCTGTATTGTTCTCCACAAGTTAAAGGATAACAAACCATGTCACAGTTCATAGCAGGGCACATGCAGCTGCTGTTGCTGCCAGGGGATGTGTTCATGCAGCAGTTATGGGAGTAAAACCCAGCTCCTGGGGGGGGGTTTGATCCTGCTCAAACCATCTCCATTGGAGCTTTTCACCCCAAATATAATGACAGTGATGCAAGGTGGATTTGTAGGGTTCAAGGCCATTGACTAGAACATCCTTCTCATGCAGTCACACAACAGTTTGGGTTGGAGACCTTTAAGCTCATGGAGTGTGACTGTTAACCTAACGTTGCCAGGTCACTACTAAACCATGGCCCTCAGCACTACAACTCTATGGACTGGGAATCCCTTCAGGGATGAGGACTCCACCACTGCCCTGGGCAGGCTGGGACAGGCCTCAACAATACTTTCAGGGAAGAATTTCTTCCTTATTGCAACCTAACCCTTCCTTGGGGCAGCCTGAGAAGAGACCAACCCCCACCTGGCTCCAGCTTTCTTTCAGGGAGTTGGAGAGAGACAGAAGGTCTCCACTCAACCTTCTTGTCTCCAGGCTCAACAGCTCCAGGTCCCTCAGGGTCTCACCAGACCTCATAGAATATCAGACATCATGGGCTGGTTTGAGCTGGAAGGGACCTTGAAGATAACCTCGTTCAAACCCCCTGCCATGGCCAGGGACACCTTCCGCTAGCCCAGGTTGTTCAAGCCCTCATCCAGCCTGACCTTCAACACCTCTGGGGTGGGGACATCCACAGCCTCTCTGGGCAACAATTCCTCTAATTGTATCTTCTTTTTCTTTGACAGGGCAAGACCGAGACTGTGCCCAAAGCTGGCTTTATCAAAGGCCCTGTCTTCAAAGGTGTTGCTTCCAGTCGCTTTTTGCCCAAAGGCACCAAAACCAAGGTTAACCTTGAGGAGCAGGGAAGACAAAAGGTCTCTTTCAGCTTTAGCTTAACCAAGAAAACCTTACCGAACCGATTCCTGGCTGCTCTCGGCAGCGAGAAGCAAAATGAACCCCCCAGCTCGCCGGCAGCACCCCTTCAGACTGACTTTAACCCCAAAAGTAAGATGGACCTGCTGGGGGATGCCACGGGTGCAGCCGAGGAGTCTTCACCTCCAAAACCGAAGGTAGAATTAGGAAAGATCCATTTCAAAAAGCATTTATTGAACGTCACGGCGAAACCGCTGCCAGCTGCGACGCTGCTGCCACCGCCTGTGGCACCGGTAATGGAGCCGGTGGCATTGGCCACAGACTCTCCCTCAACACCACCTTCACCTCCACCTCCCCCTCCCCCTCCACCCATGGCATCACCGGCAGCACCAACGCCAGTTCCTGTCACCGCAAGCTTGCCACAGTTGCCGGTTGCGCTGACCTCAACGTTGTTGGTGTCGCCACCCATGGAAGCTGAAGTCCCTGCTTTGAAGGAGCCGTGCCATGTGGTATCTAAGGAGGATTTGGAGCAGGATGTCAAACAGGACATGGTTTCACACTGTTCAGAGGAACATGTGACCCAGCCCATGCCTGAGCAGACAGAAATCAGTCCACAGAAGGAAGATTCCCATATTGGGAAAGAGGATGAGGTTTCTGACAGCTCCAAGGGTGCTCCATCCTGCTCCCAGAGGCAGGGCTCCAAGAGGAAGTTCTCCCAGTCCGACGGCACGCTGGCGGGCTCTGAGTCCGATGAAGACTCCGTGAGGACCTCCTCCAGCCAGCGCTCGCATGAGCTGAAGATATCCAGTACGGAAAAGGAGAGAGATCCCAGACGGGGCTCCACGTCCCTCAGAAGTGATGATGGGGGGAAGTCCTCCTCGCGCTCCAGGTCGGACAGGGATGAGAAGTACTCGAGCTACTCCAAGTCCGACAGGGATTCGTACTACTCATCGTCCCGCTCCCGCTCAGACAGAGAGAGGAGACGGAGCCGCTCTCATTCCCGCTCCCGCTCCGAAAGGAGCTCCCGGCCCAGCTCTTCCTACTCACGGTCAGAGCGCTCACATTACTATGAGTCCGACCGCCACTACCACCGGAGCTCCCCGTATAGGGACAGGGACAGAGACAGGGACAGGGACAGAGACCGAGACAGGGACAGAGACCGAGACAGGGACAGAGACCGGGACAGGGACAGGGACAGAGACAGAGACCGAGACAGGTCCAGAGACCGGGACAGGGACAGGTCCAGAGACCGGGACAGAGACAGGTCCAGAGACCGGGACAGAGACAGGTCCAGGTACTCCCGTTCCTATGCTGACAGCAGGGCCCGGGAGAGCTCGGACTCAGAGGATGAGTACAGGAGGACACATTCCAGATCCAGCGACTCGAGGCGTACGTCATCCCACTCCTCCTCCTCTTACAGAGACTCCAGGCGTTCCTACTCCAAGTCAGACAGGGATAGCAAAGCGGAGTCATGTCACGGTGACACGGAGAGGAGGGGAAGGTCTTCTTCAAAAGCAGATAGAGATTCCAAAAGGACTTCCGAAAGTGAAGTAACCAAAAGGTGCTCTCCCCTTGCCGAGCCAGGCTATCGAAAGGGGACATCCCATCCTAAGCCCGACAGTAATGTGAATTCCTCCCACTACAGATCCACCCCTTCCAAGACCCCCACACCAAAGCCTGATAAATTTAAGAGTTCTTTCTGTTGTACAGAATCGATCGAGGAGATCAAGCAGCAGTCTAATTCTCTAGATTTAGAGACCTCCTGTCTAAAAAGCACCGATACCAGGGAGGTTAGCACCAGGAAGTCGCTTTCTCCCTTGGCCCACTCAGACGATTTGCCCATGACTCACAAGGCAGATGAGTCCAAAGCAGGTTTTGCTAGCTCAAAACCTGAGGAACATACAGCAAGCCAAGGCCAGGACAGTGTTAAGGAACAAGAAGCTTTCCTCAGCGTAAAACACGAGGAGTTGAGAACGTCTTTCCCCATGGAGTCAACTTTAAATGGCTCCCTGGAGGGTGGTGCTGATGGTTTGGCATCTTACAGTGCCCCCAAACCTGAGGATGTCACTGTTAGCCTGTGTGGGTCCCAAGTGTCGCCTGTTGTTACGACAGATCCATCATATCCGTTGCCATCCAATGGGTTTGAGAGCACCTTTGTGTCTCAAGAGCAAGAGCTGGATGATTCCCAGGTCCAATCCAGTGAGTGCTTTGGTCAAGCGGAGCCTTCTGTCCCAGAGCAACAAGAGGAAGCCACCCCTTTGCCCATCATGAATGTAGATGATGGAGAACCCATAGTGCAGCAGCTGACTGATGAGGTGACTCCCTGTGACAGAACCAAAGAACCAGTTTTCTGCTACCTTATGGATGATGCCACCCCTGCTTTGGGTCACTCAGAAGTTGAAATCGAAGCGGAACCAGCAGATTCCAAAGCGATGTCTGAGGCATTTCTGGATGTGCAGGTTGAGCCACAAACTGTCACGTGTGACTATGAGAGCATGGAGGATCACAACTCAAAATCTGCCTGTGATGATGAGTGTGATCATCCTGGCCATGAAGTGAACCTGGCAGTGGAGAGCTCAAGCCAGGATCTGTCCCAAGATGACTCTTCCCTGAGGCTCCAGTTGGAGTGTCCTGTGACACAGGAACGTGTCTCTTCCAAATGGGACGTGCCACCACCGGATGGAGACCAGGAGCTCCTCCAGCATTCAGAAGCCAAAGAGGTGCTCGAGGTGGATACTCAACATGTCAATCTTGGTTCAGCAGAAGTCAAACCATCGTTCAAAGATGAACATTCCTACTATTCGGAAGTGCCGCTGGAGCTCCGCAGCAGAGAGGTTGCGGAGGAAAATGCAGCTCCTACTGAGGGAGTTGGGCCGGGTGATCTGGGAATTCCATGTCCTGATGTGTTGGCTGAGAAGGATGAGGGAGGTGAGCCCTTGGTGGCTTCAGCTTTTCCAGATGCCTTGTTTCCTTCTTGCAACGTCGTCGTCACCGCAGAAGAAACAGAGATGCTGACTCAAGCCCCAACGTGCGACAGCAGTGGCAACGCCGCGGAATTTGTCCCCGCTGGCCGCAATGATTACTCTGACACCGGGGAGAGCAACACCGATGGGGGTAGTGATGACAGTGACACGGAGGACTCGGATTCTGATGATGGTGCACCCCGGAAACGGCTGCAGTCCGTTGTGGTGGTCCCAAAGAACTCGACCATTGTGCTGGAGGAGGGCAGCCCTGGCTCCTCACGGAGCAGCCAGGGCAACAGGCGCTTCTCTGACCACTGGGATGATGAGAGACCTGAGCCCAGCAGACCCTTCTATGAGGAGAGGGCAGAGAACCTGGCAAGTAAAAATGGGTCACAAGCAGAGAGCAGATGTTCTCCTAGAGGGATGGAGAAGAGTCCAGCAACTTCTACCGAGCTTAGCAGGAAGGAGACAGAGGAGCTGCGGCCGGATCCATGCCAGCCTCAGAGCGATGGCGTTGACAGCACAAGCCAGGCAGACCTGACAGCTGACTCCCATGTCAAACCCACCCCGGATGAGAGGATCCCACTGAATGAGCTGCTGGCCACTGCCAGACCAACCGAGCAGCCCTTTTGTTTACCAGAGAGTTTGGAAAGCGCTGAGAAATCCTGGCACCAGATGAGCTCTTCCAAGCCAGACAGCAGGCAAGGGAATGGTGGCCTTAACCAGTCTGGCCATGGAGACTTCTCCAGGCTGGATGGGTTTCAAGCAGCAGAGGAAGCCAGTGGTGTGAGCTGGGACTTGAATCAGACAGAGAAGCCCAGCAGCACCTACCAGCAGCCGGACAGCAGCTTTGGGGTCTACTCAGGCTACGTTTACCAGACGGGTTCCGAAACCTACGGCCCTTCCCAGGGCTACTGGCAAGGCAATGGCTACTGGGACACCAGAGCTGGGAGCAGGCCTTCTGCTGTCAGCTACGAACGAGTTCAAGGGCAGGTACCAGATTCTCTAACAGAAGATCACGAGGAGTATGAGGTGGATGACCAGTGGGATGATGAGTGCAAGCCTCAGTTTCCCAGCCCCTCCAGTAAGTGCCAAGTGCCTGAGCAGAAAGAAGAAGCCTCGGTGCAGGCACATGAGATCAGCAGCAATTCCACCAAGGAGCCAGTGGCTGGTGGGGAGAAAAAGGAAGAGGTGAAGGTTTTGGAAAAAAATGATGTGAAGGAACGAGGTCCACCAAAAAAAAGACGTCCTGAGCTGGAGAGTGACTCCGAGAGTGATGTGGACTCGAGGGAGAAGAAGAAGGTTTTGAAGGTAGAGGGGGAACAAGCGGAGCTGCCAGCACAGGACTCCTCCATGGTCGGTCACTTGTGCATCATGGATGACTTCAGGGACCCCCAGCGCTGGAAGGAGTTTGCCAAGCAAGGGAAGATGCCCTGTTACTTTGACCTGATCGAGGAGAATGTCTACCTGACGGAAAGGTACTGCGCTTCACACCCTTCTCTCTTTTCCTTCCTTGCAGCCCTTTTGAATTTTTATACACTCACAGCATGGTTTGGGTTGGAAGGGACCTTAAAGGTCATCCAGTTCCAACCCTCCCTGTTGTGGGCAGGGACACCTCCCACTAGATCAAGTTGCTCAAGGTCTTGTCCAGTCTGACCATGAACACTTCCAGGGAGGCTACATCTGTGACCTGTCTGGGCAACCCGTTGGAGTGTCTCTCCATCCTCACTGTAAAGAATTTCTTCCTCATCTCCAGTCTAAATTTCCCCTCTTCCAACTCAAATCCATTTCTCCTCATCCTATCACTGCAAGCTCTTGTGAAAAGTCCCTCCCCAGCTTTTTTGTAGCCCTTTCAGGTATTGGAAGGCTGCCTGAAGGTCTCTCAGGAGCCATCTCTTGTCAACAGACCCAGCTCTCAGCCTTACTTGCATTTGGTTCTGTGAGAGTTTATATCAGAGAGAGGGGAAGTGATGTCATGTTCCCTACATCTTGCAGCTACCAAAGAGGAGGTGATACTGGACAAGTCTTTAACCCTTCCCTGGGTCTCATCTCCTAACAAGAAAACCCTGATTTGGCCCAGACAGCCCTGGTGATAAGAGCTAAATCATGGGAATGTATGGGTAGAGGATGACTGAAAGTGGTGTGAGGAGAAGCTGAGGGACCTGGGTTTCTTGAGCCTGGGGAAAAGAGGGCTGATGGGAGAGCTTCTGGCTCTCTCCAACTCTCTGAAAGAAGGCAGGAGCCAGATGAGAGTTGGTCTTTTCTGCCAAGAAACAAGTGATAGGACAAGAGACAGGAAATGGCCTCAATTTGCCCCAGGGATTGGACATGAGGAACAATTTCTTCTCTTGATGGTTGCCAAGGCCTGGCCCAGGCTACCCAGGGCATTGGTGGATTCCCCATCCCTAGAGGGATTTCAGAACTGTGTAAATGTGATGGTGAGGGCCGTGGTTTAGTGATTCCCTGGCAGTGCTGGGTTGCTGGTGGGACTCCATGGTCTTCTAGGTCTTCTCTATCCTAAACAATCCCATGATTTTTACCTTCTCATTCTTCAAAGTCCCCTTAGTCAGGTGTAGATTCGAGTACAACAAATCAAAGGAGTTTCAGTTCTTCCTGTGTAGGGCCATGCATGGACCTGCACTGAAAGTCAAATTGGAATGTGGACTTTGAGGAGAAGGAAGCACAGTTAAATGTCCTGGGATGTCTTTGGGAGGTCATTCTTTGTGGTCAGAAATTCGTCACCTCCTACTCAAGCCAGTGTCCTTGCTTACCCCTCTACCCTGTAGTTGTCCAAAGGTGGTCCAATTCCTAGAGCACACATTAATTTCCTGCACTGTGACCAGTGGGGAGTCCTTTCTCCATGCAGCTGCTGCCTGAGCTGTATTGCTGTGTTTTCCCCAGGAAGAAGAACAAATCCCACCGGGACATTAAGCGAATGCTGTGCGAGTGTCCTCCTCTCTCCAAAGAAGAGCGAGCTCAGGGGGAGGTTGCTTGTGGAGAAGACTGCCTCAATCGCCTGCTCATGATAGAGTGGTAGGTAGCATTTCATCACCTCCACACAGCTGGCTGCTGTTGTCCATGAGGTGACTTGGCAGCCCCTAAAATAATCCAGACTTCTCAGGGTGGTGGCAAGGAGTGGTCTGCACACTCTGCCAGGAGGTGATCTTCAGAGCCTACACAACAGCAGTTCAGTCTTCTGCAGGACAACAGAGCTGTGCAGCCACCTGTTAAAACCTTCAGATGTTTGTACTGGAGAAGGGAAAAGGAGGAGGTGGATGAGGAGGAAGGCTGCTGTGGTGGCCTGGGGTCTTCTGCTCCTCAGCTTTAACTTTGGTCTGTTATAAGCATGGTAGAGGGGAGTCAGAAATGCAGTTGCAGCTCTGCTTGAGATCCTCATTCCCTCTTGTGTCTCCTTTTGCATCTCTCTTCTCTCCCCAGGGCCTCACCATGCTGTGGCTGTTGTCTCCCTTTTCCCTCCTGGAAGTGACTGGGAGGAGAAGGAGCTGCTGCTGCTCCATGTGAGCAGGAGGCAGGGGACAGGGCTCTTGGTGGATGTGATTCACCTCCTGCGACAAGGAGTGGAAGCAGAGTGGAAGCAGAGTGGAAGGAGTGAAGCTGGAGTGGAAGCAGAGGAATTCCCTCCAGTTCTTGGCCCTTTGGCTTTGATTTCATAGCCCAATAGACATAGGGAAGGGAAGATCTTGGGGGAACGAGCAATGAAAAGGAGGGTAGAAGGGACCAGTTTGCTTGTGTGACACTGAATTGCAGCAGCATTCCCACTCCAAATGGTTTTCTCTCCCAGAAATAAATCCTCTGCATTTGCATCTTGGCATCAGCTGGTGATGCTTTTTATAGCAGAGCACGTTGGAAGGTTCTGCTCTGAATGGAGGACGGCTCCCTGGGCCCTCTTCCCCATCGGATCCCTTTCTTTTATCCTGCTGGGAATTGATTTCTCCACCATTTCCCTTCCCTCAGTTCTTCCAGGTGCCCAAATGGTGACTACTGCTCCAACAGGCGCTTCCAGAAGAAGCAGCACGCGGACGTCGAGGTGATCCTCACAGAGAAGAAAGGCTGGGGGCTGAGAGCTGCCAAGGACCTACCATCGTAAGCCTTTGCTCTTCAAGTGGCTTCCTTATGCTGTTTGGCTCCTTCCCGAAGGGGGAAGCAGTCATAGAATCATAGAATTGCTGCTGTTGTCTTAACCTGCCACTGGTGGGAGCAGATCTGCTGAGGTTCTTCCAGCTTTCCATGCCAACCTGGGCCTCTGGCAGGTGTTGCTCTTGGTTACCAGGATACCTGTTGTCTACCGAGTGCGTGTTGGATCTTCTGCTTTGGTTTGTCTCTGCATTTTCCTCCTCCTTGTTCCTTTCTCCTCCTCCTCCTGTTTCTCTTTTGTATCTGGCCTGGAGAAGAGCAGCCTGAGAGGGGATCTTCTTGGTGCTCAGCCAAGAGCTAAAGGGACCATGGTGGGGCAAGAGAATGTGGCCAGACTATTGTTAGTGGTGCCCAGTGCCAGCATAAGGGGCAGTGGGCACAAACTGGAACCCAGGAGGTTCCATCTGAACAGGAGGAGAAAATTCTTTGTTGTGAGGGTGCTGGAGCCCTGTCCCAGGCTGCCCAGAGAGGTTGTGGAGTCTCCTTGTATGGAGAGATTCCAAACTCCCCAGGACATTGTGATACTGTTCAAGCTGCTGTGGGTGCCTCTGCTTTAGCAGGGTGTTGGATTGGATGATGTTCAGAGATCCCTTCCAACCCCTACTGTGCTGGATTTTGGGATTCTGTGATGAAGGAAGTTGTGTGATGGTGCAGGCTGGAGAGTTTAAAGCCTGGCTGAGCTGCCCGGCACAACCCATGAGGTGTGTGTCCAAGTGTGGGGGTAACTCATTGTTCTCTTCCATTTGTGCTTTAAACTCATATTTCTTGGGATTAAAAGGGATATTTTATTGATCCCTCAGTCCATCACCACCCCAACAAGACACTTCCTATTCCAACTGATGAAAGCCACCAGCACCTTCTCATTGTGCTCTCCATACTGTCCACACAGTTTTATTTTGCACAATAAACCCTGCTCCAAAGGCAGCTTTATCCTCATCTCTGGGCTTTTGCTGTGCTATATTGACTCAGAACTGAATAAATTAATCAGAATTGTCTGAGATGAAGACATCATAATCACAGCTACACCCCCAGGATGCCCAGGCTGTGAGTGGTCTTCAGAGGTCCTATCTTTGCACTGGTCATTTTCTGTTCTTTGGTGCTTCTTGCTGACAGCTAAGCAGAATTCACAGAATGGTTTGGGTTGGAAGAAACCTCCAAAGGTCATCTAGTCCAATCCCCCTGCAGAGAGCAGGGACATTAGAGTGATATATTTTTATTTTTTTTTTCTCTCTTGCAGCAACACTTTTGTCTTGGAGTACTGTGGAGAAGTTCTGGATCACAAAGAATTCAAAGCTCGTGTGAAGGAGTATGCCCGGAACAAGAACATCCACTATTATTTCATGGCCCTGAAGAATGATGAGGTGAGTTTGGTTTTGGAGGGGGTTGGCTGAACTTAGTAGCCCTCCATACACAGTGTTCACTCTTTGTGAACTCACTAAGCAATGCCCTGAATCTACCAGAAATGGTTTCCTGAAGAATCACAGAATCACAGAACTTAAGAGGTTGGAAGTGATCTCCAGAGATCATCCAGTCCAACCTCCCTGCCAACCAGGATCACCCAGAGTAGTTCACACAGGAATGCATCCAGATGGGTTTGGAAAGTCTCCAGAGGAGACTCCACAGCCTCTCTGGGCAGCCTGCTCCAGGGCTGTGTCACCCTCACTGTAAAGAAGTTTCTCCTCACGTTGAGGTGAAACCTTCTCTGTTCCAGTTTGTAGCTGTTGCTACTTGTCTTATTGCTGCTGACCACCCAAAAGAGGTTGGCCCCAGGCACTTGACACCCACCCCTCAGATATTTGTACACGTTGATCAAATCTCCTCTCAGTCTTCTCTTTTCCAAACTAAACAGCCCCAGGGCTCTCAGTCTCTCTTCACAGGGGAGATGCTCAAGTGCCTCAGTCATCCTTGTGGTGCTCTGCTGGACTCTCTCCAGCAGGTCCCTGTCTCTCCTGCACTGGGAAGCCCAAAAGTGGACAGAGTATTGCAGGTGTGGTCTCAGCAGGGCAGAGTAGAGGGGGAGAAGAACCTCCCTAGGCCTGCTGGACACACTTTTTCTGATGCACCCCAGGATGCCACTGGCTCACTTGGCCACAAGGGCACATTACTGGCCCATGCAGAACTTGCTGTCTACCAGCACTCCAAGGTCTTTCTCCATGGAACTGCAATGCAGCCCCAACCTCTGCTGGTGCCTGTAAGAAAGGAAACTTTGGTTGGTTTGGTTTCACAGAGGTCTGGGAGCTTAACTCCATCCCAGTGTCCTTGGAGAGGAGAAATTATCCTCCCAAGACAAAGGATTGAGTGTGGCACATCTCATCTCTACACAAAGCTTTGTGGAAGAGAAACCATGTCCTTGTCCCAGCATGGGGAGATGCTGCAAGCCCAACCCAACCTTCTTGAACACCCAACTAAACCAGTCCAGAAGACAGGCCAAAAAAGCCACATTTCCTTTCTTCCCTTAAATTGGGACACTTGTGGAGTCCCTGTGTGTGCTGAATAACTACCCTCAAAATATTTATAGAGCAGAAGTTCTTAATTATTCATCTTTGCTTCAGCTCTTTGGGGTGGTGGAGCTGTGCCACAGCACAGTGATGGACCCTGCCTTGATGAGAACAAAGTAAAAGCAGGAATTTCATGTCACACTGTGCTTTTCTTCTGCTGGCAGGACTTTGTAGAACTGAGTAGTTCTACAGTAAATCAGCTAAAAATACTTAGAGTGCTTTTATCCTCCTTTACCCCCCAGAAGTCAGCAGGTTTCGTAGCTGCAGTGGGATCCTTCTGTGCTCACAACATGAACCTGATGACCTCAGAGGTCTTTTTCCATCCTGATGATTCTGTCACAAGGGGGCACAGAGGAGAGTTTCTGGGTAGAAAAGGGAGGATGCAGTGAGCCTTCTGCTGTGCCTGGTCTTAGAGCTGAGCAGGAAGGGTGATGACTTGTGTTGTGTCCCAACACATGGTGTTTGGAGCTCTGCTGCTTCAGGTCCTGGGGAAGGGCACAAAAATGATCAGGAGGAGCACCTCTCTTACCAGGACAGGCTGAGGGAGCTGGGGTGGTTCAGCCTGGAGAAGAGAAGGCTCTGGGGAGACCTTAGAGCAGCCTTCCAGTGCCCAGAGCGGGCTACAGCAAGGCTGCGCAGGGACCAGTTCCAAAGGCCTGCAGTGATAGGACAAGGGGCAATGGTTTGAATTAGAGAAGAGATTTGAGGTTGGGTATTAGGAACAAGTTCTGTGCCATGAGGGTGTTGGAACACTAGACCAGGTTGCCCATGGAGGTAGCTGAGGCACTGTCTCTGGAGATACTCAAAGTCAGGCTTGACAAGGCTCTGAGAAACCTAATCTAGTAGAGAATGTCCCTGCTCAATGCAGGGGGCTTGGACTGGATGATCTTTAAGGTCCCTTCCAACCCAAACCATTCCATGATTCTCTGAAGTTTTTAGCCTGGTGTAGGGGGGTTGAGGTCCTTCCCACCCTGTCTGACAGCTGCGCAGAAAGAGATATGATGACTTGGGTTGTGTCCCAGCACATGGCTCTCAGAGCTCTGTTGCTGCATGTCTCTGACCTGGTGCAGAAGCACTGAGGTATTTTCACTGTTCCTGATGTTTCTTTTCTTTACAGATCATTGATGCCACCCAGAAAGGAAACTGCTCAAGGTTTATGAACCACAGCTGTGAACCCAACTGTGAGACACAAAAGGTAAACTGGTGCCTCCTCACTCCCACTGCTTTGTGAGTTAGGCTCTGGACTCTGAGCCTGCTTTCTCCTTTCTGTCTTGGCTTTGGGGTTTTTTTGTTTGTTTTGGTAACTTAGCAAACAACAGGCCCCTTTGAAAAGGGCAAGTTCTGCCAAGACAACACAAATTCATCAGTGGTGCTGTTTGGAGGATTAATCCTGAGTATTGAAAGCCAAACCAGAGGCAGGCCTGGCTCTTTGTGCTAATCATTGTCCTCTTGCTTGTCTCTTTGCTCTAGTGGACTGTCAATGGGCAGCTCAGAGTTGGATTTTTCACCACCAAACTCGTCCCGTCAGGCTCAGAACTGACCTTTGATTACCAGTTCCAGAGATATGGGTAGGTTATGGCTAGAAGGGGAGGCTTTGGAGTTCTGGTGTAGAGAAAACCCTGCTCTGAAATGAGTGAAACAGAGAAATGTGTGGACATGGCACCTGGGGACGTGGTTTAGGTGGTGGTTGGACTTTTGATGATCTTGGAGATCTTTTCCAACCCAAACAAGTCTATGATTCTAACAGAGAGGTCGTCAGTGAGCTGGAATTTGACTCCAAAAGCTTCCTGCATGCAGTTCCCTCCATGTCTGACACAAGAGACTGGCAGAGGAATCTCCCCTTGGTTTCATGTCCCTTCCCCAGTGTTGCTTTATTGCCTCTTTATTCCATCTCTCCCCAGTGGAAATTTCCCAGATCATTATCTTGACTCTCTTTCTTTCCTCTGTCTAATTATTAATTACCCAAACTCCAGACTCTGCAGTACCCTCCAATAATGCTTCTCCTTCCCCACCCACCCCCAGTTTATGACTTTGCAGGTACTTGCAGAGCTGTAAAACCCCTGCTGTGAGCACATTCCCTCTTCCTGGCCTGCTCCAGGACTGCAGGTGTGCAGGATCTAGCCTGAGATTTGTCTCCCTGCTCTAAATATGAGCCTAATAATTATTCCTTTACTGCTTGGCCAGGTGGATACTGAAGTAATTTCACTCTCTTTAATGTGATGACCACAAAACAGCACCTGACAAGCTTGAAGCAGCTTGTAATTATCAGATGATTGATTGCAGATCCATTTTCTAATCCCTAGTTTTTCACAGGAAGAGAGTTGGTTTCAGCATCATGGAATCATTTGAAGTTGGAAAAGACCTCTAAGATCAAGTCCAACCTTTTACCCAGCTCATCTCTTCCTTTTCCTTCTGGATTTGCCTCATGCAAGACTTTCTGTGTGCAGGAGAACTAGAAATGAATTTATGGTTGTGTTATAAAATGATTTGTGATTAAGGGAAATTGTTACTCGTGTCCAACCTAAACCTCCCTGGGGCAACTTGAGGCCATTTCCTCTTGTGCTGTCAGATGCTCCTTGGGAGAAGAGGCCAACACCCACCTGGCTCCAACCTCCTTTCAGGCAGTTGCAGAGAGCCAGAAGGTCTCCCCTCTGCCTCCTTTGCTCCAGGCTCAACAGCCCCAGGTCCCTCAGCTGCTCCTCACCAGCCCTGTTCTCCAGACCCTCCACCAGCTTTGTTGCCCTTCTTTGGACCAGCTCCACCCCCTCAATGTCCTTCTTGGAATGAGTGGCCTAAAACTGACCCCAAAAATTCAAGGTGTGGCCTCACCAGTGCCCAGTACTGGGGGAACAATCCCTGCCCTAGTCCTGCTGTCTACACTCTTGCTGATCCAAGCCATGGTGCTGGTGGCCCATGGGCACACTCTGGTTCACCTCCAGCCATTGTCACCAACCCTTGCCCCAGGTCCTTTTCCACTGGGATCTTTCCAGCCCCTCTGCCCCTAGCCTGCTTCAACCAGAGCAGGTTGCTCAGAGCCCCAAACATCCTGACCTGGAATGGTTCTAGGGATGGGGAATCTCCCACCTCTCTCAGCAGCCTGGAACAGGATCTCACTACCCTCATAGTACAAAACTTTCTTCTTTCTCTCCAGTCTGAATCTCCCTCTTTCAGTTCAAGCCATCACCCCTTGTCCTGTCACAACAGGCCCTGCTGAAAAGTCTGGCCCCACACTTCTGACTGGGCCTTTTAAATCCTGAAAGGCCACCAGAAGGTGTCCCAAGATATTTTAATTTCTGGATCTTGGTTTTTGGTCTACAGAGAGCCTGGAAATGAAGCAGGCTTTGCTTCAAGGCAGCTGCCTAAGAAATACCAACACTGTTTGAATTTTCCACAGCCTGCATGGCTTTGCCATGCAGAGAAGCTCCTGTCCCTTTCTTCTGAACTTGAACTGCAGAGTAAGGCAGAACAACTGTCTGTGGATGGAGATGATCTGTTGTGAAACTGTTGTTTTGCTTCTTCTCACCACAGCAAAGAGGCTCAGAAATGCTTCTGTGGCTCAGCCAACTGCCGAGGTTACCTGGGAGGAGAGAACAGGGTCAGCATCCGGGCGGCCGGAGGCAAGATGAAGAAGGAGCGCTCCCGCAAGAAGGACTCGGTGAGCCCAGCTCTGCTTTACAAGTTTGGTTAGGAAGCCTGCTTTTCATTCCTTTCTAACAGTAGCAGCAACCAAGGACTGACTCTGAGCTTCATCCTCTCAACCTGAGCCTTTGGGTCACCTCCTTAGCCATCTTTTGTAGTTGCTGGCTTGTGATGCCCTCAAGGTTCCAGGATTTTCCATTCGTATCATTTGGTTTCTCAGTGCCCCTCAGTGTTTGTGTTCTTTGGTTCAGTCTGTGATTCCTGTTTTCTGGAAAGGTTATTTAGCCCTCCTGTGGGTTATTTAGCCCAAAGTCCCACCAGAGAAGGACTTCGACGGGTACCATGTCTCTGGTCATCAGGCAACTCTGCATGGTTTTACAAGCTTGGGTTCTGCTCCATGATCTGTAAATGTGGGTAGAAGAAAGGCAATACCAGTTCCACCATTTAGGACATCACCTGAAATCTGATGGCTGAGGTGAGGAGGGCAGATGTTTGTCATCTCCAAGCTGGGTTGTGAAATTGGGAGCTCTGGATTGCTTGTGACCCAGAGGCAAGGTGCTTCCAGGAGGGAGTTGTACCAACACGTGTGGTATTTGTGCTGACTCACAGAATCACAAATTGTCAGGGGCTGGAAGGGACCTCAAAAGCTCATCCAGTCCAAACCCCTGCCAGAGCAAGATCACCTACACCAGATCATACAGGAATGTATCCCAGCAGGTCTTGAACATCTCCAAGAGAGGGAGACTCCACAACCTCCCTAAGCAGCTTGTTCCAGTGCTCTGTCACTCTCATGGTGAAAACTTTTTCCTCATGCTTCCATGGAACTTCCTGTGCCCCAACTTCCACCCATTGCCTCTTGTCCTGTCATTGGACACAAATTAGGTCACCTCTCAGTCTCCTCTTTAAACTAAAGAACCCCACCTCCCTCAAGTCTCTCCTCTTTCACACAGTTGCAGTTGTGTTTGCAGATGGACTTGAATGAAACATTTTGACTTAAATCCAGACTATTTTAGGTGCTTTTTGTAGCATTTCATGTGTGTGATCCTCCTCCAGTGGTTCTCTGCTCCCCACATTGTACTGTGGGGTTGACTTCACATGGTAGATGTAGGAAACTCTGAGGGGAGGCCTGAGCAAAGCAGCCAAAATGAAGTTTTTCCTGGGTGCAGGCTAGAAGATCTTGGCTTCCTACAGGGTGGAATTGTGCTGTCCTTGAAGATAGAACCATCTATCCCTATGGATAAGATGTGTTTCCTGCTTTTTTGGGAGGAGCTACATCTCCAAATGACACTTTCAAGAGTGGAGAATCCAATAAATGATTTTTAAGTCATTCATAAGGTGTCTTGTTGGCCACTGAGGAGTAGGCTGAGCTCAGAACCTTGGGTTTGCTGAGGAGAGGAATGTCCCTCTGGTCTTAAAGGTGAAAAATGCCCTCAGGGGGTGTAAGGAGGTAAATCTGTCTGCAAGTAAAGATCATCTTGTAGTGCACATCTGGATTCCAGCATGAAAAGATAAACTGGGAGTGGTTTGGGATGCACTTTTGGAACTGCCTCTAAAATATATCTAAAATGAGATACTCCTCAGGGAGATGGGGTGTTGAAGTCAGGAGAGCCCTGCTTGTTTGGGGCTGTGCCAACCAGGAGCACAACTGGCTGCCCTTCATTCCCAGTCTAAACAGAACTGGAGCTGTGGTCTGGTGTGGGATTTAAGGTCTAAAAAAAACCCAAACCCATAATAAGGCAGAAAAAAGAAACACTTGAGTCAAGTTCATGGTCAAATGGTTCTGGAGAGGCTTTTCCTGCCCCTCAAAGCCAAGGGGATGGATTGTCTGTGCCATGACACGAGCCTGGCCTGAGCTGAGAGGTGTTTGTCTTTGTCTGTGGTAGGTGGATGGGGAGCTGGAAGCTCTGCTGGAGAATGGAGAAGGTCTCTCAGATAAGAACCAAGTTCTCAGCTTATCCAGGCTGATGGTTCGCATCGAAACGCTGGAGCAGAAGCTCACCTGCCTCAAACTCATACAGGTGAGGAGGACCCAGGGAAGGGCTGGGATCCACATCCTAGAGAAGCACTGTCCTTGGAGCTTTCATTAGAGGAGGAGGAGGAAGGTGGCAGGAAGGTCTGACACTTGTCCCAGCATCCTGAGCGTGAGCTGAGTGGTGCTGGTGGATCATTTGTCATCTCCAGCCTTTGCCCCTTTTAGCTTTGCTGGAAGCCAGCCTGGGTGGTGAAACAAAATGTCCATTCCTAGAAGTGAGTGAGCTCCTGGGACATGAGAGCTTATCAAAGAATCATGGAATGCTTTGGATGGGAAGAGACATTTCAAGGTCATCCAGTCCAACCCCCTGCAGTCAGCAGGGACATCTGCAGCTAGAGCAGGTTGCTCAGAGCCCCAAATAACCTGACCTGGAATGATTCCAGGGATCATCTCCCACCTCTCTGGACAAACTGTGCCAGGGTCTCACCACCCTCACGGTGATCTCTTCCTTCTCTCCAGTCAGAACCTCCCTCTTTGAGTTGAAGCCATCACCCCTTGAAGGCAGTGAGCAGTCTGCCCAAGTAAAAACTGTCTTCTCTCCAAGACTGTCCCCATTTCCACCCCAGATGAGTTGCAGCCAGGTTTCTAGGCAGCCCCATACAGCTAGAGCTTTACCTCCCCAGTATGAGCTGCCCACCAGCTGCTGGTTCTGACAGTCCTGCTACTGCTCCAGACCTGTCTGTTTGGTTCACTTAAAGGCAGATAGACTTCTGCTGGTGCCTAGTTGTGGCTTCTGCAGTAGCTTTGGTGGCTACCATAAGCCCAGTTGAGCCCTCAGCTATCTTCCTGTGGACATAAAAGTTTTTTTGTTTGTTTTTTTTTCTGGCCTGTGACCATTCCCACCACCTCTCTCTCCCACTTTGCCTGATCCAGAACACACACTCCCAGTCCTGCCTCAAGTCCTTCCTGGAATGTCATGGCTTGTCTCTCCTCTGGATTTGGATGACGGAACTGGGTGATGGGCGCGGAAGCACTGCGAACAACCTCAAGTTGCAGCTGGAGGTGAGTGGTGCCCTCAGGTCTGATGCTTTCCTCATGGCTCAGAACCATGAGGATTTTCTTCTTTCTTTCTTCCACCTTTTTTTTGGTTGGAAGAGACCTTTGAGGTCATGGAGTCCAGCCATTAACCACCACTAAAACACGTCCCTCAGCACCACAGCTCCACAGCTTTGAAACCCCTCCAGGGATGGGGATTCCACCACTGCCCTGGGCAGCCTGGGACAGGCCCTGACAAGCCTTAAGGGGAAGAAATTATTCCTCATGTCCAATGTAAACCTCCTTTGGAAACAAGCTGCAGGTGTCCTCAGAACTGCAGCCTAGAACTTTTGCTTCAAGGGAAATCCTTAATTCATGGAAAGAATTTGCTCTTGTGGCTTTCCTCAGCTTTCTGAGTGAAGGACGTGAGCCAGACTCCAATAAAGATCCTAGCTGTTTATTTAGGGATTTTGAGGTACTGCAGCCTCTGATGTGGAGCTGGAATATTTCTCTTTGCATGCAAAAAGACATCTGGAAGTTCCTTCTTTAAGTAATTCTGTGGGTGTTAGTGAGAGGGACAGCAGATCTGCTTGCTTGGCAACATGTCCTATGGGATGGCCACTTAGTCCTCATCTGCCTTTCCTTATACAACATTTTAGCTGTAAATACCTGGCAAACTTCAGTACTGTTGCATCAGGGGTCTCTGATGTTCAGTTAGAACTTGCTGACCTGTAGAGTTTGAGTAGACCTACACATACTGCATCTGCCTTGTGCTCTGCAGAGTGTGTTCATGGGATCAAAAAATGGTTTGGGTTGGAAGGGGCCTTGAAGATTATCTAGTTCTAACTCCCTTGCCATGGCCAGGGACACCTCCCACTAGCCCAGGTTGCTCAAGGCCTCATCCAACGTGGCCTTGAACATCTTCAGTGAAGGGACATCCACAGCCTCTCTGGGCAACCTGTGCCAGTGTCTCTCCACTCTCACTGTAAAGAATTTCCTCCCAATCTCCAGTGTAAATCTGTCTTCCTCAAGCTCCAATCCATTTCTCTTTGTTCTGACACTACAAGCTCTTGTAAAAAATCCCTCCCCAGCTTTCTTGTAGCCCCTTCAGGTACTGGAAGGCTGCTCTAAGGTCTCCCTGGAGCCTTCTCTTGTTGTCACTGATGGGCCATGCATGTTGCATACAAGACTTGGATTCAGGAGATGCCTCTGGAATTGTTTCCTGCTGATGTCTTGAGGCTTTTCAGCACTTCTAGCCGAGGCAGAAGTGCTTTACAGCTGCTGGGTCAGTGTTCCTCTCATCATGGTCCAGCAATCTCTTGTGTTGCTCGTGAAGAGAGCAGGTCTTTTGAGACCAAGTCTGTTGCAGTAACTGCTCTTAGGAGGGACCTGAGCTGTTCCCCTTGGGGGCTGCAGGATTCTATTCTTTGGGGTAGGTAGGGTCCATCCCACTTGATAGATGTTGAAGCTGTTGCTCCAACAGAGTCTCAGCTCCCTGAAAGGAGGTTGGAGCCAGGTGGGCTTGGTCTCTTCTGCCAAGGAACAAGTGATAGGGCAAGATGAAACAGCCTCAGGTTGTACCAGGGAAGGTTTAGGTTGGATGTGAGGAACAATTTATTGCCCTTGAGCATTGTCAGGGCCTTGCCCAGGGCAGTGGTAGAGTCCCTGTTCCTGAAGGGGTTTCAAAGCCATGGAGATGTGGTGCTGAGGGCCATGGTTTAGTGGTGACTTGGCAGTGCTGGGTTAAGGGTTGGACTCTGTGATCTCAAAGGTCTCTTCCACCCAAAATAATTCTCTGACTTCTGATCTCTTGATGTTTCTGATCAGGTTTAGCTCCATGTAACCCATCTAACCCTACTGATTCTCCTAGCAATGGCTCTGACCAACTGGAAGCATCTGAACTCTCTGCAATCACTTTTAATTGCTAAATTAATTTCATTGCTAAATCCTTCTGCTCACTGTTTTCCATCCCCTTACTTCAGCAGAAGTTCAGCACTGCAGTCCAACCTTGAGGGAGGACACTACTGTCTCCAACCCATGACCTCTTAACCACCATACTGATATTTCAGATTCACCTCTTGCTGAGAGCAGGAAATTCTCCCAGGTTGGAGGAGTTTAAATTCTGGTGGCTCTAACAATGTGGGTTTTGTCTTTGCTGTCAGATAATGAAGACTTTGGAGCTCCTGCCCATACCTACCAAGAACATGCTGGAGGAGAGCAAAGTTCTCCCCATTATTCAGCGCTGGGCTCAGACCAAGACTGCTGTCCCCCAGCTCAGTGAAGGTGATGGCTACTCGAGTGAGAACACCTCACGGGCTCACACACCCCTCAACACCCCAGATCTTTCCACCAAGCAGAGTGCAGAAGGTGACACAGACACCCCCAAAAAGCTGGTCTTTAGAAGGCTGAAGATTATAAGTGAGAACAGCATGGACAGTGCCATCTCAGATACAACCAGTGAGCTGGAAGGGAAGGAGGGCAAGGAGGACCTGGATCAGCTGGAGGGAGCTCCAGTGGAAGTACCAGAGGAGCAGCAGCAACCTCAGGAGATCAAAGCTGCCGTGGAGGCACCAGTGGAGAGCAGCAAAGCCCAAGCTGCAGAGCTGGAGGCTGAGCCTGAAGCTGAGGTGAAGGAGAGCAATGGTACGAAGCTGGAGGAGCCCATTGCGGTGGAGACGCCGTCTCAGGATGAAGAGGAAGGTGTCTCTGATGTTGAGAGTGAGAGAAGCCAAGAGCAAACAGACAAAATTGTGGATGTCAGCGATCTGGCCACCAGGCTGCTGGACAGCTGGAAGGAGCTCAAGGTAAGAGGCTTCTTTCTGCTCTTGCAGATGTGTGGAGTCAGTGTAAATGGGGCTCACTTGTCATCTCGGTAGATGTTTGATGGCTCACAATGGCCTTTTCTACAGAAAAGAGTTTTCTGCAGGTGCTTTCTAGATGTTTCCTTCCATCACAAACTGCTCTGTGTGTGACAAGAGCAAGGTGTATGACAAGAGGAAACAGACTCAGGTTGCCCCAGAGGAGGTTTAAGTTGGACGCGAGGAACAATTTCTTTCACTTGAGGCTTGTCAAGGCCTGGCCCAGGCTGCCCAGGGCAGTGGTGGAGTCCCCACCCCTGGAGGGGTTTTGAAGCCATGGAGATGTGCTGGTGTGGTTTGGTGGTGACCTGGCAGTGCTGAGCTAGTGGTTGGACTCCATGATCTCAAAGGTCTCTTCCAACCCAAACCCTTCCATGATTCTCTGACTCTCAGTAGGTTTCCAGATGTCAGTGGCTTACACACTGAGAAGAGCAGATAATTCAGCTTGGGCACCACAAAGACACCTTAGTCACACAGGTATTATTTAGCCTGTCAATGGGGAGGACAATTCAAAGGGACTGAGGTTCCTTTCTCATCCCACCAGACAAAGAGGCAATGACAGCACCACAAACTTTTTTTTGGTTGGAGCAGGCCACTGTCTGCCAAAGTTGAAACAAATGGGTGGACTACCTGCTCCTAAACTCAGTTATCATGAACATTCTCAGTGTTCTCTGTCCTCTTTAACATCTGCTTTTCATCTCCACCGTGTAGAGCCTGCAGAAAGTGGTCTGTTGGCCTTGTTGTCTTCTCTTGGCAGTAGCTTTAGTGCTGGTTAACCTCTTGAGTGTTTTACACGAGGCAAACGCTCAGACTTGAGCTTTTGAAGACTGATGAGGGTGCAGCTCCTCATGGTTTCACTCTCATCAAGGTCTTCCTGGACCAGATAACTTTAAGACAAGGGCTTGGTGGCTGCAGGCTACCTTCTCCAGGATTAAGCCCATTGGGCAATTTGGCTGCTCAGTCTTCAGAGTGAGGTTTTCTTTGATAGACATGGGAGGATGCTGTAGTAACTCATCACTCAACAGCTGAGGCATTTCCTGGGATTTCTTTAGGTCTTCACCCATCTGCTGGAGAAGGTTGTGGAGGCTCTTCTGCCCTTCTCTTAGTCAAGCATCCACCCAGTTTGACATACTGGAAGTAGTCCTTAAACTAATTGCTGGTTTATGATGTATCAGAAAGATTTACCCATTGAGTCTGACAGTGAGGCTGGTAAAAATAAGGGCACAGCAACTTCTGCTTGCACATGGACCTTTGCTTCCCCTTGAACTTGTGCTTGTACCACCAGTGACCACAACTACAAATGTTCATGTTTATAAACCAGACCTGGAGCTTTACATATGGCTTGATCTCTTAGGGGGCATGAAGAGGAGTGTGGCCAGCAGGTAAAGGAAGGTTCTCCTCCCACCCTGCTCTGCCATTACGAGGTCACATCTGGACAACTGGATGCAGTTCTGGACATCCCAATTCAAGAGAGACAGGGAACTACTGGAGAGAATCCAGTGGAGGCTGGGAAGTTGCTGAGGGGCTTGGAACATCTCTGTGAGGAGGAAAGGCTGAGAGCCCTGGGGCTCTTGAGCCTGGGGAGGAGCAGACCCAGAGAGGATCTGATCGATGCTCATTGAGAGCTGAAGGGACCAGGGTGGGCAAGAGGCTGGGGCCAGACTCTTGTCAGTGGTGCCCAGCGACAGGACAAGGGGCAGTGGACACAAACTGGAACCCAGGAGGTTCCATCTGAACAGGAGGAGAAACTTTGTTCTGAGGGTTCTGGAGCCCTGTCCCAGGCTGCCCAGAGAGGTTGTGGAGTCTCCTTGTGTGGAGAGATTCCAACTGCCCCTGGGCATTGTGATGCTGGGCAAGCTGCTGTGAGTGTACCTGCTTTGGCAGCAGGGTTGGTCTGGATGATCTCCAGATGTCTCTTTCAACCCCACCATGCTGTGACTTAAGATCTTACCTTAATCCCTGAAGTTCTCAGTAGAATCATGTTCTCTTGAACATTAAACATAGTCCTTGTGCCATAAACCTTGGTGGGAGAGGAGGGAGATCTTCATGTAGCAACAACTAAATCATGTTTGTGTAGAACAGTTAGGTTGTGGTTTGGGTTTTCTTTGCCCTCATTACCAAGAAGATTTGGTAGTTCACCAGATTTTAATTTACAGACTCTTGGTGTTTGTGTGAAGCTCATGATTTTCTTGATTGAAGACAGTGTCAGGTTGGAGTTAGAGTTACCAAAGTCCTTTTCCACCCATTGCTGATGGCTGGGTGAAGTTAAGTCAAGTCTTAGCCCTACACTGCTTTCAAGACCTGCTTTGGAGACCTGCTTTGGGCTCCCCTATGCTCAGTTTTCTGTCTGCACCCAACTGTGATCACTCCCAGGACCGCATGCTGAGGTGTTGCACAGAACATGTGTTGGAAGCCACCAATGAGAAGTGTGAAGGTTGACAAAACAAATGGCTCCTCCAAAATATTGGGTCAGCACTAAACTTGATCTGACAGTGTGGTTGTATCACCAAAGCTTGTGTTTGCTCTTGAGCTTGAAGAAGCTCAGCTGTGGGTATCTAGAGACTGTTGCCTGTTGGACAAGATGACCTTTGGAGGTCTTCTCCAACTCAAACCATTCTATGATTCATCACGGTTGGTCTTGGTGTGAATTTACATCTTCTCTATGTGCTAAGTAATTAACCTCAGGTCATTGTGAGGCCACTCTGGGTACATGTATGTGTCTGGCTGTAGGGATGTGGCTCTGTCTCCAAACTCTAGCTTTGGAGTAATCCCACCAAATCCCACCCTAAAAGCAGAACCATGCCATGGCTGCTCTTCTCCTGTTGGGAGACTGTGATCTGGGGGGGGGATTCATTGTGACCTGGACTTTATTGTGGCACTAAGAGTTAACTGCTTCTGTCCTGCTCTCACCTGTTAAGATGCCACCATAACCCAACCTGAAGGTTGACCAATGTCCAAAAGAAAGACTATGGTGGCAGTTAAATGCTCTAGATGGACAGGGGATGGAGGA
>VWZE01001200.1:763-37020 GCA_013396675.1 Eubucco bourcierii | reverse complement strand
CTGAAGAAGGGAGAGGACATAGCGTGGTGAAGAGCCGGGAAGATGGTTGGGAAGCTGGCTGAGGATGATGATGATGATGGTGCATGAGCAGTGTAATAGGTGAAAAGAGGACAGAGGTGGTTAACTCGGTGACGCCGACGTTCTTTTGGTGCGTCCAATGGGCGTCGCTCCGGGGCAAATCCCGACTGCTGGCATGAAAGGATTTCAGTGAGCTATTATTTTTCTCTACCTCTATACACAGGACTTGTAAGTCCTCAGTTTACAGAGCTGCTACATTCCAACTCCTCTGCCCACGAGGAGCGTGGTCCACAGCCACATGCCCAGCACAAGCCACACTGACGCTCCCCAGCGGGCTGAGTTTTCAGCCTGGGCTCGTGCCCGCCGCTGCCGCTCTCCTCGGAGGTGGTGCACGTCTCCTCCCACACTGAAAACTCAGCTTTTGAGTGGCACAGCCTTGCTGAACACCCAGCAAAGGTGCAGCTGGTGGTTCAGCTTGGTTCTTCCAGTTGTCTTAGCCCACTGCAGCCAGAGGATTGCACTCAGGTAAGGCTCTGTGGAGTGATGCGTCAAGCCAAACCTGTGATGGAGGTGGCAGGCGGCATGGTGGCCAGCAGACCTGAGGGTTAACCCTCTTGGTATCACAGAATGTTAGAGCTTGGAAGGGACCTCCAGAGATCATCAAGTCCAACCCCCTGCCAAAGCAGGATCCCCTGGGGTAGTTCACACAGGAATGCATCCAGGTGGGTTTGGGAAGTCTGCAGAGGAGACTCCACAACCTCTCTGGACAGCCTGTTCCAGGGCGCTGTCACCATCACTGTGAAGAAGTTTCTCCTCATGTTGAGGTGAAACCTTCTCTGTTGCAGTTTGTAGCTGTTGCTCCTTCTCTTATTGCTACTGACTACCCAGAAGAGATTGGCCCCAGCCACTTGGCTCCCACCCCTCAGATATTTGAATCACAGGAAGAAGAAGTCAGCAGCACCAAGTGTTTCTCAATGTCCTCTGGNGCTGTCACCATCACTGTGAAGAAGTTTCTCCTCATGTTGAGGTGAAACCTTCTCTGTTGCAGTTTGTAGCTGTTGCTCCTTCTCTTATTGCTACTGACTACCCAGAAGAGATTGGCCCCAGCCACTTGGCTCCCACCCCTCAGATATTTGAATCACAGGAAGAAGTCAGCAGCACCAAGCGTTTCTCAATGTCCTCTGTGTGGCTTAGATTTCAGTAGCTAAGGGTGAAGAGCATTTTGGGCTTCAAGCACAGCCTGTGCTTTAATAGCACTGATGGCTGAGAGTGGTCAGGCCATGAGGTTTCCTCACCATTTACATCAAAGCAGAGCCTTGAGATCCTGCAGCTCCACCACCCCAGCTGAGGGCTGCTTGTAATGGCCAGTTACACACCTGAAGTCTGTCCCACAGTGAACCTGTGTGAAGAAAGCCAACTGTATCCTGGGCTGCATCAAGAGAAGTGTGGCCAGCAGGTCGAGGGAGGTGATTCTCTCCCTCTACTCCACTCTGGTGAGACCCACCTGGAGTACTGGAACCCTTATTGCAAGAAAGATCTGTCCAGAGGAGGGCTGTGAGGATGATCAGAGGGCTGGAGCTGCTCTGCTATGAGGACAGACTGAGAGAGTTGGGGCAGTTCAGTCTAGAGAAGAGAAGGCTCCCAGAAGACCTTATTGTGGCCTTCCAGTATCTGAAGGGGGCTACAAGAAAGCTGGGGAGGGACTTTTTAGGGTGTCAGGTAGTGATAGGACTAGGGAGGAATGGAGCAAAACTAGAAGTGGGTAGATTCAAATTGGATGTTAGGAAGAAGTTCTTCACCATGAAGGTGGTGAGACACTGGAACAGGTTGCCCAGTGAGGTGGTGGAAGCCTCATCCCTGGAGGTCCTTAAAGCCAGGCTGGATGTGGCTCTGAGCAACCTGATCTAGTGTGAGGTGTCCCTGCCCGTGCAGGGAGATTATAATTGGATGATCTTTGAGGTCCCACTCAGCTCTGACAATTCTATGATTCAAATCTGTGATAAGACTTGGTGCATCCCACCTTGCTAGCATGGTTCTGGAGCTGCTGTGCTGCAGGTGGGACTGAGCTGCTGGCACCTTCCTCCACCCCTGGGTGGGCAGAACATGCCCTCACCTTCTTGGCTAGGAGTTGTAGCTGTGAGGATCTCCAGATCTTACCCTTGTGCCCTTTCTCTTCTACAATGAAAACTTCTGGAAGCTTCATTATCAGTCTGAAGAGGGATAGCAGAGCTTGGGTGACTCCAGGAAAACTCACCTTTTGTCTTCTCCTGAGGCAGCCTTTCCAAATGGGGAGCAGCTGCCTGTGCCCCTGGCACCCACACCGTGGGCTTTAATTAGGAGCCTTTTAATTTGTTAGAGCAAAACCAGTTTGTGAAGACAATAGGCACTGGTGAGTGTCCAAGCTGTTGTTTGTGGTGGGCTTTCTTGGCCTTCAGGCAGGGACATTGTGGCATTAGTCTTTCTCTTGCTCTTCACCACCATCCCTTGGCATCGTGCTGGAGCTTCGTGCTTGTGTAGAGGAGGGAGGAAAGCCAGGAAAGAGAGATCCAGTCCTGGCTGGTGGAGCATTTGGGATCCAGCCTGGTGGGGGTTGGAGTCACTGCATCCTCAGCAAATGGACAGCCTAAGTTCAGACAACTCCAGAGCAGAGCTAGAGGAGGCAACATAGTCATCTTGGCTTTGAGCTTGGAAGGCCTGGCAGGTGTGGTGAACTCCAGTGGGCTGCAGGTGGACTTCCATCTCTACATGGAATCAGAGTTGATTTGTTTGGAGAAGGCCTTTAAGATCATAGAATCATAGAATGGTAAGGTTGGAAGGGACCTCAAGGATCATCTAGTTCCAACCCCCTGCCACAGGCAGGGACACCTCCCACTAGTACAGCTCACTCAAGGCCTCATCCAATCTGACCTTGAACACCTCCAGGGAGGGAGCAGCCACAACCTNCCTTGTCCTGTCATTGCAGGACCTTGTAAATAATCCTTCCCCAGCCTTCCTGTAGGCCCCCTTCAGATACTGGAAGGCTACTATCAGGTCCCCTCGAAGCCTTCTCTTCTGCAGGCTGCAGTGCCCAAACTCTCTCAGTCTGTCCTCATAGGAGAGCTGCTGCAGCCCTCTGAGCATCTTTGTGGCCTCCTCTGGACTGGCTCCAACACTTCCATGTCCTTCCTGTGCTGGGGGCTCCAGAACTGCACACAGGACTCCAGGTGGGGTCTGAGGAGAGCAGAGTAAAGTGGCAGAATCCCCTCCCTTGCCCTGCTGGCCACGCTTCTCTTGATGCAGCCCAGGACTCAGTTGCTGTCTGGGCTGCACTCACACTGCAGGCTCATATTGAGCTTTTCATCACCCCAGACTCCAAGTTCCTTTTCCTCAGGGCTGCTCTCAGCCATTCCCCACCCAGCCTGGAGTTGTGCTTGGGATTGTGCCTACCCAAGATCATCAAGTCCAAACATTCTCTAACTTTACATTCCCCCATTGGCACCTAGGTCAATCCTCCTAGGTTTAGAGTTCAGCCCTCTGGCTTCAGGAAGAGTGTGCCTGACCCCTGGACAGAGGTTGGCACAGGCTGCTGTAAAAGAGCTATCACCCCTTTGGCAACTGGGGTTGTGTTGGCATTGGTGCTTCCCTACACCTGTCTTTGGTGCTTTCTTGCACCCATCCTTGGTGTTTCTCTCCACCCATTGATCTTCTCTGGCTTAGTCCCATGGCATCATAAGGGAGAGATTTCTGGAGAGGATTTCATGAGGCATCTTCCTTCCTGCTGCTGCTGCAGCCTTTTAAGACTTGAGATGGTTCTTCAGCCCTCCTGCCTCTCTCAAACCAAGGATGGGTTTATGCCTGCAGCTGCACAACCCAAATCCTGCCTTTTCCTTTTCTTCTCTCTCACACAGTCACTTTCCTTTGTTTAATTCTCTGACCAGTTCATTCAGACTGGTTCTGGAGCACCTTCCATTTGGATTCTGTTAGTGGTGGTGGCATCTATCCAGCAGCTGAGCACGCTCAAAACCAGCAGCTTCCACTTCCAAAGCTATAAGAGGCTTTTCTTTGGAGTTCCCCCTGACTGGCATCTGCTTTGACCACCATCTGCTTTTCATGGAGCAGTTTTGACACATTCCTCCCTTTGTTGTTGGTTCAAAGGCTCTGCTCCCTCCTCATCTTCACCAGACTGGTGCTGGAGGGTCTGCAGCCCATTGAGTACATCCGTAGCTGCTCTCCAGCAAGATGTAGCTTGCTCCCTGGTGTTGAGAAGCCCAAAATGATCTGGGCAGCCTGGACCTTCCTAAGGGCCATGCACTTTGATGGGATGGCTCCTGCCATGGATACATCCATTTTCATGGTCACAGCTGTGTCTTCCAGAGGAAGAGGCCTTCTCCTGCCTATGGAAGCAGATGGTTTCTTGCCCCTTGCACTCACAACTGTCTTTGACCTCAAAGCTTAAGACTTGATGATCTCTGTTGAGTTGAAAGCACTTCCTAGCTTCAGCAGTGGAGCTGCCAATGCCATGGTGAACCTAAAGCAGCACATGGCAGGAACAGGCAGTGCCACATTAGCCAGGTCCACTTACTCCCTGTCCCCTCCTATCCCCACTGATCTTTTTTTCAAGTAGTTTCCCAATGCATATCCTGCTGTTTAATGGGACAAACCATTTTAGCAGCTGAGGTGGCTTAGCTCTTCCCTCCACTTACTGGTGTTGTTCTTGGGTGCTTCATACATCACTTCATGGTTTCTTGGTATCACCCATCACACCTTATGCTGATGGGAGCTCTGCTTGGGGCCACCTGTGGGGTGGCTGCTCTGCAGCGTATCTCAGAATGGAGGTTTTTGGAGAGGGGTGATGTGGGAGAGAGAAAAGAGATGGAGAAAACCTGTAGCTGGTGGGGTTTTGGGTTCTGCAGAAGCTGCCTTTGTGGTCTGATCCTTGCCATGTGAGGAAGCAAGAGGCAAAATAATTTCTGCTGCTGGGTGGCACAATGCTGGGCTTCATTATCCCATTGGGCTCCTTCTGCATCCCACCTCAGCCCAAACAGTGTGAGCAGTTGCCTCGTTTCACAGAATCTCAGCGTGGTAAGGGTTGGAAGGGACCTCTGGAGATCATCCAGTCCACAGCAGGGGCACTCACAGCAGCTTGCCCAGCATCGCAATGCTTTGGGGGGGTTGGAATCTCTTCACACAAAGAGGCTCCACAACCTCTCTGGGCAGCCTGGGACAGGGCTCCAGCACCCTCATACCAAAGAAGCTTCTCCTCCTGTTCAGGTGGAACCTCCTGGGTTCCAGTTTGTGCCCATTGCCCCTTGTGCTATCCCTGGGCACCACTGACAAGAGTCTGGCCCCAGCCTCATGCCTCCCATGGTCTCTTTAGCTCTTGCTGAGCATTGATCAGATCCCCTCTGGGTCTGCTCTTCTCCAGTACTGTGTTCAGGCTTCATGAAAAAGCTAAATAAGTATTGAAGAGAATAAAAACCTTGCCCAGAATCCCTCCCCCCCACCCCTCTTTTTTTTTTCTTGGTGCTTTTTTAACCTTCAGCAGCACTTTTGAAGTGGTTTTGTCTTGTGACCAGCCCACAAGAGACTTTCTTCCATTTTCCTCTGCTGAAAGGAATTAATTTTCTTAGCCCAGGGGGCACATGGAGTTGTTGTTTTTTTTTTTTCCCCTGACGCAATAAAATTGGGACTTTCGAACCTGGTTTCTCTCATTAACTCCAGGGCTGGAGGTGGGCACATTGCTAAGGAGTGAGGCAATCTGGTGCAAAGTTGAGACAACAGTCAAGAAATTCCAACCACCCTGAACACCTTAGGATTTTATGTAGCAAATGAACACTAGAGAAGGTTGAGAGTTAAAGCGAACCCCCAAAGAACACTTCTAGGAATGAGGCATCTCCCACATCTCTGGGCAGCCTGGGACAGTCTCACCACCCTCAACCTACAAAAATCTCTTCCTTCTCTCCAGTCTGAATCTTCCTCTTTTAGTTCAAACCATCACCCCTTGTCCTGTCACAACAGGGCCTGCTCAAAACTCTACCCTCAGCTTTCTAACTGGCCCTGTGAAGCGCTGAAAGGCCACCAGAAGGTCTCCCTGGAGCCTTCTCTTCTCCAGGCTGAACAAACCCAGCTCTCAGCTTGGTCTCACAGCAGAGCCCTCCCAGCATTACTGTGTCCTCCTCTGGCCCTGCTCCAACAGGTCCCTGTCTGTGCTGTGCTGAGCACTCCAGAGCTGGATAAAAAGCAGGGTATGGAGTTGGCAGCTGTAGGATAAGGGGAGGTGAGTGTTGTGGCTGGTCTCTGCAGCCTTCACTACATACCTGGTCTGAGGGGTTCACTCAGACCTGGGAGATGGTCTCCTGTTCATTTCCCTCAGAGTTCTCTGATGTGCAGTCTTAGACTATTCATGAGGAACAATTTCTTCCCCTTGGGGGTTGTCAAGGTCTGTCCTAGGCTGCCCAGGGCAGTGCTGGAATCCCCATCCCTGGAGGGATTTCCAGGGTGAGCTGTGCTGAGGGCAGTGGTTTGGTGGTGACCTGGAAGGGCTGGGCTCATGGTTGGACTTGGTGATCTTCCAAAGCAGGTTGGATGGGGCTTTGAGAAACTTACTGCAGCAGGCATCCCTGCTGACTGCAAGGGGATTGCACTAAGAGCTTTAAAAGTCCCTTCAAAGGTCCCTTCCCACCAAAACCATTCTGTGTTTCTGTGATAGTTCCCACTCACAGAACCACAAAATGCTACAAGCTGGATGGACAACTCCAGCTCCTCACAGGGCTATCTAAAACTGCCTTGAGGACCAGGATGAGTACAGCAAGAGTTTTTCAGATGCTGGTGTTTCAGACACATCACCTCAGTGTTTTTTAGACAGTCTTTTAGTCAGCCTTGTTTGCCAGGGTGGAGTAGCCTGCATTTGGTATCAGAAGCCACCTAAACTCAAACAGCAGATGCTGAGCAGAGGCACCTCACTAACTTCCCTAACCCCAGAACTTTTCCTTCAAGAGACACATTTCTCTTGTTCGGTTTGAAGTTCATATGGAAAGGTTGAATTATTATCATCCTGTTGGGATTCTTGAGCAGCTGAAGGTCTGACCTTTGCCTGTGCCTTGCTTTGCAGGAGGTGTACCGCATCCCCAAGAAGAGCCAAGCAGAAAAGGAGAACAGTGGTAAGTAGTTGTGTTCTCCCAGTTCATTTTCCCCAGTTTGAGATGTCAGAAGTTGTTCTGCTTTCACATTCCTGCTCCTGGTGAGCAGGGAGGACAATCCAAGCAGTGGGTGATGGAAAGCAAGGTTGGTATGGAGCCACCCATAACTTGGTTGCATGTACAGAAAACACTGAAACTGCAAGAAGGGGGCAGCTTGAAAGATGCTGAATGATCAAAATCCTCTCTTTCTGATGTTTTCCCCACCAGCCACCAGTGGTAGAGAGGCAGCTGGCCACAGGGATCAGACTCCTACTCCAAAGAACCCCATCCTGAGCCGGGAGCGGGATCCTGAGAGGCAGAGCCAGAGCAAAGAGAAGAAGAGACGCAGAGATTCCTTATCCCCCCCGGCCTCGGCCTACGAGCGAGGAACCAAGAGGCCAGAGGACAGGCAAGTTGTGGTGGTGGCAGGGCTGAGGAGCTGACCACTGGGTTGGGAGTGTTGGATCTGCTGTTGTCCTGGGTGAAAACGCTGGGGAAAATGGTTCTGATGAGCTTTGAAAGCACCCAGGGATGGAGAGGGAAATCTCACCTGTGTGGTGAGCTGCATTCCCTAGCCAGAGCTGGGTGGCTTCATGCTTTTAGGTGGCCTTTTCTCTTGGATATCCCCCACACCTTCACCTTTATGTTCCCTTCACCTTCAGCTCCTCTGCACCTCCACCTTCAGCTCTCCTGCACCTCCACAGGCACCTTCAGATCCTCTGCACCTTCAGACATGCTTTGGGAATTAGATCATAGGGTCACAGCATGGTTTGGGTTTGGGAGGGACCTTCAAAATCATCCAGTTCCAACCTCCCTGTCATGAGCAGGGACACCTCCCACTAGCCCAGGTTGCTCAATCTGGTTGCTCCAATCTGGTTTTGAGCACCTCCAAGGAAGGAGCATCCATAACCTCCCTGGGCAACCTGTCCCAGAATCTCACCACCTTCACTGGAAAGAAGGGTGACAAAGGAAGCTGTATACTGCTGTCACATGGAAATTTAGGGATGTAGCCCTCCTAAACATCCTGGCTTGGATCAGCAATGGTGTGGCCAGCAGGCTGCTCCTGCAGGCAGGGATCATCCCCCTTGAAACTGGACACTGATGAGGCCACATCTCAAATCCTGGGTTTGGGCCTTGCACTACAAGAAGGACTTTGTGGGGCTGAAGCAGATACAGAGAAGGGGAATGGAACTGGTGATGGGTCTGGAGGACAGGGCTGGTGAGAAGCAGCTGAGGAGAAAAGGAGGCTGAGGGAAGACTTTGTGGCTTGCTCCAGCTCCTGAAAGGAGGTTGGAACCAGGTGGGGGTTGGTCTGTTCTCCCAAGGAATATGCAATTGGACAACCCTATGGATCCAGACCATAACTTTTCTAGATTCAGACCCTGCAGCAGCTCCCAGGGTCATTTCCCAACATCCCATGAATACATCCAAACCCTCCCAAGGCTGGAGAGGCAGTAGAGGTCATGGTGGTGGCCAGACAGGTCCGTGCAGCATGTAAGTCACTGGCTGCTCCCTACCAGATGCCCATTTTCCTCCTTCAAATGTTGCTTCTTAATTAAGAGAAGGAAGATATTTCATGTCTTGCCTTATAGGGAGCCTTCAGGTCATGTTGAAGGCCCAAGAACACCAAGGAATGTCCTCTAAAGTAAAGTTCTGTTGTCCCTCTTAAGCAGGATCTGAAGCCACTTAGTAATGAGGGAACAATGGGTGGGGAGGCAGCCAGAGGAGGCAATTTTTGTCCTGGTGTGGAGCTGTACTGGAAGAGTCTAAAACATGTGGATAAAGAATAGGATGTAAATCCAGCTAGGATGTGAATTTGTACTGGTGTAGGACAAATCTGTACTGGTGTGGGGCAAGTCTGTACCAGTGGAGTTAAACACTTGGAGGGTGGAGACTTCAGCAAGTGGACCTGAGTAATGGAGGTTAAGAGAGAGACATGTGGAAGGATGGAAGAAATAAGGGTGGGTTTGGTGTCATTTGAAGCAGAAAAGGCTCTTTGGTGGGTGAGGAGGTGCCTGCGCTGGCTCTTCCCTCCTGTGGCCTTGTCCTTGTTGGTGAGAATGTCCACTAGGAGAAAGAGCAGGATGCTGGCAGTCTTCTCCTCTCACCTTTCTCCCTCTACCCTTCTTTAGGATGAGGGGCAACACACACAAGCTGGAACCCAGGAGATTCCATCAGAACAGGAGGAGAAACTTTGGTGTGAGGCCTGTCACAGGCTACCCAGAGAGGTTGTGGAGTCTTCTTTTCTGGGGAGATTCCAAACTCCTCTGGGCATTGTGATGCTGGGCAAGCTGCTGTGGGTGCCCCTGCTTTAGCAGGGGGGTTGGACTGGATGATCTCCAGAGGTCCCTTCTGTGTCCCTTCTCTCCCCACCATTCTGTGATTCTCTAGGTTGCTCTCCCCAGTCTGGTTGTCCTTCATTGTTACAGGAAGGATTTCATAAGGCAGTGAAATAGGTGGAGAGCAGAACAAAGAGAAGGTCCTCACTAACTTGGTCTATCCACAACAAACCCTCCACATTCCCCTGCCCATCCTTCCGCGCTGGCTGCCTCTGCCATAAACTCTGCAGACAGCACCAGGAAACACTTTAATTACTGCAATTAAACTCCTCAGTCAATGAGGTTCTCATTAACAGATCCTTGCAGCTCCTCTGGGAACAGGAGGAGACATCTGAAGTGGATCTGGTGGTAGCAATGTGCTTTTGATACGTAAATGGAACCCACCAACATGAAGTCAACAGCTAGAGGGATATCCAGGATGCTTTACAGAACCCTTTCTTTTAGGGCTGTGAAGCATTTTCCTTTTTAATCCCAATTTTACCACACTCATAACTTCTCAAAATACCCACCTTTGATCTCCTAACATTCTGTGGTTGGGCTCTGAGCAACCTCCTTAGGCTTTTGGTGTTGGTTTGTTTGGGTTTTTGTTATGTTTTTGGTTGATTTTCTTTTCCCCTTCTTTAACTCCTTGGAAAAATCCCTCCAGCTGCTCCATGTCTTGGGATGAAAGTACGAAAGAATAAAAAAAAAAAAAAAAAAAAAAAAAAAAAAAAAAAAAAAAAAAAAAAAGAAAAGAATTAAAACCACCCTACCACACTTCAGTGTTTTTTAAGCTGGATCTGTGGTGTGGTAAAGAGTTTGAACTCCAATCAGGAAGGAGCTGTTTGTAATTCTCCAACTTTGTCACGTCTGCAAAAGCCAGCAGCTCTGCCAATCCTGGGGAGGTCCCTAGGCAAAGGAAATGAGAGGTTTTCCTCATTGCTGAGCTGTCCTGGTCTTGGAAGTGAAGAGAGAATCACAGAGTTCTTTGGGTTGGAAAAGCCCTCTAAGATCATCAAGTCCAGCCATCAACCCAACATCACCATGGTCATCAAACCATGTCCCAGAGTGCCATGTCCACACATTTCTTGAACACCCCCAGGGATGGTGACTTCACCACCTCCCTGGGCAACCTGTTCCAGTGCCTTGACCATTCTTGCAGCAAAGAAATTGTTCCTTGTGTCTGACACAACCCTCCCCTGGCACGTGATGCCTTTGGAGATCATCCAGTCCAACTCCCCTTGCTAAAGCAGGGGCACCAGAGAAGGAGGCTCCACAACCTCTCTGGGCAGCCTGGGACAGGGCTCCAGCACCCTCACAACAAAGAATTTTCTCTTCCTGTTCAGGTGGAATCTCCTGGGTTCCAGTTTGTGCACACTACTCCTAGTGCTGTCTCTGGGCGCCACTGACAGTCTGGTGCCAGCCTCTTGCCTCCCACGGTCTGTTTAGCTCTTGCTGAGCACTGAGAAGTTCCCCTCTGGGTCTGCTCCTCTCCAGGCTCAACAGCCCCAGCCTTTTCTTCCTTACTGAAATGCTGCAGGCCACTCAGCATTTTCAGAAGCTCCACTGGGCTCTACCCAGTAGTTGCTTGGCTGCTTCCCCAGCTCCTTACCTGTGGATGAGCAGGACCAGTGGTGTTTCTCCGAGTTGGTCAAGCGTGGTTAACAAATGTTCTTAAGAATTGAGGCTGCTGTTGGGAGCATTTGTGTCTCTCTAGTTCTGCTGCCATCAGTGGTGGCCCTTTTGCTGGCTGTACCCTGGCTCTGCAGGTTTGGGAGGTCTCACAAAGCCTTTCCTTCCCTTTCTCTTGCAGGTATGACACACCAGCATCTTCAAAGAAGAAGGTCCGACTCAAGGACCGCAGCAAGCTGTCCACCGAGGAGCGCAGGAAGCTGTTCGAGCAGGAGGTCGCCCAGAGAGAAGCCCAAAAACAACAACAGCAACTTCAAAGCCTGGGGATGACTTCTCCCCTCCCCTATGACTCCATGGGCTACGGCACCCCCCACCACAGCTTCATCGGCTACCCCCCCGGCTACCCCATGCAAGCCTACGTAGATCCCAGCAACCCCAACGCCGGCAAGGTGCTTCTCCCCACGCCCTCCATGGATTCCATGTGCTCACCAGCGGCCTATGAGCACCCTCAGACTTTGGTTGGGCACACTGTGGAGCCAAACTTGACAACCCCCCAGCCAGTACCAGTAGTCCAACATGTAGCAACGACGATGGAGGTGACGACTCCGCAGTACGTAGCGCAGAGCGACACCACCGTGGTGCATCAGGAGGCCAACGTCGCCGTCCTGCCCGTGGCCACGCCGGGCACGGTGCAGAGTCAGAGCTACGGGGTCTGGGATTCCAGCCAGCAGACTGTGGCTGTCCAGCAGCAGTACTCACCAGCCCAGTCCCAACCAGCCATCTACTACCAAGGACAGACCTGTCAGACAGTCTATGGGGTGACGTCGCCCTACTCGCAGACCACCCCACCCATCGTACAGGTAACTGCCAGGCAGGGCACAACGCTGGCATCCGGCACCCACAAAACAAAGAGTTCCAACCTCTTGCACATGACTTGCTCACTCTTTACTAGTGCTCTGACTAAGTTAGGAGCGGGTGTTGATCTGTTAGAGGGTAGAAGAGCCCTGCAGAGGGACTTGGACAGGCTGGATGGGTGAGCAGAGGCCAATGGGATAAGATTTAACAAGGCTAAGTGCAGGGTTCTACACTTTGGCCACAACAACCCCAAGCAGTGCTACAGACTGGGGACAGAGTGGCTGGAGAGCAGCCAGGCAGAGAGGGACCTGGGGGTACTGGTAGAGAGTAGCTGAAGATGAGCCAGCAGTGTGCCCAGGTGGGCAGGAGAGCCAATGGCATCCTGGCCTGGATCAGGAACAGTGTGGCCAGCAGGAGCAGGGAGGTTATTTTGCCCCTGTGCTCAGCACTGGTCAGGCCACACCTTGAGTGCTGTGTCCAGTTCTGGGTCCCTCAATTCAAGAGAGATGTTGAGGTACTGGAAGGTGTCCAGAGAAGGGCAGCAAGACTGGTGAGGGGCCTGGAGCACAGCCCTATGAGGGGAGGCTGAGGGAGCTGGGGGTGTGCAGCCTGCAGAAGAGGAGGCTCAGGGCAGACCTCATTGCTCTCTACAGCTACCTGAAAGGAGGTTGTAGCCAGGTGGGGTTGGGCTCTTCTACCAGGCAACCAGCAACAGAAGGGGGGGGGACACAGTCTCAAGCTGGGCCAGGAGAGGTCTAGGCTGGATGTTAGGAGGAAGTTCTTCATGGAGAGAATGACTGACATTGGAATGGGCTGCCCAGGGAGGTGGTGGAGTCACTGTCCCTGGAGGTGTTCAGGCAAAACCTGGATGGGGCACTTAGTGCCATGGTCTGGTTGATTGGCTAGGGCTGGGTGCTAGGTTGGGCTGGATGAGCTTGGAGGTCTCTTTCAACCTAGTTGATTCTATGATTCTTAGTACTAGAGCATCCTTCTTTGCCCTTCTCAGGTAGCTTCTCATCCAGGAGTCTGAGAACATCAGGTTTCTATGTGCAGCCACCTCACATCATGGTTGTTGGAGATGTTTTTCATGGATTCATAGGATCACAGGATGGTTTAGGTAGGAAGGGACCTTAAAGATCATCCAATTGCAACCCTCTTTCTTACCATGGGCAGGGACATCTCCCACTAGACCAGGTTGCTCAAGGCTACATCCAACTTGGCCTTAAACACTCCCAGGGCAGGAGGCATTCACAACCTCCCTGGGCAGCCTGTCCCAGTGTCTCACCACCCTCACTGAAAAGAATTCATCAGTGTTCTGTTGAGTTTTTTTGGTGGTTGATTCTGGTCAATAGATTTGTTTGTGCAAGAGCTTCCACTGTCACTGACCAAGTCAGACATGGAGGTGTGAGCTTACCCTCCACTGACTCTTGGAAGCAGGGTCTGTAGCTAGCAGCTCTCGTGTGACTTAAATCAACTGAAAAAACCCAACAGATTAACCTTCTGCAGCTGTTCTCTCTGGCCCTGAGCCTGAACATGAGGAGAAACCTTTGGTGTGAGACTGCCCAAGAGAGGTTGTGGAGTCTCTTTGTCTGGAGAAGTTCCAAAGCCACCTGGACATTGTCATCTTGAGCAAGCTGCTGTGAGTGCCCATGCCTTAGCCAGGGAGGTTGAACTGGATGATCTGCAGAGGTCCCTTTCAACCCCTGTGATTGTTGGGAGGTCCTGATGACCATGCTGAAGTGCTATCTACTTCTGTTCTCTCTTTGTTGACAAGAACATTGGTGTTGAGCACCTTGCCAACATCTAGTCCTGCCTAAAAGCAGGACATAGGCAATTGCACAAGCCCTGGCATGGCAAAGAGGTCAATTTTGGGTGCTTTTGGGTGATTTTTGTGCTTCTCCCTGTCCTGTTTCAGAGTTATGCCCAGCCAGGTCTCCAATACATCCAGGGCCAGCAGATATACACAGCTCATCCACAGGGAGTCATAGTGCAGCCACCAACAGCAGTAACCACCATTGTTGCAGCTGGCCAACCTCAGCCCATCCAGCAGGTATGGTCTTGATGGGTCTGAAGGGATGGGGAGCATTCTGTGTGCATCTGCTTGTCATTCTTTGTGGCTTCTGGGTCTTGGGGAGGTGGTGCTGGTACCAGATGGAGGAGTTTCCCACCTGGCAGCATGCTGGTACCCTGTGAGATTCTGCTCTCCAGCCTGTATGGGGGCATGAGACACATGTTGGGAGGCTTTTCAGTCCAAATCTTGTTGTGATAGGACAAGAAGTGGCTCCAAGTTGCCCTAGGAGAGGTTTAGGTTGGACACGAGGGACAATTTCTTCCCCTTAAGGGTTGTCAAGGCCTGGCCCAGCTGCCCAAGGCAGTGGTTGGGTCCCCATCCCAGGAGGGGTTTCAAAGCCATGGAAATGTGATGCTGAGGGCCATGGTTTAGTGATGACCTGGCAGTGCTATGTCAGTGGTTGGACTCCATGATCTTAAAGGTGCTTTCCAGCCTGGCTGGTTCTGTGGCTGCCTGTACTCAGGGTTTCCAGAAGGCTGTGAATGGATGAGCACATGGGAGCTCTATGACCTGCTTTGGCCACTGAAGCCCATCCACCATGGAGGACTCAAGCATATGGGTGGCAGAGTGGCAGCATTATAAGCTCAGGATGGTTCTGAGGAGGTGCTTGGGGCCTCCGATGAAGAAAGAGATTGTCCTCATCGCTTCTTGGGCCAACACTGACATCCCTTTCTAGGTGTTACCTTCAACAAACTCTTTATCATGGGGTAAGGAGCTGCTCTGATCACCCAAATAACCACATACATCTTTCTCTTCACCCTCTTGGTGCTATTTTCAGCCAGAGCTTGTGGTCACCAATAACCTCCTGGACTTGCCTCCACCATCCCCTCCAAAACCCAAAACGATTGTCCTCCCGCCCAACTGGAAAACAGCCAGAGACCCAGAGGGGAAGATCTACTACTACCATGTGGTAACCAGGTGAGCATAGTCACAAGGTGAACGTGGCAGTGAGGGTGGTGACTGCCTCAGGGTTGGAGTTTTGTGGCTCAAGTGAAGGAACCGGGTGGAAGAGAAGTGGACGTTCAGTTCTCCTGTCTCATTGGGCACCCAGTGAAGTGCTGTTGGTTGGGAGAGAGACTGAGATTGCTCAAAAGCTTTCCTTTACCCTCATGAGTGTGGCTTGGGGATTGAACCAGAAGCCATGGAGATGTGGTGCTGAGGGCTGTGGTGTAGTGGTGACCTGACAGTGCTGGGGTAAGGGTTGGACTCCATGAGCTTAAAGGTCTCTTCCATCCAAAACTATTCTGTGATTCTACGATTGATGGAGACCAGAGGTCCCAGCTGAAGGGACAATTGATAGCCAAGTATTGATTGCTTTTAAGAGGGTGATGATGGTCTCTCTGTCTGTCTTCCTCCAGGCAAACCCAGTGGGACCCTCCAACCTGGGACAGCCCAGGGGATGATGCCAGCCTTGAACACGAAGCTGAAATGGACTTGGGGACCCCAACGTACGACGAAAACCCCATGAAGGTAGGTGTGGGGCTCAGCAAGAGAACCACAGCCATAACAACTCTTGGAGAAGCCATGGGGATAATCCAGCAAGCACTGGGGCTGTTGTTGAGGTTGGTGTGGACTTGAGGGGATGATGGTAGAACAGCAATGGCCCAAGATAAGCCATCATGACCGTACTCACCATGGAGCCGCTGGTTCCGTGTGACACCTGCTATGCTTGATGAGTGCTGCAGTGTCCATCACTCAAAGGTAGCACCTGCAAGGACAGAGCTGCTCTCCAGATGGGATTGATTTCCAGTGAGGTCCCTCTTTAGCCCCATCTACTGCAATGCTCACTGAGAGGGAGCCTGGTTGAGCTTCCTTGGAGGACACAGATGACATCAGTTTAGCTTTCCAGCTATACCAGCTCTTGCAAAGCAGGGACACCTTCTGGTGTCTCTCTTAAGCTGCCTTAAAGGTGCTTTGAGCTAGGTGAGGGTTGGTCTCTTCTCCCAAGGAATAAGGGACAGGGCAAGAAGAAATGGCCTCAAACTGCCCCAGGGGAGGTTTAGGTTAGACATGAGGAACAATCTCTTCCCTTTGAGGGTTCTCAAGGCCTGTCCCAGGCTGCCCAGAGAAGTAGTGGAGTCCCCATCCCTGCACTTTAGCAATTTCCATGAAGCAATTGTTTGTGTCCAACCTAAACCTCCCCTAGAGCAGCTTGGGGCCACTTCCTCACAATAGATCTAACCCCCCCCACACCTAAAAACATGTCTGATCCCCACATCCAGACTGGAGAGCAGCATGTCAAAGGATCCCAGCATGCTGCCAGATGGGAATCTCCTCCACAACACACAGAAACATCCCACTTTGCTGCCATCACCTTTCCCATGGGATTGTCAGAGTTAACCCAACCCCTGAAGCACCTCCTTCAGCCCAGGGTTCCTGGCAAATTCAAATCAACCATGTTACTCACTTGTGAGATACTTTTGCCCCTGGATTGGCATCACACCTACCCTGCTGACATCTCCTGGTCATCTGGGAGCTTCAACAGGCAAAGGAGCAACCAGTCACAGCAGTGGGAGGGTTTGTGGGAGTGTGCTGGGATCCCTGGGGCTTGCTGGGTTGGGCAGTGCTCGGTGACCTCGGCGTTGGCCAAGACTTAACTTCATTGTGCTCAGCAAAGCATCAGAAATAGCTCAGGCAGCTTTGTGATTGCTCCAGATGAGTCAGGCTGGAAGAACAACAAATACTCCTCATTTCCCTGTTTTCTGCCTCCATGGGAAGGGTTTGTCCTGGGTTGAACCTGGTTTATCTTCACTTGCATCTGGGTTTGGGCTGCTGTTGAAGTAAGAACCTGGCCATCAAGCTTCACTTCAGGCTTTGAGATGAGGTCTTATTAAGGTGGGGTGGCCATAAACAGCATCCTTCTGGAGGGATTTGCTGCTGTAGCTCCTAATGGTCTCCTGGGGTGCATGAGGAAGAATGTGGCCAGTAGGTCAAGGGAGATTCTCCTCCCTCTCTGCTCTGAGAAGTGATGAGAAGAGGCTGGTAAAAATAAGGGGTGTTAGGAGACCACAGCAAGCTCTGAGCCCATGATGGCTCTGCTTGTCCATGGACCTCTGCTTGTGCCACCAGTGACCACAGCTACAAATGTTAGTGTTTATAAATCAGATCTAGAGCTTTGCATATGGTTTGAAACCTTAGGGGGCCATGAAGAGGAGTGTGGGCAGCAGGGTGAGGGAGGTTCTTCTCCCCCTCTGCTCTGCCCTGCTAAGGCCACATCTGGAGAACTGGATCCAGTTCTGGACTTCCCAGTTCAAGAGAGACAGGGAACTACTGGAGAGAGTACAGTGGAGGCTGGGAAGCTGCTGAGAGGCCTTGAGTATCTCTAAGGAGGAAAGGCTGAGAGCCCTGGGGCTGTTGAGTCTGGAGAAGAACAGACCCAGAGGGCATCTTCTCGATGCAGCTAGTGAGCTGAAGGGACCGTGGGTCAAGAGGCTGGGGTCAGACTTGGCAGTGGTGCCCAGTGACAACACAAGGGGCAGTGGGCACAAACTGGAACCCAGGAGGTTCCACCTGAACAGGAGAAGCTTCTTTGATATGAGGGTGCTGGAGCCCTGTCCCAGGCTGCCCAGAGAGGTTGTGGAGTCTCCTTGTGTGGAGAGATTCCAACCCCTCCTGGGCATTGTGCTCCTGGGCAAGCTGCTGTGGTCACCCCTGCTTTCAACAGGCTGTTGGAGTGGATGATCTCCAGAGGTCTTTTCCAGCCTCACCATGCTGGGATCCTGTCTCAGAGGTGCCTGTGGCTGCAGACATCTCCCAGATGGACACCAGCCACGTGGCTTTGGCTGACCTCAGAACCAGCTGATTTCATTCACTTCAGAGCTTTTTATCTTCCTCTTCTGGGCCAGGATCACCTGAAGGTTGGGTTTTTCCCACTCGTGCAATAACACAGAATTCCCTCCGTGGTCTTAGCTCCCACCCCACCGTCTCCACCCTCAAATTCCAAGCACATTCCTTGGATTTTTTTACCCTCCTCCCCACCCTGCACCTTTTCCAAGAGGGATTAAAGCCATCAGCATCTCGGCTCCAGCTACCCAGCAGCTGCTGCTGCTATTCCTGGTGTCCTCTGGCCCTGGGCCGCCATTTGTTCGAGTGAAATGTCTCTTTTCTTCCCTCCTCCACTCTTCTGAGCATCATCTGCTCTCTTCTCAATACCCTCAAAGCTCCAGTGTCACCATGGCTGGTGGCAGCAGTGGCTGAGCTCGCCTGGGGCTCACATGTGCTGTGCTGGCTTTGATGGAAAGGCACAAAAGATGAAGCTGTGCTCCCCAGGTCCCTTTACATCCCAGTTTGAATCAGAGACTGCTTTGGGTTGGGACCTTACAGGTCATCTAGTTGCACCCCTACTGCCTGGGCAGGGATACTTCCCACTAAACCACATTGCTCAAGGCCCCATCCAACCTGGCCTTGAACAGGTCCAAGGAGGAGACATCCACAACTTCCCTGGGCAACCTGTTCCAGAGTCTTTCCTGCTTTTTCCCTTGGAAAAGGGGCTTCATGAGAGGGTGGTCCACTCAAGGAGGGTGGCAGTGATGTTGGGCTGAATTCTGAAGGATTTTCATCCTTTTACCACGGGAAGACCTTGAATTTCTGGTGGGAGGAATGTGGATTTATGGTGTCTCCACCCATCAGCACCTCCCAGAGAGCATGGAAAGGTCAGCAGCAGCAGCAGTAGAACAGGTCCCAGCAGTTTGATCCTGAGCAAAGGCTCCTCAGGATTTCCCAGCACATTTGGCTGCTTGCTTCCCTTCCACCAGCAGCCCTATCCCAGGCTAGCTGTCCACCTTCACCAGCTGCTCCATCCTCCACCTCTCCTGGAGGCTTTTTGCATAAAGCAAGGAGGCTGGGAAATGGGAATGACACCAAAACTCTCCTGGTTTTGGTGTCTGTTCCTGTGTTGGTGGGCGGCACAGCTTCGGGGAGCAGGAATGCTTGGGAGGGGCTCTGAGGGAAGCACTGTGGTCACCTCAAGGAACCTGAAGTTCTTCCAGGGGAAGGTTTTAGTGCTAAAATAAAGATGGATTTTAACATAAGGAGAAATCAGCAGCTCTGCACAAGTAACAGCTTAGAAACCTCACTTCTGGTTCTCTTCCTCATCTTCACGGAATCCCCAAATCCCTCAAATCCCAGCACGGTGGGGGTTGGAAAGGACCTCTGGAGATCATCTAGTCCAGTCACCTTGCTAAAGCTTTGGAGTCCTTCCAGAGAAGGAGACTCCACAGCCTCTTTGGACAGCCTGGACTTGGTGTTGTTCAGCAGGGTTTGGTGAAGGAGGAGGAGTCATTGATGGGAGAAGAGCTTGATGAAGGAGAAGGGCTTGGTGAAGAAGGGATCAGTGATGGAGAAGGAGTTGGTGATGGACAAGGGCTTGGTGAAGAAGAGATCAGTGATGCAGAAGCTGTCAGGGATGGAGAAGGGGTCTGTGATGGAGAAGGGCTTGGTGATAGAGAGGTTGTTGGTGGAGGAGAGGTCACTGATGGAGAAGGGCTTGGTGACAGAAGGTGGCAGGACTTGGTGACTCCTCCTTGCTGGGAGCCAGCCGGGAGCCATCTGCTCCCCATCAGCAGCCTTTTGATGTCTGCAGCCAGCGGTGGGCAGGGAGCTGCGAAGCTTTGATCTGCGGCCAGCAGCAGCTCCCTCGGGACAGCCCTGGGCAATAAAACCTCCTCATCCTCAGGGAAACTGCCAGAAATTCCCATCAAATCCACTTTATCCTCCCCCAACTGTCTGTAGCTGAAGAGAAGCTCCCACGGGACCAGTTCCCACCATTTTCCAGCTTTTTTTCCCCCAAAAGAAAGAGGAGCAAGGAGCAGTCCCTGTGTCTCTCTGGGGGCTGTGGTCCCAGCACAGCAGCATGGCTGGAGTGTGATGGGAATGGACTGGGGACTGCTGGAATTGGGCTGGAGAGTGTGCTGGGATCAGGCTGGGAAGTGCACTGGGATCCAGCTGGAAAGTGTGCTGGGATCAGACTCAGAGGTGCCCTGGGATCAGACTGGGAAGTGCACTAGGATCCAGCTGGGCTGGGAAATGCATTGCCAATGTGCTGGGATCAGGCTGGGAACCATGCTGGTATCAGGCTGGGAAGTGCCTGGTGTGGGGTGGGGAACATGCCAGTATTGGGCTGGGAAGCTCACTGGGACTGGGCTGGGAAGGGTGCCTGGATCAGGCTGGGAAGCATGCCTGCACTGTGCTGGAGATAATGCTGCCATTGGGCTGGGAAGCTCAACCCAGGACTGGACTGGGAAGTTCACTGGGACTGGGCTGGAAAGCTCACCACGACTCCAAGGATAGAACCGGGGAGCACACCAGCACTGAGCTGGAGTGTTTACTGGGGTCACACTGGGAAGTGTGGTGGTGCTGTGCTGGAAGCTTACTAGGAGCAAGGTGGGAAGCTCACCAGGACTGGGCTGAGAAGTGTTCCTTGGATTGGGCTGGAGTTGTCTGGAAAGCTAACTAGAAGCAGGCTAGGAAGCTTACCCCAGGACTGGACTGGGAAGCTCTGTGGCGTAGCTTGCTGGGAAGCAGCAAGCAGACTGTGGAGTTTAAATGGAACTGGGCTGGGGAGCAAGCTGGGAAGGTCACTTGAGAACAGGCTGGGAGCTTACTGGGACTGGGCTGGGAAGTTCATCAGGTTGGGAAGCTCACTGAGAGCAGGCTGGAAGCGTGCTGGGCTGGGAAGCTCACCAGCTTGAGAAGTTCACAGAGGGCGGGCTGGAAGCTCACTGGGACTGGGCTGGGAAGCTCACTGAGAGCAGGCTGGAAGCTTACTGGGACTGGGCTGGGAAGCTCACTGAGAGCAGGCTGGAAGCTCACTGGGACTGGGCTGGGAAGCTCACTGAGAGCAGGCTGGAAGCTTGCAGGGCTGGGAAGCTCACCAGCTTGAAAAGTTCACAGAGAGCAGGCTGGAAGCTCACTGGGACTGGGCTGGGAAGCTCACCGAGAGCAGGCTGGAAGCTGACTGGGCTGGGAAGGTCACCAGGACTAAACTGGAAGCTCACCAGGACCAAAGTGGAAAGCTCCCTGGGAAGAAGCTGGAAAGCAGGGCTGTGTGACAGGACTGCTGCCCTCAAGGTGGGGCCAGGACCAGCATCCAACCCCATTTCTCCCCCTTTTCCCCAGTCTTCCAAGAAGCCCAAGACAGCGGAAGCGGACACGTCGAGCGAGCTGGCCAAGAAGAGCAAGGAGGTGTTCAGGAAAGAGGTGATAACCAAGGGGGGGTTATCCCTGTGCTTGGGTGGGGTGTGGGGTTGGGAGGGCACGGGGACCGGCCGGGCACGGGGCCAGGGCTGAGCGGATGTGCCCTGTTCCCCCCCCAGATGTCGCAGTTCATCGTGCAGTGCCTGAACCCCTACCGCAAGCCTGACTGCAAGGCTGGGCGCATCACCACCACCGAGGACTTCAAGCACCTGGCACGCAAGGTGGGCACCGCGGAGGGACGAGAAGCACAGCCAGGAGCAGGGGTGGGAGCTGCTGGTGGCAGGGTGGTAGCCACTGATGGGGAATGGTCGCCACTGTAGAGGGAATATTTGCCCCTGTTTGGGGAATGGTAGCCACTATAGGGGGAATATTTGCCCATATTTGGGGAGTGTTAGCCACTATTTGGGAATATTTGTGCCTATTTGGGGAATGGTAGCCACTATAGGGGGGTATTTGCCCCTATTTGGGGAGTGTTAGCCACTATTTGGGAATGTTTGCCCCTATTTGGGAATTTTTAGCCACTTNCAGTGTTAGCCACTATTTGGGAATGTTTGCCCCTATTTGGGCAGTGTTAGCCACTATTTGGGAATGTTTGCCCCTATTTGGGCAGTGTTAGCCACTATTTGGGAATGTTTGCCCCTATTTGGGCAGTGTTAGCCACTATTTGGGAATGTTTGCCCCTATTTGGGGAGTGTTAGGCACTATTTGGGAATGTTTGCCCCTATTTGGGAATGTTTGCCCCTATTTGGGGAGTGTTAGGCACTATTTGGGAATGTTTGCCCCTATTTGGGAATGTTTGCCCATATTTGGGGAGTGTTAGCCACTATTTGGGGAGTGTTAGCCACTATTAGGGAATGTTAGTCACTATTGGGGAAATATTAGCCATTGTAGAGAGAATATTAGCCACTATTTGGGGAATGTTAGCCACTATTGGGGAATGTTAGCCACTATAGAGGGAATATATGCCCATATTTTGGGAGTATTAGCTACTATTAGGGAATGTTAGCCACTATAGGGGGAAATATTAGCCACTGTAGAGGGAATATTAGCCACTATTTGGGGAATGTTAGCCACTATAGGGGGAATAATTGCCCATATTTGGAGAGTATTAGCCACTATTTGGGGAAGGTTAGCCACTATTAGGGAGTATTAGCTACTACTGGGGAAATATTAGCCACTGTAGAGGGAATATTAGCCACTATAGAGGGAATATGTGCCCATATTTTGGGAGTATTAGCCACTATTACGGAATGTTAGCCACTATTGGAGAATTTTAGTCACTGTAGAGGGAATATTTGCCCATATATTTGCCCCTGTTGCGGCTATTGGAGAATTTTAGTCACTGTAGAGGGAATATTAGCCACTATAGAGGGAATATTTGCCCATATTTGGGGAATGTTAGCCACTTTTTAGGGAATATTACCCAAATATTTGGGAATAATAGCCAACATTTAGGGAATATTTGGCATTAATAGCTGATATTTGGGAACGACAACCAATAACTTTGAGGGATATTTGCTGATATTTGGGGAATATTTTGGGAATAGCAGCCAACATTTGGGAATAGCAGCCAATGTTTGGGAATAACAGCCACTGTTTAGGGAATATTTGGGGACTAAAGGCAGATACTCTAAGAACAGCAACAAACCACCATGAGGGAACCCCTCCAGGTGTTGGATTTGGGGAATTCTTGGCAATGATGTGGACTGACCCTGTCCTTCCCATCCCTCAGCTGACCCACGGGGTGATGAACAAGGAGCTCAAGTACTGCAAGACCCCCGAGGACCTGGAGTGCAACGAGAACGTCAAGCACAAGACCAAGGAGTACATCAAGAAGTACATGCAGAAATTCGGGGCCATCTACAAACCCAAAGAGGACACAGAGCTGGAGTGAGCTCCGCCGCCGCCAGCTCCGCCGCCCTCCGCCCCAGCAGCGCCACCAGCCCTGCCCTCTGCTGCGCTCCGAACGCCACCCGCCCGGGGATTGGCTCTGGGAGGTTTTTTAGTCAAAGAGAAAAAATAAACTCGGTTCCCCACGGCCTAGAGGAGCTTTCTGCTGCCAGACCTCCACCTGGGAGGAGAGAGCCGGGCTGGGCTAGGCCCAGGCTTTGCTAGGCTTGGCCTTTGCTAGATAAACCTTGCTGGGCCTAGTTTGAGTAAGTTAAACTTTGCCAGGCCCAGGCTTGGCTAGGCCTAGTTTGAGCAAGTCAGACTTTGCCAGGCCCAGGCTTGGCTAGGCCCAGTTTGAGTAAGCCAAACTTTGCCAGGCCCAGGCTTGGCTAGGCCTGGTTTGAGTAAATCAAACTTTACCAGGCCCAGGCTCGGCTAGGCCCGGTTTGAGTAAGCCAAACTTTGCCAGGCCCAGGCTTGGCTAGGCCTAGTTTGATTAAGTCAAACTTTGCCAGGCCCAGGCTTGGGTAGGCCTGGTTTGAGTAAGTCAAACTTTGCCAGGCCCAGGCTTGGCTAGGCCTAGTTTGAGTAAGTCAAACTTTGCCAGGCCCAAGCTTGGCCAGGCTAACCTTGCTGCCCCCCAAGCTTTGCTAGGCCCAGACTTGGCCAGGCCTAGGCATTGCTAGGTCTGAGCTTTGTTAGGCCCATGCTTGGCTGGGCCTGCGCTTTGCTAGGACAAGCTCCGCTCGGCCCAGGCTTTGCCAGGCCTGGCCATGGCTCAGACTCCTTCATGCTGGGCTTTGCTAGGTCTGAGCTCCTCTAGGTGTGGCTTGCTAGGCCGAGCCGTGCTAAGGCAGGCTCCACACCTCCTTCCCCAGCAGCGCCCTCAGGCTCAGCCCTGTATGATAATTTTTTTGCCGTCTCTGTGAATATTTTGGCTCCTTCACCCTTGGGTTTCTGTCCCCTCACTTCCAGCCCAGGCCGTGCCGATCCCACGGGAACACTTTGGACAGATCAATGATTCCGGGAGTTGGTTATTATTAATTATTATTATTGTTAATTTGAGGGGGGGAGGGGTGTGGGGGTGGGACTTAAACACACTTCTCTTTTTTTTTTTTCTCCTTATGGTTGTTTTTTTCTCCCTATTTCTGGTTTGGTTTGGGGGTTTTTTTCTCTTTACTTTTGGGGCTTTTTTCCCTTATTTCAGGGGTTTTTAGCTTTTTTTTTTTCCCCTCTTTTTCTTTTTCCTCCTTTTTCCCCCCCTCTGGTTCTGTTTTGTTTTTTTTTCCTTGTTTCTCATCTTCTTTATTTTTAAATTTTTTTTCTTTTGTTTTTTTTCCCCTCATTTCTGTTTTCCCCCCCTTTTTTTTTTTTGATGTTTTGCTTGAGGATCTTCTCCTTATTTTTTTTTCCTCTCATTTTTTCCCCCATTCCTTATTTTTGTTTGGTTTTTTCCTCTTTTTTTTTTCCCCCTCTTTTTTTGTCTTTTTTTTTTTTCCCTCATATTTTTTTTTCTCATTATTTTTGTTGGGTTTTTTCCCACCTCATTTTTGCTGGTTTTTTTTTCCCTCTGTGTTTTCATTTGGGTTTTTTCTTCTTCTTTTCCCTTTTGGGTTTTTTCCCTCTCCTTATGTTTATTTTTTTCTCCTTATTTTTGTGATGTTTTTTTCCCCCTCTTTTTCCCNCCCCCCCCTTTTCCCCCCCCCCCCCCATTGTTGTTTGGGTTTTTTTCCTCCTTGTTTTTATTTGGTTTTTCCCTCCTTGTTTTTATTTTTTTTTCCTCTTTATTGTTGTTTGTTTTTTTCCTCCTTGGTTTTATTTTATTTTTTTTTCCTCCTTGGTTTTATTTGTCTTTTTCCCCTCCTTATTGTTGTTTGGGTTTTTTCCCTCCTTGTTTTTCTTTGGTTTTTTCCCTCCTTGTTTTTCTTTGATTTTTTTCCCCCTTGTTTTTATTTGGTTTTTCCCCCTCCTTGTTTTTATTTGGTTTTTCCCTTCCTTGTTTTTATTTGGTTTTTCCCCTCCTTGTTTTTATTTTTTTTTTTTCCTCCTTGTTTTTATTTGATTTTTCCCCTCCTTGTTTTTATTTGATTTTTTTTCCTCCTTGTTTTTATTTGTTGTTTTTTTTCCTTATTTTTATTTGTGTTTTTTTTCCCTTATTTTTATTTGTGGTTTTTTTTCCTCATTTTTTTGTTTGGCTTTTTCCCTTTTTTTTTTTTTTTTTTTTTTTTTTGGTTTTGGTTTGGTTTTGGTTTTGGTTTTCTCCTTATGTTTTGTGTTTTGGGGGAGGTAGGGGCTGGGTGGGGGTGGGTTTGGTTCTGTCCCATCCGTTCTCCTGTAAATACCATGGAGCAGGGCTGTGTCCCCCCTCTCTGTCCCCCCTCCCCTAATCTCGGGGTGTGTGTGTGTTGGGGGCATGAGGTTTGTGGCCACCCTGGCACCACATGTTGATAAGATTTGATTTTACTGCTTCAATCATTTTACTTTATCCAATTTTTACGGAACTTTTTATGTAAAAAAGTTTAAAAAAAAAAAAAAGAGGAAAAAAACAAACAAAAAAAGCCAACAAAAAAAAATTTAAACATAATAAAGAGAAAAATGACCAAAAAAAAAATAATAATCAATAACCAGCCCCAGAAGAAACCTTTTGATGTGGACCTGGTGGTGGCCTGGCTCTTGGTGGTGGTCCCTTCCCAAGCATCCTCATGAGTTGTTTTGGGTGATCCAGTTCATGGCCCTTGTGCCCTTTGGGGTGAAAATGGCTCGTTTCTGGCACGGTGCCAACTGCTTGAGAGTTTGGGGAGTGGGGGGGGGAGTGATGTCACCAACCTCCCTGCTGTGCTTATGGGGATGGGAGTGCCAGAGGAACTTTTTGAGGTGACCCAGGTGGACCTGGTGGTGGCCTGGCTCTTGGTGGTCCCTCCTGTTGAGAACAAGTTCTTTGTCATGAGGGTGGTGGAACACTGGAACAGGCTGCCCAGGGAGGTGGTTGGGGCCCATCCTTCAAGGTGAGGCTCAACAGGGCTCTGGGCAACCCGATCTAGCTGGGAATGCCCCTGCTGACTGCAGGGGGGTTGGACTGAATGACCCTTGAATGTCCCTTCCCACTCAGGCTATTCTGAGATTCTCTGTCCCTCGTGGGTATCCCCATGATGCCCAGACCCCCATGGGAGGATTTTGGGGTGACCCAGATCATGGCTCCTGTGCATCTGTGGTTGAAATGGCTCTTTCCTGACATGGAGCCATCTGCTTGAGGGTCTCTGGGGGGTGCCACCACCTCCCTGCTCTCCTCACAGATGTGGGTCTGGGACACTCCTGAGCTCTAATGTCCAAAGGGGACACACAGACACGTGAGGACACAGAGATGCTTGAGGGACACAGAGATGCTTGAGGACACATACTCTGGTGACACAGACTTGAGGACACACATCCCAGAGACACGGGGACACATCTGGGGATGCAAGAATGGGGACACACCACCTGGAGGGGACTCCTCTTGGAGCCACGTGCCTGCAGGGACACAGACACCCAAGGACACAAATCCTGGTGACACACAAGTGACAGTTTAATGCAATCCACCCAGGGACCAACCATCTCCCTGAAGCTCTGCCACTGTCCCCATGTTGGGGCCACCAAAACCCCCAGTTCCACCCCACCCCAGCACCCCTAAAAAAGTACAAAACCCACTTTTAAAAAAAAACCCCAATATTTGGCAGGACAAAGCTGGGAACCCCCTGATGGGGACACCAGGTCACACTGTGCACGTGGTGTCTCCTGGGCATGGGGACTGTCACACTGTGGACATGGTGTCCCCTGGGCATGGGGACCTTGGGCACCCCAGGTCACACTGTGGACATGGTGTCCCCTGGACCTTTGAGGACCTTGAGTCACACTGTAGATGCAGCATCCCCTGGTCCTGGGGACCCCAAGTCAGCCCAGTCGTGGCCCCTGGGGGATGCCAGGTCACACCCTATAGACATGGTGTCCCCTGGTCATTGAGACGCCCCCCAGGTCCCAGGCCTTGGTGACCTGTGGTTCACACCACAGAGGTGGCATCCCCCGGTGCCACCAAGCGCTGAGCCACGTCCTGCCGGCCGATGGCAGCCAGGGCCTGGCAGAGGCTGTCCACGCTGGCCCCCTCGGTGGCAGCCCAGGCGCCGAGCAGGGTGCGGGCAGGGGCGCGGCCGCGGCCGAAGGCGCCGATGGCGTCGGGGCTGAAGCCCAGGCTGGTGGCCAGCGAGCACCAGTCCCCACCAGTGCCCCCAGCCTCCAGCAGCTGCTCCAGCTCCTCCTGACGCTGTGGGGACAACCCACTGAGAGGGTGTCCCTCGGGACGTGGCGCTGCAGGGGGGAGAGGATGGAGGTCAGTGGTGGCACCCAAAATCCCCACCCAGCACCCACTGGCATTTCTGTGCTGGAGCTGTCAGCCAGTGACCAGGGGCTGTCCCCCAACTCCACTTGTGCTATTGGTGCTCCGCAACCCCACTTTGGGTGCTCCTTGACTCCCTTTTGGGTGCTACCTAGGCTATGGCTGCGCCCCAACCCCATCCAGGTCCTACCTGAACTGCTTTTGGGTGCTATCTGGGGCATGGCTGCTCCCCAACCCCATCCAGGTCCTTCCTGAACCCCTTTTGGGTGCTGTCTGGGGCATGGCTGTTCCTCAACCCCGTCTAGGTTCTCCCCAACCCCATCCAGGTCCTTACTGAACCCCTTTTGGGTGCTACTCAGGGTATAGGTGCTCCTCAACCCCATCCAGGTGCATCCTGCTCCCCTTTGGCTGCTCACTGGGGCATTGCTGCTCCCCAGCCATGTTTGGGTGCTTCCTGCACACCATTTGGGTGCTTCCCATGGCATGGGTGCTCCTCAACCCTGTTTGGGTGCTTCCTGATCACCTTTAGGTGTGCCCCAACCCCATTTGGGTGCTCTGTGTGGTGCAGGTGCCCTTCAAGCCCATTTTTGTGCTTCATAGGCCATGGTGGCACCTCCAACCCATCTGAGTGCTCCCTGGAGTACCCCAAACCCATCTGGATGGGGTGCAGCTGCCTCCTGGAGACAGGCACAGTGACCACATCCTGATGGCATCATGGGACAACACCCCCACACCCAGATCCCACCCCACGATGGGTGCCCTCCTCTCCAAACCCCACTACTGGGTGCTGGGTGCTCACCCTTGCTGGGCTGGTGGGGCTCTTGCAGGCTGTGGGTGTCCAGGAAGACTCCACTGTCACTGTGCAGCTTCTCCCCTTCTGCTGACATCGTCCCCACGTCCCCTGCCCGGGCTTTGGCCAGCTGCTTCTTCTGCCTGCATGTGTGCCAGCTGCCCACGGTGACAGGGGAGTCATCACCCAGCATGTCACATTACACCTCCCCGTGGCCCACCCTGTGCCCTCCCAGAACCTACCACTTGAAGGCCACGTAAGCAAGGAGTCCTACCACCACGGCAGCCAGGAGAGAGCAGTAGACAGGGATGATGTCCTTGCCGGTGGCCTCAGGGGGTAGCACGAACTGAGGGGTGACAGACGAGGGGTCCCCTGTCACCAGCTGCTCGTCCATGTGCTCCAGGTCCTTGTCTGTGGGGGGATTCCAAAAGGTTAAGGGAGGCTCAGTCTCTCCCACCACCAGCTCTGTCTCAGCTGCCTCTTGAAGGCACCCATGAGTGATCTTGTTGGTGAGGCGACCAGCACCCATGGGTGGTCCCATTGGAGGGCAATCAGTACCCATGGGTGCTTCCCTTGCAGAAGAATCAGCACCCACAGGTAGTCCTTTTGCAGAAGAATTGGCACCCATGGGTGGTCCTATTGAGGAGAATCAGTACCCATGAATGGTTCCCTTGCAGAAGAACCAGCACCCATGGGTGGTCCCATTGGAGGGCAATCAGTACCCATGGGTGCTTCCCTTGCAGAAGAATCAGCACCCACAGGTAGTCCTTTTGCAGAAGAATTGGCACCCATGGGTGGTCCTATTGAGGAGAATCAGTACCCATGAATGGTTCTCTTGCAGAAGAACCAGCACCCATGGGTGGTCCCATTGAGGAGAATCAGTACCCATGGGTGCTTCCCTCGCAGAAGAATCGGCACCCATGGGTGCACCATGGTGCTGGAGCACCCCGAAGAGATTGAGGGCTCCACTTCACCCCAATTTCCTGCACCCACCTCGAAGGGACACTGAGGCAGGAAGAGGGAAGAGAGTGGGGACTGAAAAAACCTGAAGGAGTAACAAAGGGNTGAATGGGTTTCATTATGGGCAAGTGCAGGAGTGAGTGGCTGTGTGCCAGGCAGAACCAACTACCAAAGGGCTTAGGTTGCCAAAGGACTGACTTGGGTTGTCTGAGTTCATTTAAATAACACAGTTTGTGGAAAAGGGGGAAAAAAGACAAGAAAAGGAAGAGAAATAAAGGGGGAAGTGGGGAAAAACGGGAGGAAAAGACGAAAAAAGTGAGGAAGAAGGGGAGGAAAAAGGGGGGGAGAAGAAAGGAAGGAAAAGGGGGGGGGAGGGGAAAAGGAGGGAGGGGGAAAGGGCAGGAAAAGGGAAAAGTGAGAAAAGGGGAGTGAAATAAAGAGAAGTAAAGGGACGTGAAGTGCCAAAGTGAAATAAAATAAAAATCAAATGAAAGGAACTAATCTAAATTTTTTTTAAAAAGGAAAGAAAATACACCAAAACCAAAAGAAAATAAACCAAAAGAAAGCAAAATCAGCCAAAAGAAAACAAAATAACCCAAATAATCCAAAATAACCCAAAATAGCCCAAAATAACCCAAACCAACTCCAGACCGACCAGACCGACCCCCCCTACACCCGCAAAGGAGTGACCGGGGGTTCCCCAGGGCCCTGTGTGGCCCGGTGGGTCCCGGGGGGCAGCAGGGAGCTCCTTCCCGTCCCATTGCCATTCCCGGTCCCATTCTCGGAACCCTCCGCACCGGGCCGAGAAGCAGCAGCAGCAGCAGCACCAAGCACAGCCAAGCCCTTCTCAGCCGCTTCGGTCCCGTCCGGCTCCTCTCGGTCCGGTTCGGTTCAGTTCGATTCGGCTGGGCTCGGCTCGCTCCACTCCGGTTCCGTTCTACTCGGCTGGGCTCGGTTCGCTCCGCTTCGGTTCGTTTCGGCTGGGTTGAGGTCGCTCCGCCCCGGTTCGGTTTTACTAGGCTCGGCTCGGCTCGGCTCGGCTCGCTCCGCTGCGGCTCGGTTCCGCTCGGCTCGCTCGGCGCAGGTTCGGTTCCAAGCGGCTTGGCTCGGCGCGGCCCCGAAGCGCTGCAGGGCGTGGCTCGCCTCGGGCTGGGCAGGGCGGGGCGCTTCCCCATTGGCTGAGAGCTGAGAGGTGGGGCGGGGGTTGGCGCGGGGCTCCGCCCCTCGGCTCATCTGCTTCGGGGAGCTGCCGGTTCGAGTCCCCCTGCGGACTGGCTCCGCTGGAACCACACCGATCCAAACTGGGTTTGAACTGGTCCAAACTGGGACGGGGCAACGATGACCCACCCATGCCGTCTTCACACGCTGTGTTCCCTCCCGGCCCCACGGGAGGAAGTGTCTGGAAGTGGGAGAAGCAGCTTTATTGAGCCTGGTATGGGGAAGGTACAGCACCCTGGGGTGGGTGCAGGTAGTCATGGAGCGGGGTTCGTGCAGGACCTCGGTGTGGCTACAGGACCTCAGTATTGGTGCAGAGTCTCATGGTGGGTGCAGGGTCTTGGGATGCATTAAAGGATATAAATGTGGGTGCAGGATCTCAGCATGGGTGCAAGGTCGATATGAGTGTAGGATGCCGGTGTGGGTGTAGGTTCTTGGCACTGGTGCAGCACCCAAGCAGCTTCTCCCTACCAGCCACGGACTGGATGCCAGAGCTCTACCACCTTCCCCTTGGCATGGACGTAGTAGACAGGGTGCATGGCAGCAGTGGCACAGGCCTGTGGTGGGCAAGAATATTCAGCCAGCTGTGGTGGGTTGTGGTGGGGGTTGGTGGGGTGTGATGGATACTCACATGGTAGGGGATGAGAGCCAAGATGCTGCCCAGTGGGAAGCTCTCGAAGTCCAACTGTCCATCGATGGCTTCCACCTGCCCGTGCTCCTGTGTCATCCCCACCAGCCTGCAGAGACGTTGCCTGAGGTCCTCCCCTATGGGTGTCCAACTGACCCACATCCCACCATGATGCTCACCTGAGCTCAGGATGTCCCTCGATGGCAGCACAGCCAAAAGGACCCTGGTCACGGCCATGGAGGCTGAGGCCAGTCCACCCACAGTCCACCAGCAGCTGGTTGCGGTGGGGGTAGTGCCCGATGACCCTGGTGAGGACGCGGATGGCCACATCCTCCAGCTGACAGGAACCCAGCTGGGTCTGCTGAAGGTCTGCGAGAAGAAGGTGCCCAGCTCATGTCAGGCTGTGTCCCACCTCAAAGGGGCTCACACCAGAGTAGGGGGCTCTGCCTACTCACCATAGAAGAGATAGTTGCCCGGGTGGACCTCGGTCAGCAGGGACATCTCTGGCACTGGGTGGCTGCAGGATGGAGTGGAGCCAATGCTGGCCTGGGGACATGAGACCCCTGATGCACGCAGCCTGTCAGGACATGAGCACCCTCTGAGTGAGTGGTCAGGGCGTGGCCAAGGGGGACATCCCCACCAAGCACCATGGGAAGTGGGAGAAAAGGTAGATCCATCACTCCTGGGCACCATGGGAGTGGGGTCAGTGCTGGGTTCATCCCTCCTGGGTGCCACAGGAGCAGAAGTGGATCCATCACCCCTGGGAACCATGAGGAGCAGAAGTGGATCCATCACCCTTGGGAACCATGAGGAGCGGAAGTGGGTCCATCACCCTTGGCTATCATGGGAACAGGACTGGAGGTGTTGTTGTCTTAGGGACTCTCAGATGTGCAAAGGAGCCCCCAGATGCTTAAAGGAGCCATCCAGATGTGCTCCCCCAACATCCTCCGGATAGTTCTGGAAGCCCCCAGATGCATGAGGAACTCCTCTATATGTGCTGGAGACTCATCAAGTTGTACCAGAGTGTCACCAGATGTGCTAGATATCCATCCAGATGTGCCTGGGACCCTTCTAAACCTGCCATAGCACCCCCTAGATGTCCTTTGCATCCACCTCTCATGTACAAGGACATTCTAAGATGTGCTGGAGATGCCCCCAATGATGTGTCTGGAATCCCAACCCACTGTATGACAGAGCCCCCTCTTCCCCCCCAGATGTTCCAGGGCATTCCTAGGTGTGCCTGGGACCCTCCAGATATGCCTGCTGCCCAGATGTGTTAAAACATCCTCAGACACTCCAGGGAGCCTCCACTTGTGTCCAGGCCTCCCCAGATGTGCTTGAGCACACTTCCAAATACACCAAAGCACCTCCAGATACACCTGAGACCCCTTGTGGATGTTCTCATCCCCCCTCTAGATGTGCCAGAACGTGCCCAGATGTGCTGGTGACACCCAGGTGTGCCCAAGGTCTTGCNTGGGACTGCAGACTCCCAGGGCAGGATGTTCCCATGGGTGGGGGGATGGAGGTCTCTGAGGATCTCACTGACCACCCCCTTCTCCCCTACCTCGGTCCAGCAGGACCCAGTATTTCCCTCCAGGATGCCAAACCCCGAGGTGACAACGGTGGCGGTGGGGAGGGGTGGGGAGGGCGAAGACACAGGGTCACAACCCAGCACCGAAACCACATCAAAGGCTCCCTTGGGTGGGGGGAGGGGGCAAGTGTCCCTTTGTAGGTCCCATTTTATGGAGGGGGTCATTTACATTTACGACCAACGTTTTAGGGCTGGTGACACCTCCCGGTGACCACTCCTCCTGGAGTCCACCTTGGACCTCCCCGCCCCCTTCCCAAAGGATCTCCTGAACTCTGTCCCGCCCTGGTGTTTTGAGACACTCACTCGGTGACAAAGTCAACCACGGCCATGGCGGTGGCCCGGGCGGTGTCTTGGACAGCTGCGACATCGCGGCAGCCGTAGGTGTTCCCGCAGTGAGCGTAGACCCCTACCAGCGTCACCTTCTCTGGCGCCTCCTTGGCGATGGCCCAGGCGAGGCTCAGGGCGTTGGGGTCCGTGGGTCTGATGCCAGCTGTAGGTCGGCAGAAGGATGCAAGCATGGCTCAGCCCGGGGGGGTGGGGGGTGAGGACTTGGATGCTCTGTGGTGGGGATGGAAGTTTGGGGTTGAGGGAGATGTGGAGCATCGACCCCCCACGAAGCATCCTGGGGGTGGTTGGGTGAAAAATGAGGTTTGAGGAGGTGCTGGGGTTTAAGTGTCTTGCCATGGCGTGGGTGGGGAGGGCTTCAGGCCACCTCTGCCCCATGGAGCATCCTTGAAGAATGGCTTTAAGGGTGTCTTAAACAGCCCATCCTAATTGAGCTGGTGGGGCTGGGGGTTGAGGGGGCTGTGGAGCATCCTTCCTCAGTGGACCATGGTTGAAGAATGGCTTTTTGGGGAGGGTATAAAATGCTCCTTCCTAGTTGAGCTGGTGGTTCTGGGGGCTTGGGGGGCACATGGGACAGCCCTTCTCATGGACCATCTTTGAAGAATGACTTTTGGGGAAGATCTTAAATGCTCCACCTTGGTAAAGAAGGTGTCTCTGGGGGCTAGAGGTTGGTGGAACATGGAGCATCTTTCCTCAATGGACTACCTCTGGAGAAGGACTTTCTGGGTAGGGTTTTAGCTGCCCCATCCTGGTTGAGATGGTGGACCTTGGTGGGGGGACACAACATGGAACATCCCACCCCACTGAGCACCTTGGAGAGGATACCTGATGCTCCATCCCAGGGAGTGGTGATGGGATTTAGAGGGGGGTGTGTGTGTGTGAGGGGTCACCTACCCCTTCCATTGCCACAGTCCAGCTTGAGCCAGACGTGCCACTGCTTGCCAGCAGGCAGCGGGTGCTGGCGGAGGAGAGCCAAGGCCTCGGGGGTGTCCAGGAGGACCTGGAAGTTCTGGAGACGCTGGGCCAAGGCGACGCAGTCCTGCATCCTCCCCACCGGCAGGGGGTAGGCGTAGAGTATGTCGTCGAAGCCCCCCGCCGCGAAGAACTTCGCCTCGGCCAGCGTGGACACCACAATGCCACCGCGCCTGCCGCCCGTCGCCAGCTCCGCGCCCTCCCTGCCGGGCAGGCCGTGCTGGGGGCACCGCGGCAGCCTGGGGGCGTGCTGGGAAGGAGGGGCTGGAAGGGCTTGGGAGCATACTGGGGGATACTGGGAAGGTGCAGGGCAGGATGCCGGAGGGACACTGCGGGGATGCTGGAGGGATGGTGGGCGGATGCTGGCGAGGTGTCAGAGGGATGTCGAGGAGACTGCTGGAGGGATATCGGGAAGATGCTGGATAGGAGGAGGGTGAGGAGCTGGAAGGGCTGGGGAGCATGTTGGGAGGATACTGGAATGAGGCTGAGGGAATACTGGGGATGAGGATTGGAAAGATCCTGGGAAGGATGTTGGGAGATACAGGGAGGAAACTTGGGGGACGCTGGGGAGGAGGAAGGTTGGAGGCTGGAAGGACTATGGCACATATTGGGAGAGTACTGGGGCACAGTGGGAGGGGCACTCACAGCGTCTTGTGTGTCTTGACGTGGGGGCGCAGGCGGAGCCCCAGGTCCCGGCACTGCTTCTGCATCCGCTCCGCGTTGCGCTGAACCTTCGCCTGGTCCAGCGTCAGCACCGGGGTGGGCAACTGCTCCAGTGGGGCTCCCAGCCACCTACCGGGGTTACTGGGAGGGGACAGGGAGGCAAAGTGGAGGGGACATTGGCCTGCACCCAAACCCACACTCACCCCATGCCAGTGCGTGCAGGGGGCGCTGCTGTGGCTGGGCACAACCCTGGGGGTTCCCTTGGCCTTAGCTGGGCACTGAGACTGGGACATGCGGGACTGAGAAGCTGGGGAGGTAGCATCTGGGTCACCTAGGACAGGGACACTGGGGAGAGGGAGCAGGGGGACTGGGAAAGCTGGGACTGAGACGTGAGACTGGGACACTTGGGGCATCTGGGACACCTGGATTACCTCAGGCTGGCAAAGTGGGAATGGAGCCAAGTGGGACTGGGAAATCTGGGACTGGGTCAGCTGGAATTGGATGCTTGGGAGAGGGACGTATGAGACTGGGAAGTATGGGAGAGGGATACAAGGGTCTGGGACATCTGGGTCACCTGGTACAGGGACATTGGGAACACAGGCACCTGGGATTGGAGCATCTGGGATAGAGGCACCTGGGATGGGACATTTGGGTTACCTAGGGCAGGGATATTGGGACAGGGACACCTGGGACTAGGTCATCTAGAACTGGATATCTGGGACAAGGACACCTGAGCTCCCATGGGATTGGATTCATGGGACTGGGATATCCAAGACTGGGACATCTGGGACTGGGAAACTGGGTCACCTCAGATAAGGACACTGGTAACAGGGAAAAGTGATATTGGGAAACCTGGGATTGGGGCATGTGTGTGACCTGGGATATAGAGTCTGGGAACAGGAACAACTGGCACTGAGGCCCTGGGAAGATAGGCATTGGGACATGTAGGAATGGGAAGCCTGGGACTGGGACATGTGGGTCACCTGGGATAGGGATACTGGGAACAGGGACAGCTGGGACTGGGATCTATGGGACTGGGACATGTAGGTCACCTGGGATAGGGATACTGGCAACAGGGACAGCTGGGACTGGGATCTATGGGATAGGGACATGTAGGTCACCTGGGATAGGGATACTGGGAACAGGGACAGCTGGGACTGAGATCTATGGGATAGGGCCAGGTGAGCCTGTTTCATCTGGCCCAGCTGGGACAGGAACACCCAAACTCTCCAGCGGGGTCACTTCACTGACCCCACCAGCACCTGGCACAACCACCCCGAGGCTGTCTGGGATGAAGGCCCCGGTGCCACCCTGCGCACCCTCTGCCCCCTTGTCCCACCTGTCTTCCTCTCCTGCCATCCCTCTGTCTGGCCCCGCAGCTGCTCCCAGCTCGGCTCCGCTGGCTCCGGTGGTTTCGCTGGCTCCGCTGGCTCCGGTGGCTCCGGTGGCTCCGGTGGCTCCGGTGGCTCCGGTGGTTCCGCTGGCTCCGGTGGCTCCGGTGGTTCCGCTGGCTCCGGTGGCTCCGGTGGCTCCGGTGGTTCCGCTGGCTCCGGTGGTTCCGCTGGCTCCGGTAGCTCCGCTGGCTCCGCTGG
>VWZE01001199.1:1641-14431 GCA_013396675.1 Eubucco bourcierii | reverse complement strand
TCAAGGCACGTTTGGACGTGGCACTTAGTGCCATGGTCTAATCTTGAGGGCTGTGGTGATGGCTTGGACTTGATGATCTCTGAGGTCTCTTCCAACCCTTGCGATACTGTGATACTGTGATACTGTGATAAATCCCTCACACAGGTGGCCTGTTTATAGTGAGCTTAAATATTAGTAGTACTTTTTTGTGCCAGGGGAGGTTAGGTTGGAGACAGGGACTGGCACAGGCTGCCCAGGGAGTCCCCATGCCTGGAGGTGTTCCAGAAACCTGTGAGCGTGGCACTTGGGGACATGGTTTAGTGGCCATGGTGGTGTTGGGTTGATGATTGGACTGGATGATCCTAGAGGCCTTTTCCAACTGGAAGAATTCCAGGATTCTATACACTACCCATCACATGTGCATAAATCCCTCACACAGGTGGCCTGTTTTTAATGAGCTTAAATATTGATAGTATTTTTTGTGCCAGGGGAGGGTTAGGTTGGAGAGAAGGAGAAATGTCTTTGCTGCAAAAGTGGTCAGGGATTGGCACAGGCTGCCCAGGGAGGTGGTGGAGTGCCCATCCCTGGAGATGTTCAAGAAACCTGTGGCCATGGCACCTGGGGACATTGTTTGGTGGCCTTGGTGGTGTTGGGTTGATGATTGGACTGGATGATCCTGGAGTCCTTTTCCAACTGGAAGAATTCCATGATTCTGTAAATTACATGTGCATAAATCCCTCACACAGGTAGCCTGTTTTTAGTGAACTTAAGTATTGGTAATATTTTTTTGTGTCAGGGGAGGGTTAGGTTGGAGAGAAGGAAAAATATGCTGCAAGAGTGGTCAGGGATTGGCACAGGCTGCCCAGGGAGCTGCTGGAGTCCCCATGCCTGGAGGTGTTCCAGGAACTTGTGGCCATGGAACTGTGGGACATGGTTTAATGGCCATGGTGATGCTGGGTTGCTGGTTGGATGTGATGACCCTGGAGGCCTTTTCCAACCAAAGCAGTTGTATGATTCCATTTTAATTATTGCTTAAATCCATCAGCCACATTCATAGTCATTTTGGTTTTGGCTTTTTGCTACATCAACCACTCATGGTGGCCAGGAGTTGGTGCTCATTAAGGACCAGCAGCATGCCCTGAGCATGCTTAAAGGTCTAGTTAAAGAGGGAAGGCATTAGCTTGTGGGACATGGTTTAGTGGCCATGGTGGTGTTGGGTTGATGGTTGGGATGGTTAGGACTCAATGATCAAGGAAATCTTTTCCAACCCAAACAATTCTATGATAAAAATAGTCAGTAGAATCCAATTAAAATAGGGGAGAAAGTTTAGAGGACAGCTGAAAAGACGGTGAAATATTAATGTGTTGCATGCTTTAGTTAGTCCTTGGAGCATGGTTTAATGGCCATGGTGGTGTTGGGTTGAAGGTTGGACTCAGTGATCTTAGAGGGCTTCTCCAACCCAAGCAATGCTGTGATTCCTTGGTGCTTTCTAGAATTCCACAGTGCTCTTCCAGAAGCAAACCAGAAAGGCTGAGACTGGCAGAGAGAACATACTCCCTGTACTCATGCCATCTCAGATGCTCTGTGGTTTCCATTTCACAGTGGTGCTGAAGATGAGTTCTTTAAAGGGGACTGGCAGACAGACCAGAGAAGCAGGTCAAGGTGATGTGGTCAGCCTGTCTGCTTCTGGTTTCTAAACACCTGAGGACACTTCCTGTGACAGATTTCCTCCTGTGGTGGGGAACAGTGCTAACACCCTGCACATTGCTAAGATGCTTGTACCAGGAGTGCATTTATATGAGTTTTGCTGTGATTTCTTTCCCTGCTGTATTACATTTTTATTTTTTTAATGATGCTGGAATGTTTTATGTGACTTGTGGATGTCAGGTGACCTTAGAGTTAATGTTCTCTCAGAGAGCTCTGAACTTATAATTAAATTTTAATTGTCTGAGGCTGTGGAGGATCAGTTCAGTGTCCAAGTATTCCTTTCCAGGTATATGGGTCTGAAGAAAAAGAAAGTGGTTGGCACTCTTTGAGACTTAATAAGGTCTCCTAAGGTGCTCCTCATAGCAAGCAAGACAAAGAGTAACAATCTGTGAAGCTGATTTCTCTGCAAAGCAATTGCAGTTCATCAGTTTTCAGTTCCTTGAGCTCTGACAGTCTCCCTCTCTTTCATGATCTCACAGAATGGTCTGGGTTGGAAGGGATCTCTAAAGGTGATCTAGTCCAGCCCCTCTGCAGTCAGCAGAGGCATCTTCAACTAGATCAGTCTGCACCTTGTCTTTTCATCCTGTCCCCTGCCCTCCTGCTGAAGGAAGGGAAGAAGGAGTCTGAAAAATTCTGTTCTGGCTCCATGTAGGAATTACTGTGGCCCCACGTCTCCTGAAGTGTATTGTTATTCTTTCTAGAGTATAACTTCTTAAACTCCTGGGCTTTACTCTTTTACTGGCACACACTATACTCTGGGAAGTGGCATTCCTGAAACCATACAGAGAACTGAATAGCTGGGAGTAAGGAGAATGTTTGACTGCTGTCCTGGTTTTGCTGGGACAGAGTCACAGAATCAAAGAATCACAAAATGGTGAGAGTTGGAAGGGACCTCCAGAGGTCATTGAGTCCAAGACCCCTGCCAGAGCAGGATCACCTAGGGCAGGTCACACAGGAACACATCCAGAGTGCTCTCCAGAGCAGGAGACTCTCTGGGCAGCCTGCTTCAGGGCTCCAGCACCCTCGAGACAAAAACATTTCTCCTTGTGTTGAGGTGGAACTTTCTGGGTTCCAGTTTGTGTCCATTGCTCCTTGTCCTCTCATAGGACACCACTGCAAAGAGCCTGGCCCCTGCTTCTTGCCCCCCACCCCTCAGATATTTATAGACACTGATCAGATCCCTTCTCAGCCTTCTCTTCTGCAGACTAAACAGCCCCAGGGCTCTCAGCCTTTCTATATAGAAATCACTTTTGCTGTTTCATTAAATCTCTTTCTGTTCCAACCCCTGGGTTTCCTTTCCTTTTCCACATTTCCTTTCTCTGCTGGGCAGAGGTCATCAGGTGGTAGAGCAACTGCTAGAGTTTAGCCCCAGGTACAGGCTGAGGGTAGGCACATGCTGAGAGGCATTTTGCAGAGCACTGCTAGAAGCAGTCAGCAATACTCTCTTAATGCTAAAATCATTATTATCTTTTAATTCTCTGTTGTCCAGATGCAATTAGAATAGAGGCTTTTGAGCTGGTGCTGAAGAATCTCTTTGGCATTTGATTCGCTTTTAATACCCTCGAGCAGAAATGCACACACGTGAGTGTGCACAAACATCTATCATGTAGCCCTAACACAGGTAATGCTGGGGAGAGGGAAAGATTTGCAGCACTGATTGCTTCTGCTTTCACTGCACAAGGCTGTGCAGCTAAGTGGCTCTATGGCAAAAGACAAACAGGAGAAAACTAAGAAACTGTGACAAGATGAATGGAAGTGATTCAGCTGGGACAGGAAAATAACAGGATGGGAGTCAGACCAGAGTTATATAAAAGCTCAGTGTGGCAGTCTATGGAAAGAGCTTCAAAGGGTGGGGGAAAAAAATCCCCTCCTGTTAATGAAGGGAAAGAATATCTGTGTGTGCACAGTTGTCACCAAATTGAAGGAAAAAAAGATCATCAGGGAGGAAGAATGTCATGGAGGTTCTCCTGCCCCTCTGCTCTGCCCTGCTGAGGCCACATCTGGAGTATCGTGTCCAGTTCTGGGCCTCCCAGTTCAAGAGGGACCTCAGGGAACTGCTTCAGAGAGTCCAGCACAGAGCCACAAAGATGATGAAGTGGAAGATCTTCCTTACAGAGAGAGCCTGAGGGAGCTGGAGCTCTGTAGCCTGGAGAGGAGGAGCCTGAGGGCTGCCCTCAAGTCATGTTGATAAAGATGTGCAGGGTAAGTGCCCAGAGGCTGGAGCCAGGCTCTGCTGGGTGATGCCCACTGACAGCACAAGGGCAATGGTGGAAGCTGAGGCAGAGGAAGTTTCATTTAAACATGAGGAGGAATTTTTTGCCTGTGAGGGTGACAGAAGCCTGGCACAGGCTGCCCAGGGGGGTTGTGGAGTCTCCCTCTTGAGATATTCAAGAGCTGCCTGGATGTGTTCCTGTGTGATCTGCTCTGGGTGCTCCTGCTCTGGCAGAGGGGTTGAACTGCGTGAGCTTTTGAGGTCTTTTCCAGCCCCTGACACTCTGTGATTCTGTGACTCTGCAGTTTGACAATTTGCTGGTAACTCAATAATTGAGTATCTGTAAGATGAAACAAAACCTACTTTGCCCTGCTGATATTCTTCTCACCCAAACAAAAAGTGCTGGATCTGAAGGGAGCTTATCACGAAATGATTTGTAAAGAAGCAAAAGGGAAAAGGAGAAACCCAGCAGCATAGAAACATACCAGTGGAGATTTACAGCAAGCATACCTAGAGAACATAATTATTAGCAATTGTGGAAACAAAACAGCTGCAGTAAATATTTTGGCATCACAGTGAGCACTGCCTGGTTTCTGCGCGGGTCAGAAGCACACTTGCCAGCTTCCCACCTGGCTTCCTCTCCATGGCAAGCAGAGCATAGATGCTCACTGTAGCAGATGTCATCCAGGGCTGAGTTCTTGTCTCAGAAGAAAATTTTCCACACCTGATCTCACTCAGACAGAAGCCTAAAGAAACAGGAGTGACCTTTTCCCTTAGCTAAGGGTTGAGAGTGCACATCTGTGGCAGCTCTAGCTCCGGCAGAGCCTGCTGGGCTAAGCTTTCAGATGTTCTACCAAACAGGTGTTCGTGGGGTGACTGGGGCTGACTCTCCTGCAGCGCTGAAACACAAATACCTGGTTTATGAGTGGTGCAAGGAGACGTGGAGGGAGCACTCTTCAATGCGTTCTGAAATGCTAAGAAGAAGCCATTCTAGCCCTGCGGGATCAATGGCAACTCACACAGTGAAGAACAGGGATCATGAGGGTAGCCCTGGTGTGGTGTGGGGTAGTGTGTGCTGCTTTGAGGCTAATTGGAGCATTTTAATGAGAGAAATTAGATCATTGCTTGTGAAAGGAAAATAATCACAGAATCACAGAAACGTGCAGGTTGGCAAAGCCCCTCAGGATCACCAAGTCCAACCTAGAACCCTACTGTACAAGATTCACCTTAAAGCATAGCCCCAAGCACCACATCCAAACCACCTTTAAACACAGCCAGGCTGGGTGATTCCACCATCTCCCTGAGAATCATAGAATGGTAAGGTTGGAAGGGACCTCAAGGATCATCTAGTTCCAAACCCCGTGCCATAGGCAGGGACACCTCCCACTAGTACAGGTTACTCAAGGCCTCATCCAATCTGGCCTTGAACACATCCAGGGAGGGAGCATCCACAACCTCCCTGGGCAACCTGTTCCAGTGCCTCACCACCCTCACTGTAAAGAACTTCCTCCTAACATCCAGTCTAAATCTCCCCTCTGCCAGTTTAAACCCATTGCCCCTTGTCCTGTCATTGCAGGACCTCGTAAATAATCCTTCCCCAGCCTTCCTGTAGGCCCCCTTCAGATACTGGAAGGCTACTATCAGGAAGCTCATTCCAGTCCCTGACCACTCTCTCTGTGAAAAACTTACTTCTAATGTCCAATCTAAGCCTCCCCAGCCTCAGCTTGAGGCCATTCCCCCTTGTTCTCTCTCCAGCTCCCTGTGAGCACAGGCCAGCAGCAGCCTCTCCGCAGGGTGGGGAGGCTTAGATCGCCACAGGGCAGGACCCTGGGAGCTGCCTCGGCAGGGCAGGGCAGGGCAGATCAACCCGCTCAGGTGTGCGCAGTGCAGGACAGCAGCCAGGACCCGTCCGAGAGCAGCTGGGGCCGGGTGCCGCCGGCAGTGCTCTGCAAGGACCCTAGGGCTTGCCCAGGCTGCAGGTCGGCACAGAGCAGTGCAGGAGTGGGCAGAGGCGTCCAAAGGCAGGGGACGGTGCAAATCCAGAGCCGTGTGAAAGGTAGGAGCCGTCCGAAAGCGAAGAGGGTCCCAGCGGGAGCTCTGTCACGCCGAGGCGGGGGTGGGGGCTTAAGGCAGGCACTGGCTCAGGGCAGGCTCCTGGCGCCTTCTGCCTGCCTCTGTCTGTTCTCTTCCAGACCAAGCGTCCCTTTGCCATCTGTACTGGGCACGCAGACCCAGGCAACCACCAGCCCGATGCCAGCTTGGGCTGCCACCCAGGGCAGCACACGGGTGGGGAAAGGCCTTTGCTGTGGCCTTCAAGCCGCAGGGCAGGGCCTAAAGCAGTTTTCGCGCCGCTGCCTTCTCCACATTCGAACCCACGGGGGTGGGGGGAGGAGGAAGGAGTTTGGAGTGCTCCAGGACACAAACCCACCCTACTGTGGGCAGGGACACCTCCTGCTAGGCTTCGAGGAGACCTTGGAGTGGCCTTGCAGCATCTGAAGAGGGCTCCAGGAAGGCTGGGGAGGGACTATTGACAAGGTCTGGGAATGCCAGGACAAGGGGAATGGGTTTGAAGTGGCAGAGGGCAGATTGAAACTGGATGTTAGGAAGAAGTTGTTTGCAGTGAGGGTGGTGAGAGACTGGCAGAGGTTGCCCAGGGAGGTTGTGGAGCACAGAATCACCCAACATGATCAAAGATCACTTTGGGTGATTCTGTGCTCCACAACTTCCCTGGAGGTGTACAAGGCCAGGTTGGATGAGGCCTTGAGTAACCTGTACTAGTGGGAGGTGTCCCTGCCTATGGCAGGGGGTTGGAACTGGTTGAGCTTCGAGGTCCCTTTCAGCCTTACCATTCTATGATTCTCGACCATGCTGCTCCAAGCCTCATTTGCCTTAAATACTTCCAGGGATGAGGTGGCCACAGGGTCCCTGGGCAGCCTGTTCCAGTGTCTCACCAACCTCACTGCAAATATCTCTTCACTGAATAGTTTATGATGAATAAAAGTCTAGCTTGAAGATGTAAGCTTTGGAGCTGACAGTGGTGGAAGCCCACACCAGCTGCTGTTGTGGGAGCCATTTATCAGAGGATGTTTATTGAGATGTAAAGTTTGTGGCACAGAGTGACTCAGTCAAAGAATGCATCAGGGTGGAAGGGACCCTCAAGGATCATCTTGTCCAGCCAACGCTGCAGTCAGCAGGCACAACTCCCATGGGAACAGGTTGCTCAGGGCCCCATCAAGTCTCCAGGGATGGGGTGTCCACCACCCCTCTGGGCAACCTGATCCAACATTGAAGTGCTGCCCTAAGGTCTCCTTGCAGCCTTCTCTTCTCCAGGCTGCACAACCCCAACTCTCTCAGCCTGTCCCCATAGCAGAGGCTCTCCAACCCTCTGATCATCTATGTGACCTCCTCTGGACCCTCTGCAACAGGTCCATGTGGATGGGCAAAAAGATTTTGTGGTACATGTGAAAACCATGGTAAGAGAAAGACAGCTGAATATATGCTAAGGGATAGGTTACTAACTGAATAATTTTGGTTCTTGTAAGATTTTGTGTGCAGGTTAAGACTTAGGGGCAGTATGAACCACTCCTCATAGCAAGAAAGTGTCCTGGAGTGCTTTGCAGTGTTTCTACAATGATGATTCCATGAAGTATGCTTAAGGCTGTTTTTAATGGCCCTTAAGCTGTCAGGAGGTGAATGTGTTCAGATAGCAATATATGGCATAGGATTAGTGCTGGTGGTCTTCATAATGTGCACAGTATGCCAGGGCTTGGTCATGAGCATTGACATTGGCAGGACAAGGGTCACCAGAATGATCAGAGGCCTGGCAGCCCTGCCTGGTTAGGAGAGGCTGAGAGAGCTGGGTTAGGTCAGCCTGGAGAAGAGAAGGCTGAGGGAAGACCTTATTACCATGGACCAGTCCATAATGGGTGGCTACCAAGAGGATGGAGATTCCATTTTACAAGGAAACACCTGGAGAAGACAAGAGGTACAATGAGACTAAGTAGTTTCTTTCTATGTTAAAATTAATACTGTGGAATTCAAATGCAAAGAATTGATACCAATCTGTAACAGGGGAGAACCAACAATCAGAGGGCTGGAGCACCTTCCATGTGGGGACAGGCTGGTAGAGTTGGGGCTGTCCAACCTGGAGAAGAGAAGGCTCCAGGCAGACCTTAGAGCAGCCTTCTAGTACCTAAAGGTAGCTACAGAAGAGCTGGGGAGGGACTTTTGACAAGGATTGGGAGTGACAGGACAAGGGGCAGTGGCTTAGAGCTGGAAGAGGAGAGAGTGAGACTAAGGTGAGGTTGGGGAGACACTAGAATAGGTTGCCCAGGGAAATGGTGGAGGTGAACACCCCAGTGGAGGTGTTCAAGGCCTTTAGCAGCCTGATCCTAGTGGGAGGTGTCCCCGCTGGTGGCAGAAGATAGGAACTTTGAGGTCCCTTCCAACCCAACCCATTGTATAAATCTGTGACTAATTCTGAAGCATTTAGGTTTCAGTCTTTGTGCTTTATAGAACTTTCAAACGGGGGCTGTGATAGTTCCTCCCCTCTCAAGCTAGAGGAACAGGCAGGTCGCCCGGAAATGCAGCTGGTGAGAGGGCATCATTGAAGAAGGACATTGAGGTGCTTGAGCATGTCCAGAGAAGGGCAACGAGGCTGGGGAGAGGCCTGGAGCACAGCCCTATGGAGAGAGGCTGAGGGAGCTGGGATTGGTTAGCCTGGAGAAGAGGAGGCTCAGGGGAGACCTTCTTGCTGTCTGCAGCTACCTGAAGGGTGCTTGTAGCCAGGAGGAGGTTGCTTTCTTCTCTCAGGCAAGCAGCAGCAGAACAAGAGGACACAGTCTGAAGCTGTACCAGGGGAAGTTTAGGCTGGAGGTGAGGAGGAAGTTCTTCACTGAGAGAGTCATTGACTGCTGGAATGGGCTACCCAGGGAGGTGGTGGAGTCAGCGTCCCTGGAGGTGTTGAAGGCAGGTTTGGATGTGGCACTTGGTGCCATGGTCTGGTCTTGAGGGCTGTGGTGATGGCTTGGACTTGATGATCTTTGAGGTCTCTTCCAACCCTTGTGATACTGTGATATGGAAACCTCACTGAAAGAAATGAGAACACTTTACCCTGGGTGCTCTCAGCACTGCTGGACCCAAGCTGAGCATCAGCTCTTGGATCAAGCAATAAAAAAAGACCCCAACAAAACCCATTCAGCACAAACCCAGAAGAACCACATTTGCTGTGCTACTCTCCTATTGTCTAGGCTTGAAGAAGAAAGGTTTGAATATTGTCATTCCCTTCCTTTTTCCTTTCCTCACCATGCTCTGTCTCCATGGAAAGAGGTGATTAGCCCTAGGAAATCTAGAGAAAACAAATTGCTTTCCACTATTACTTAAAAACGCCGTGAAAAGAAATTGCTAACTTTAGCCTTGAGTTCTGGTGTGCATGAGGCCAGCGATGAGCAGCAAAAAATAGCCAAGAGAAAGCAACTGCTCCTTCTGAGACCTCCACAAAACAACTGAGTGGTGAGTAATGGAGAAAACCAACAGAGAAAATTGCCAAGGACAAAACTAACGTTGCCAGAAACTTTACAGGTACCAACTCCCCTCCACTGGCTTAATGTATTTTAGATATTCAGCAGCTGGATGACTTGAGAGCTGTGCAAGTTGACATTTTATAGAGCAGTGCTTTAATAGACTTTACTTTTAGTATGTATGTTGTTTTTGTTTTTTTCAATGGCACAAGTTATAATCATCTTTTGCTTACAGCATGAGCAAATGTTGAGATGTATTTAAAAGGATCAATTTTTTTCTGAAGGGGAAGAAAATGTTCTCAAAGGACCCTGAGCCTCTCTGTAGTTCTGTACAGGGGTGGAAGAAAGCTGAGGTTGGCATAAGTTGATGGAGTTTCAGTTGTGCTTATTTTTGAAACAAAATATGTGTCCTGCAGGTATTAATGGAGCTGAGTGGGGTAAACAGTTGAGCATGTCCAGAAAAGGGCAGCAAAGCTGGGGAAGGGTCTGGAGAACAGAGCTGGGGAGGAGCAACTGAACTGGATTGTCTGGTCCTGCTCTGGCAGGGGCCTTGGGCTCGATGAGCCCTTTGGGTCCCTTCCAGCCCCTGACATCCTGTGAGCCTGTCACCTGGGGGTTTGCAGTGTGAGAAGAGGAGGTTGAGGGCAGACCTCATTGCTCTCCGCGGCTCCCTGAGAGGAGGCTGCAGTGAGGTGGGGGTTGGGCTCTTCTCCCTAGTCTTAGGTGGTAGAAGGAGAGGAAATGTCCTGAAATCGTGCCAGGGGAGGGTTAGGTTGGAGATTAGGGACAATATCTTCCCCAAAAGGGTCATCAGGCACTGGCACAGGCTGCCCAGGGAGGTGGTGGAGTCCCCATCCCTGGAGGTGTTCAAGAAACTTGTGACCATGGCACTTTGGGACGTGGTTTGATGACCATGGTGGTCTTAGGTTGAATTTGATGATCTTAGAGGTCTTTTGCACCCAAACTAGTTCTGTGATTCTATATAAATGAGGCTTTGTCTGACTATAAAAGGGAAATTTCTAACAGAAAGTTGTGTTGATTTGTAGACACAAGTCTCAGAGCTTTTCAAGGTTCACAGTGGTAAAATCTTGCTTTAGTTGTCCCCACAGGCACTGTAGACACTTTACTTTGCATGGCACTCATAGCTGTGATGTTTCTGGGACAGATGATGGCTTAGCTAGCAACCAAAATTGTTTGCTACACTGTGGAAAGAATATAAAATTAATATTGGAACCAAGCAGCCCAAATTCCCCATCTGGTAGCAGCATTGCTATTGGAAGCTGCTCAAATGATCAGGAGAGAGGTTGTCATTAGAAGGCAAACTGCAGGGTGGTGGGGAGCTGTTCAGATCTAAACTGGTATTAGCTGAATCCTACTAAGCATCTCTTGTGTTTTCCTGTGCCTGCTCTTTCAATTACAGCATTTCTAACTGAGAGCTAAATGTTTGAAACCATGGCCACTGTCCCTGAGGACAACCAGAGACATAGATCTGTGCTTAATGGTTGTTTGAGGGATCTGGAGAGATACTCCACTTGTGAAGGAGACTTTTCCTCTGCCTAAGTTGGATGTGAGACTAAAATGAAGAGGTAGAAGTTGTTCTTCAGTAGGCAGTTGTTTGAAAATTCTTGCCTTAAAACTGTCTGCTTCTTTATAAATGATAGACACAACAATAACCCTTGTAAGTGTGTCTGAACAGAGCTGTGGCTGCTCACATGGCATCATGAGGAATTGATTTCAGCCTCTGAGAACAAGAGGAGCTGTTTCTGAAACTCACAAAACCCTCTGCTCACCACCAGAAGTAGTTAAGTTTGATCTGTTTCATGTCATGGAAGCACAGAATCATTTTGGTTGGAGAAGGTCATCCAGTCCAGCCATCAACCTAACAACACCCTGGCCACTAAACCATGTCCCAAAGTGCTATGGCCACAGGTTTCTTGAACAGCTCCAGGGGTAGGGACCCCATCACCTCCCTGGGCAGCCTGTGCCAATCCATGACCACTCTTGCAGCAGAGAAACTTTTCCTGATCTCCAACCTAAACCTCCCCTGGTGCAACTTCAGGTCATTTCCTCTCATCCTATCACTTGTTATTAGAGTGAACAGACCAACCCTCACCTCACTGCAACTTACTGTCAGAGAGCTACAGAGAGCAATGACCCTCTGCCCTCCTGCACACTGCACACCTCCAGCTCCCTCAGCTGTTCCTCCCCAGCCCTGTTCTCCAGACCCTTCCCCAGCTTTGTTGTCCTTCTCTTGACTCATTCCAGCCACCTCAGTGTCCTTCTTGGAGTGAGGACCCCAAAAGAGCATCCAGTCTTAAACCTGTAGAAGAGGAGGCTGTTCCAAGACACAAACCAGGGGCAATGTGATGTTTAGTTTGAGATGCCTGACATCCTGTGTGCTAGAGGCTGTTCCTGTGTGTAGTCATAGGAGTTAATGCTCAAGGAACACTCTTTTAAATGCTGTGAGGAGTTGTGTAGATCTGTGATTCCTGATTGTTGGCCATCCCAGGTACCAGAACTTACTGAATCTGATGAATGGAAGGCTGCTGTGGCTCTGTCTTCATGTTAAGACTGCAGCAAGGCAGAGCTGGTATTTCTGAAGGACAGCCACATGGCTGCCCAGAGCAACATAAATAGGGCAGCAAAGCTGGTGAAGTGTCTGGAGAACAGGTCTTGTGGGGCCTGGCTGAGGGAGCTGGGCTTGGTCAGGCTGTAGAAGAGAAGGCTGCCCAGGGAGGTGGTGGAGTGACCATTCCTGCAGGTGTTCAAAGAACGTGTGGGGATGGCACCTGAGTACATGGTTGAAAGGTCATGGTGGTGTTGGCTCAATAGTTGGACTCAGATGGTTTTCCCAACTGAAACAGTTCTGTGATTCTATGATTCTTAAAGCAAGGCACAGAATCACAGACGTGTTCAGGTTGGAAATGACCCTGGGGATCATCAAGTCCAACCCAGAACCCTGCTCTACAAGGTTCACCCTTAAACCATAGCCACAAGCACCTCATCCAAGCCACCTTTAAACACATCTGGGGTTGGTGGTTCCACCACCTCCCTGGACAGCCTGTTCCAATGCCTGACCTCTCCTGCTGGGAGCACATTCTTCCTGCTGTGCAGTCTAAACTTGCTCTTGTGCAGCTTGGGGCCATTCCCTCTTGTTCTGTCACTACAGACCTGTGAGAAGAGACCAGCACCAACCTCTCCACAAGGTCCTTTCAGGTAGCTCTAAAGAGCCATGAGGTCTGCCCTCAACCTCCTCCATTTCACACTAACCATCCCCAGCTCCTTCAGTCTTTCCTCATCAGATTTACTCTCATAGAATCATAGAATGGTAAGGTTGGAAGGGACCTCAAGGATCAGCCAGTTCCAACCCCCT
>VWZE01001198.1:95363-119490 GCA_013396675.1 Eubucco bourcierii | reverse complement strand
CATTCACCATAACAGATGTGCCTGCAGAGACAGAGGGCAAGCAATTGAAAGCTTTTATCTCTGAGTTGCATGACAGGAAAAGAGTAAGCAAATACCTCAGCATGGAGGAGGCTCAGGGTAGAGCTTACTGCTCTCTGCAACTACGAGGAGGCTCAGGGTAGAGCTTACTGCTCTCTGCAACTACCTGAAAGGAGGTTGTAGCCAAGTGGGGTTTGGCCTCTTCTCCCAGGCACCCAGTGACAGAACAAGAGGACACAGTCTCAAACTGCACCAGGGCAGGTTTAGGCTGGATGTTAGGAAGTTCTTCACAGAAAGAGTGATTGGTATTGGAGTGGGCTGCCCAGGGAGATGGTGGTGTCACCATCCCTGGAGGTGTTTAAAAGGAAGCTGGATAAGGCACTTAGTATTATGGTTTAGTTAATAGGGTTAGGTGATAGGGTTGGACTCGGTGATCTCAAAGGTCTTTTTCAACCTGGTTAATTCCATGATTCTGTCATAGTGAAAGTGCAAGAAAAGACCTCAGAAAATGACCCAGTGCTTCATATACAAGCCCTGTTTCCTAGCATTACCTGTACACACAGAATAAGGATCTCCTCAAAAAGCATAAGGCAAAATGGGCCCAGTCAGATTGTCATAATGATAGAATTATAGAATTGTTTCAGTTGGAAAAGACCTCTAAGATGATCCAGTCCAGCCATCAACCTAACACCACCATGCCCATTAAACCATGTCCCAAAGTGCCATGTTCACACATTCCTTGAACACTTCCAGGGATGGTGACTCCACCACCTTCCTTGTCAGCCTGTTCCAATACCTGGCCACTCCTGCAGGAAAGAATTTTTTCCTAATATCCAACCTAACCCCCACCAGCACTGTTTCAGGCCATTTCTTCTCATTCTATTTACTAGGGAGAAGAGACCAACCCCTACCTCACTACAACTCAACCAATGAGGTCTCCCCTCAGCCTCCTCCTCCTCTCCACACTCAAAAATCCCAGTTCCCTCAGCTGCTCCTCACCAGACCTGTTCTCTAGACCCTTCACCAGCTTCATTGCCCCTTTTCTGGACACACTCCAACACCTCAACATCTTTCTTGTAGTGAGGAGCCCACACAAATTACACACAACAGCAATTTCTCATAAGATAGCAAATAACAACAAGAGACCCTGGGTCCTGTTCTCATTCCTGCCAGTTTCTACAATATGAGTCTGGCTAAGTTGCTGAGTTTGCATTTCTATCCTCTCTCTTGTTATTTACCACTTATAGCTGTTTAGACTTCAGGGCACTCTGTGGAGCTGGGCCTAACTTTAGTCACAAGACTGTGATGAAAATGACCATCCATCTCTCAGATCAAGTTCATATCCATCAAATCAGGTCGCTATCTAAAAGCCATTCAGTATTTCCTCCTTGGCCTTATCTCAGATATTCTCTACATTTACAATATTTATTCAATGGGCAAATTCAACTCTCTGCTGACTCATTGTTCTGCATATCTTAGGGCTGCAAAGAAGCAGTCATAGCACTTCTTTCACATACAGAAAGAGAAGCATGAAATAATCTGCACTGAGTGCCAGCAACCAGATGGCCAATGGCAGACAACACAATGGACTGATTTCATTGCTACAAAACATGCCAGATCAGAGTCTGGTAAGATCCTCAGAGAACTTCAGGCAAGCGGCAGTATAAGCACATGAGCAGGCCCTCTTATTGTCATGAACAAATACCAGCTTGAGAAGCAGTGAAGCAACAAGCTGTACAGCTGATGGCAACACAAGTCCACCATAAGAGTTAACACGCATAATTGTGATAGTTTGAAGCTGGTACTCTATCCTAGATCTTAATTATAGACAAGAACAGGAACTTTCTGGAGATCATTGAGTAAAAGGTAAATAAAATAAGACATTGGATACAGAAGAACAATGATAGGTCTGTATCATTCCACTGGATTGCTGATTAGGATATTGTTTGCTGCACAAACTGTTCTTTCTCCCTTTTTCTTCTTCCCCCTGGCTGGTGCTTTTGCTTGGCTTCCCTGACCTTGGCTGAGACTGTTGTTACAGCTAGTAGCAGGGTTTTCTCTCTGCTTTTTTTCTCTTTTCTCTTGTAAAGGGAGTGTGAATCAGTAGAGGGAGATCCTTATATTGTTTCTGACTTATATTTACAAGTAAATATACCCTGTATACATTTATTGCCTTTTGTATTTAGTTCACCTTTGTAAATATAACCTTCAAGTTCTGAATTTGCTTGATAATTTACTATAGGGGTAAATTCCAATTTGTTTGGGTTCAAATATAACCCACAATGAATAATCAATCCACATACAAACATGTACAACCACGACAGACCAAGCTGGATGTGGCTTTGAGCAAACTGGTCTAGTGGGAAGTGCCCTTGCCCATGCCACAGGGGTTGGAACTAGATGATCTTTAAGGTCCTTTCCAACTCAAGCCATTCTCTGATAGACACATTAAAGATGTTTCCCACATGCAGAGAGAAGCAGCCTTGAACTCTCAAGAAATTCATACCTACCTTCAGTTGTGCCTTCCCTGGGAGTTTGCAGCAAGGCAGCTGGGAATCTTCTTGCAGTCCCTCTGTAACAAAAGGACCGAGTTCATTTCCCTTGCTTTGTAGCAGTGCTTAGATCTCACACCATAAGTCAAGCAATTGTGTTCCTTAACTGTGCTTGAACAGTGCACACACAAAAAAAAAAACCCAAACAAAAACAAACAAACAAACAAAAAAACCCCAAAACACTACCTCAAGAGGCACACATAAAACAGAAATCATGGTAAAACAAAAGTCTCTGTGACGCATGATTTTATTTTGGTAACTGCATCCTATCCCCACATCATGACACTTAGCATGAAAAAATTGAGAGCAGAACTACCACAAGGGGGCTCCAAAGGATTTGCAGCTAGGTAGGGGAGAATGTGGCTTCAGGGTACCTGAAGAAGTAGGTGCAACACTACAGCCCGTACACAGCAACCCACAACTAAACTGTTCAACTGCTTGAACAGAACCAGAGAATGCAGTGGGTTGGAAGGGACCCTCAAAAGTCATCTTGTCCAATCCCCTTGCAGTAAGCAGGGACACCTCCAACTAGATCAGGCTGCTCTGGGCCCCACCAAGTTTGACCTTGAATATCTCCAGGAATGGGGCCTCAACCACCTCTCTGGTCAACTCGTTCCAGTATTTCACCACTGACTTTGTAAAGAACTTCCTCCTTACGTGCAACCTAAATCTACCCTGCTCTAGTTACAAACCATTGCCTCTCATACCATCACTACAGGCTTTTCCAAACAATCCTTCTCCACCCTTCCTTTAGGCACCCTTCAGGTACTAGAAGGTACTAAAAGGTCTCTGCAGAGCCTTCTCTTCTCCAGACTGAACAGCCCAAACTCTCTCAGCCTTTCCCAACAGGAGAGGTGCTCCAGCCCTCTGATCATCTTCATGGCCCTCCTTTGGACTTGCTCCAGCTGGCCCACATACTACTTCTGTTGGGGGTCCCAAAGCTTGACACAGATCTCTAGATGAGGTCTCAAGAGAGCAGCGCAGAGGGGCAGAATCGTCGACTGTGATCTGCTGGCCACACTTCCTTTGGTGGCCCAGGATGCAACTGACCTTCCGGGCTGCAAGCACACACTGCTGGCTCATGCCCAGCTTACCATGCACCAGTACCCGCAAGTCCTTTTCTGCAGGGCTGCTCTCAATCTCATCATCACCCAGCCTCTACTGATATTGAGGAATGTCCCAGCCCAGGTGCAGGACCTTGCACTTCATCTTACTCAACTTCACGAGGTTCTTCTGAGCTCACTTCGGTAGCCTGCCCAGGTCCCTCTGGGTGGCATCCCATCCTTCAGTCATGTCAACTACACAGCGTGGGCTTGGTATAATCTGCAAACTTGCTGAGGGTCACTCAATCTTGTTGTCTAGCCACTGATGAAGACATTGAACAGCACCTGTTCCAGTACAGACCCCTGAAGGACACCACCTGTCACCAATTTCCATATGGACGTTGTACTGTTGACCACTACCCTTCCTTATCCACTGAACTGTCCACCTATTCAATCCCTATCTTTCCAACTTAGAGAGAAGGATGTTGCAGGGGACTGTCAAAAGCTTTACGGAAGTCCAGACAGCTGACACTCCTAGCTCTTCCCTTGCCCACTGAGGTCGTTACACCGCTGCAGAAAGCCACTCGCTGCAGTCAGTTTCAGAGCTGTGGCAAAGGAACATGCCAGCTACGATGCCGAGGCCATGAGGCAGCCGGCTGGGAAGCGCAGCTCGGCACAGGCAGGGCCGGAGGCCAGGCCCACATGAGGAAACCAGCAGGGCCGCTGAAACCCCGAGCTGCCTCGGCAATGGCCGCCGCGGAAAGGCGGCCGTTCTCCCGAGCCCCTTCAGACACCTCGGCCATGCCCTCCCCGCTCCGCCTCCCGCAGCGGCCAAAGGGCCTGACCCCACCGCACAAGGCGGCGGCTTGCCCCACGTTCGCCTCGCCCCACGGGGAACAGGAGGCGGCCCCTCAGGAGCTCTCGTCCCCAGCGGCGGCAGCCCGGAGGCGGCGACGCCGCAACAGCCCACCCGCTCCCTCCTCCGCCGATCCCCGCACCGGCCGGGGACCGGGAGCAGCGCTGCGACCCACAACCTACCGCTACCGCTGACGCCGCCGCTCCGCGCCGCCGGGCCTCACCACGCACGGCCACGGAGACCACGCCCGCTACGGGGACGGTGGGAGGGGAAGGGGCGGGCGAAACCCGTCGGTACTTCACGGCCTATTCGCGGGACCGAGGGTCTGTCGTTGGGGGACCGGGTCGGGGTGGGGGTGTCTCGTCTCCTTGTGAGGGAGCCTACGGGCTGCGTCGGTTCCCGGGAGCGGGCGCCTCGTAGTAGTGGCACCCAGCAGCCGTGCGCCAGCCTACCTGCCAGCTATGTGCCACAGGGCTTTTGCCCTGCCGTGCTGCCGGGGCACTGGGTAGTGACTGTGAGGGACAGGGTGACAAGAAAAATCAGAGTGTCTTCTGATTCTTCAAGCTGGTACTAGGGAAAAGGTTGAAGTTAGGAGCTGAAGCATCTGGAGGAGCTGAAGACGGCTGTGTCACACCGTGTGGTGATTGATGAACTTCATAGAATCATAGAATTGTTTTGATTGGAAAAAATCATCTAGTCCAACCATTAACAAGCCTGGCGCTGACCACCGGATCTTTGTGTCTTTGGAACAGCTCCAGGGATGGGGATTCAACCGGTTCCCTGAGGAGCCTGTTTCAGGCTTTGAGAAACCTTCGAGTGACAGCATTTCTTCAAACAGCCAACCTAAAATCTCCCATTGCAAAACCTGAGCCCATATCCTCCCCTAGACTTCTGTAGGCATAGCTTTAGACAGCCACAGCCTTTCCAAAATACTTACTAAAACCTCTCCAAATGTTTTAACAGCAAATCTTTGGGTTGTTTGGTTGTTTTTTGTTTTGGTTTTCCCTTTGAAATCTTTGCACTGACTGATGCTTTTCAGGTGGGGAAATAAAAATAACTGTATGTCCTTCTAGTCTACTCTAGGAGTGACTAGTGGTCTACTAGGGGGTTAGGTAGAGCCTCTTAAACTGTTGGACACCTTATAGCCTTGTCTCCAAATCCAAAAGGCACAGAAATAATCCCAGCAGTCAAGACTTCTAGGAAGATCCTAATGTTAAATAGTCATGGAGAGCTTGACACAAACTGTATACTAAGTATGGAAGATACTTGGTAAGGGTAATAGTTACTATTTTAAATAAGTGAATCATAATGCTATTGTATTATTTGGTTATTGCTACTGTGAGTTTTCCTAGAATCCCTCTGTTCAGTCTTCAGGGTTGTGTCTCAATCTCCATGATTTCTTAAAGGACTATGGAGAGCAGCCTCAGAATGACATAACCAGGTCTCTTAGCACCCAGGCCCATCAGTATGTACAGGTCAAGCTCTTGTGATAGTTAACACACCACCTCTTCCCTCACTGACAGTGGGTCTGTGTCTGCACCAACCTGGATTTTTGTTCCCATGGCCTCTGACCTTGTAAAAACAGAGGTGAAGAAGGTGTTGAGGACCTCTGCCTTTTGAGCACTGTTGGTGACTAGTTCATCTCTCCTGTGTAATAGTGGGCTGATAGTCTTCTGTTTCTGCTTGTTGTTAACACAGGTGGAGAACCCTTCCTTGACATTTTTTTGATGTCTCTGGCCAATTCAAGTTGAGCTTTTGCTTTTTTAACTGCATCTCCGTATGCCCTGACAATGCTCTTGTAATCTTCAACAGGTAATGTTCCAGTTTTCCACCTTAACTAACCTTCTTAACTTAGTTAAGGACTGCTGCAGGATAGGTGAAAGAAAGGCTGAAGTGATGTCATGTCAGCACTGACATTACTGCAAACTCAATGTTAACCAAAACTTACAGTGCAACAATTTATTCAAGCCTGAAGTTCTGGAGTAATTTGGGCCCTGCACCCACCCTTCATTCACCTTGTTTGGCTTAAGTGAGAACTCTGCTCACTTCCAGCAGGCTTTGGATGGTAAGAATGCCCTGTTCTCACTGTTGTTGGAGAGGCAATTGCAGCCAGTTGCACACAAGTTTGGTCTGTTTCCAGTCCCTTTCCTGCTTTGGTGCTACACTGACCTGTAATGCCCATACCATAAAATCTAAACCCTTATTCTATGTCCCTATTTCCCTTCTTTACAAGCTTCACAGCAGCTGCAGGTTTCTATTGATCTGTTAACAACCTGGGCTGGTTTTTATTTTTTAAAATTATAAACAAGCATTAAAGGGTAAAACAGGTGAGAGTCCGTTCTCTTGATCCTGGAGCAACTTTCTGTGTGTGTTTAATCTCATTTCTACCTCAGTAGTAATGCAACTGATTATACAATTTCTGTGTTTTAAATAGCAATCTTCAATGAATACAAACAATATAATGGCAATTAACTATGGGCTGGATAAACCAGTGCAGTGCTGAATCAGCCTGTGGGGACCATCTTCTAAAGATGTGGCACCAACTGTGGACCATAAATGTTTACGTTTCTGAGCCAGCCTCTTGATTTCTCCATTTATACATGTAACCTCTGTTGATGCTCTCCTTCCAGAATCCCATGGATGCTTTTGAAGTCTGTGTTTCCATTAGCTTGTCATTTTCCTTCCCCATTAACTCCCAAGGCATTGTTAAAATTTGGAGGATCAAAATAGTATTTAGTTATATCGTGCTTTGCCTTTACAAGCCTCTTCGTCTCCTATAAGGATAAGCACAGTCTATCTGCACTAATGAAGAAAAAACCAACTTCCTAAATGCCAAACAACTACATAAAAGCTGATATCACCGTCAACAATAGTTATTTTCCTTTGTTCTTGGCAGCTGTTACTTCGTGCGTGTACTGCACCTGCAGCACTGCTGTGCTGAACATCACAAACACGAGGTGGTGATAGCGCTCTGCAGTGGGAAATGCAGCCTAGCTGGTAAGATCATCCATCTGGCAATATCCCACAGCCCAGCTTGTCACCAACAATAAATGGCAGTGGCCAGATAGGACACAGACATCTTTTTTTTGTGACGCTGAAAGGGTTTTTTTGGTGGTATTTATATGCCGTGCTACATCCTAGCTCTGTTGGTCTTGATACCGTGCCTACTCAGTCATTTGCTGGGCAGGGAGAAATTGAATGAAGTTCAACAAGGGCAAGTGTAGAGACTTGCACTTGGGAAAGAATAGCCCCATGAACCAGTATAAGTTGGGACTGACCTGCTGAAGAGCAGTGAAGGGGAAAAGGAACTGGGGGTCCTAGTGGATGGAAGGTTGACCATGAGCCAGCAGTGTGCTATTGCAGCCAAGAAGGCCAATGCCATCCTGGGATGTATTAGAAGGGCTGTGGTTAGTAGGTTGAGTTAGTAGGTTCTCCTGCCCCTCTACTCTGCCCTGGTGAGGTTGCATCTGGAATATTGTGTCCACTTCTGAGCCACTCAATTCAAGAAGGACTGAGAACTACTTGAGAGAGTCCGGCACAGAGCCACAAAAATGATGGAGTGGAACATCTTCCTTAGGCGTAGAACCTGAGGGAGCTGGGGCTCTTTAGCTTGGAGAGAATGAGACTGAGAGGTGACCTCATCAATGCTTATAAATATGCAAAGGGTGAGTGCCAGGAGGATGGAGCCAGGCTCTGCTTGGTAATACCCAATGACAGGACAAGGGGCAATGGGTGCAAGTTGAGGCATAGGAAGTTTCACTTAAACATGAGAATTTTTTTTTTCTCTGTGATGGTGACAGGTGTAACCCATAAAAGCAAAACACCTTCCCTCCTGATGGTGAAAGAGCCATTGCAGCTGTGTTTTGCTCCTAAGCACTTTAAGTATAATGTCCTCCTCTCCTTCTACACTGAGCTCTATTTTCTCCACATTGCACAGTGCAGTCCCTGCACCACACTGATTTTTTCTCAGTTCTGAGTTTTCCTTACACTACACTGGTATCTGCTGCAGGACCTGATGCTACATAGAGAGTAGAAAGTACACCTTTAGCAGCCATACTGTTGACTGAGCAACACTGATGACTGTAGCAAACCCTTCCCTTCGGTTTCCTTCCCAAGAGCCCTCATGTTCTCTTGACCTGATTTCAAGGGGCCTACAGGCATCTGCCTTTGACCTGACTTTAATGCCTCTCCAGCTTGAACTTTGAATATGCTGTATCTTCTCACAGCTGTTTTGTGCAAGGAATGTAACAGCCATAGAATCACAGAATGGTTTGGGTTGGGTTTGGGCTGGGATGATCTTTAAGGAACGGACCTTAAAGATCATCTGGTTCCAACCCCCCTGCCATGGGCAGGGACACCTTCCACTAGATCAAGTTGCTCAAGGCCCTGTCCAGCCTGGCCTTGAACACTTCAAGGGAAGAGGCATCCATACCTTCCCTAGGCAACCTGTTCCAGTGCCTCAGCACCTTCACTGTAAAGAATTTCTTTCCAATGTCCCCTATCCCAGCTTAAAGCCATTCACCCTCATCCTATCACAAGACCTTATAAAGTCTCTCCCCAGCTTTCTTGTAGGTACCCTTCAGGTACTGGAAGGCCACCATAAGGTCTCCCCATAGCCTTCTCCTTTCCAGGATGAACAGCCCCAACTCCTGCAGTCTTGGTCTTGGTCTTCACCATGACAACAGTTATGTTTCACCCTTAAAGACATCAGGTGTCCAAAAGCAATGGACTTGGCAGAGGAAGCAGCCTCATTTTCATTTGGAGCCTGTCTGTCAGCAGAAGTTACACTGCCAGTAGTCAGGAAGAATTTTTTTCACAGGAAGAGTGGTCAAGCATTGGAATGGACTGCCCAAGGAGGTGTTTGAGTCACCAACCCTGGCTGTGTTTAAAGGTTGTTTGGATGCAGTGCTTAGGGATATGATTTAAGGTGAACATTACAGAGTAGGGTTCTTGGTTGGAATTGGTGATCCTGAGGGGCTTTTCCAACCTGAACATTTCTAGGATTCTGTGATCACATCCAGGCAGCCCTGCACACTCTGGAGCACACAAACAGGAGCAGAAATCTACCTCTGATCCCCATTCCTTGGCCCTAAGGTGCGTGCCATCCCCTGCAGCAAAGCACGGCCACGATCCCAAATCTGTGCACAAAATGATAACATTTATTGAAAGAGTAATTTTTTTTTTTCATTTTTTTTTTTAAGTACAAAAGAAAGCTCTGTACATAGTACTGTGATTACTTCCACATCCTTCCAGAAACACAACCCTGGAAACTGGAGGGGAAAAAAAGAACAACAAAAAAAAAAATAATAATAAAATCATCCCACACACACACTTCTGGGCGCACACACACGCGCGCACACGCACACACACAACCCTCAAACCGGTAAAATGAAGTAAAAAACAAAAAGGTCACCACACAATAAATGCCATTTCATCCCTGATACACAAGTGTTCTTACAAGTCTGCACTTAAATAAAATGACACCATTAGCGTTTAACCAGCAAGTTGCCTTTGAGGAGCCAGGGAAGGAACGCAGCCAGACACCCGATAGCAGCAGGGGCACTCCTGCCCTCCCGGCCCAGCGGCTCTGCTCCACACAGGCAAAGTGGAACAAAGCCAGGCCAGTGGCAAAGAACAATGCAAATCCCAACCCCGACCTTCTGCCTGGGTGAACTCCTATGTATACCCACAGCCTCGTTTTGGAAGCGTCACTGAGCAGCTTTCACACACCTAGCGATGGGGCACGGCACAGCACTCCCACATGCTCTGAGCTGCAGGGGACACATCACTTCGAGAGCAAGGATGCTAAAGGGAGGCAGCATGCAACTCTCACCAGATGGGCCACCCCACTCTCCACAAGGGATTAACAGACTGAGGGCTGAAAGACCATTCTGGGAGTTCTTTGCACAGGGAACTTGGAGGGGATGTGTCTGCACCTGTGCTCTAAGGAAGAGCTGAAGAGGGGGAACTACAGCCCAGATCAGCTAGCTCAGACGTTACCTGCATGGTAAGCAGGGATCGGCCACCACTGGCCATTCACAACCCAGGGAGGAGTGGGGATGCCCACGCCCCTTAGGCAGTCACGGGTAGCACTGCTCCACACGGAAAGCAGTGACACAACAGCCAGAGGCCCAAGGACCAGAGATAAAACAGGGCAGCCACCAGAAAAATGCAGCCCATCTCTGGCTCCTGGGCACACTGCAAGGCCCTTGCTCCTGAGGAATGATTTTTCCCCCACTTCTAGAGACTACTTCACTTGCCTTCTGCCCACTAAGCCCCAAACAACGGGTATGGAGTTCTCAGTACAGGTAAGCAGGGAACAAGCATCCCACTGGAGTCAGCTTGATCCCTGGCACATGCTGGTGGGTGCAGAGCGCAGCTTAAACGCTAATGCTGAGGAAACATGTCCAAGGTTACAATACAAAGTCAAAAGCAAGGCCCCATTCCTGCCTCCATGCCCACCCACCCCTCTCCCATCCCCCTGGTACAAATCCCGTGAAAACTGTACAGGAGCCAAACTTTTATTCCTTAAAGAATTACATAAATACTGAGTTTAACATTTAGAAAAATAAAGTAATTTTCTTTTTTTTTTTCCTTTTTTTTTTTTTTTTTTTTTTTTTTCTTTTTTTTTTTTGTTTTTTCTTTTTTCTCCAAGGCTTCTTTTGTCTTTAACTTAAAAAAAAAAAACAAACAAAAAACCGTTACAGTAGCTGCTTCTTTCCCTAAAGATTCAGCAGCTTCTCTCACTTGCTCACTCTCCCTCCAGGGACAGACCAGGTAGCAGAGCCATTTACAGCAACTCCTATGCAGGACCAGGCATGCTCCAGCCCTTCTGACTTTGCTGAGCCTGCACAGGAATCTCAGCTGCTCAGGATAGCCTGCAAGCCACTCTGATGCTTAGAGGAAGAGCCTGCCACCTGTCCAGCAGCTCAGTGCTCCATGGGCTCTTCTTCCCTTTGACATTTAGTTGTTTCTCCAACTTGCGTTCAACAGAAATTTAGAAAGCTTGGCTGGAGTTGCAGGGGGACATCAGAATGACCTGGCCACATTCCCCTGAATCTATGGAGTCCGCAAGCAGTGTGAGGGCTGAGAGGAGAGTGTGGGGCTGAGCTGGCCACAGAGCACCCTGGGAGCTCTACAGGGCCATTGCTGTGCCCCTGGGCACCCACCAACCACCTCAGCTGTGCAAGGGCAGCAGCCAGGGCAGAACCGGTCAGGCTGCAAATCTGCCGGGCAGCCCAGCAAGGAGGCACTGAGGGCAGAGGGCTCACTGTAGTGCATACAAGGAGGATGGGGCCACGTGCTGCCAGGCACATGCCACAGGCTGTGCCCTGCCCTCTGGAGGGAGGGTGTGCAGGCCCAGACAGCAATGCACATGCAAAGTGGCCACTCTCCCCTGTCCAGAGCCCAGGACAAGTTGCTGCAGCCAGGACGTGTCACCCCCCCCACAAAGGCACATTGCTGAGGTGAGCAGCACAGCCTTGGCCTGCTCCACTCTGAGTTGCACCCACAGGATGGGCTCTAGGTCCGAGCTGAGCCCCACGCAGAGCAAACACTCATGGGCAAGGTGACTCAGAGAGCCCAGAAGGAGCCAGAGCCTCCAGCTGGGCACGGCCCACAGTATTTATTTACAGCGCAGAGCAATCCTCCCCTCGAGAGACAAGGTTCTTTGGCTGGCGTGAGACAAGCACAGCTATCGCAGCATCCAAACACCCCCAAAGCCCTGCACGGCCCCAGCACAGTTCTGCTCCAGGTGGGTCCTGCAGCCCCATGCGCATGCCTGTGTGTGTGTGGGTGCATGTCTGTGTGTGTGTGTGCATGTGTGGATGAAGGAAACGTGAAAAGGCAACAATAAATAATTGGTGCAGTCTGTACGAGAAGGAATTGCTGCCAGCCCTGGCACTGGCATGCCAAGCCAGGGACAGCACAAGGCCGGCAGCAGAGGCCTCTCAGTCACTCTTGGCGCTGTGCGAGGTGTCCAAGTTGACCACCTGCAGCTCTGTCAGGCTGCTGCCACTGCTGCTCTGCTGCCCGATGACAGCCATCTAGAGAGAAAAAGGGAGGAGGAAGAACTGGAGGACAGCATGCCTTGAGACCATACATGCCAGCAGCCAGGGTGGCACTGTCTTTTCTGGGCACCTGCCCAAGGACAGCAAGATTTCTTTGCCCAAGGGTGGGTGGCACTGACAGCTTTCCCAGACCTGGGGACTGACTCTGCCCAAGGGCCCAAGTCTGCCCAGATCCACAAAAGATGTGCGGGCAGAGTCAGAGCAAGGACACCAAGAACACCTGAAAATACCACTCTGCGCCTACCTGGTGAAGCTGGACAGCTGAGACTGGGATTTGAACCGTGCCTGATGGGGCTGTCAGGAACACTTGGGGAACGCCACCTGCCATAGAGAGAAAGCACAAATGATGCCTTCCCTTAAATGGTATTCACCTGTGGGTCATCTTCTCTGAGCTCCATGGACCTTCACAAGGATGAAGGTACCTCTCTGCATGCATGGAAGCACGGTAGGAGAAAGCCACATGCACTACTTTTCCCAAATACTGGAAAACAAGACCACAATCCAAGTCTTCCCTGCATGGCTTCATGCTGCTTTGCCCCTTCACGCAACCACGCATCCTCTCCGGGATTTCCTAAGTCACTCCACCAACTGCCCCCATCCACCACTTGTCCTAGCAACCTTTACCCTTTGCGCCCAGCAAACAGCTCAAGCAATCCTTTGCACAGGAGAACGGCAGAATTGAAAAGCGTGCACCAGGCATCGCCCTCGACAGGCCTTTGCACAGCCACTAGGACCGCTCAGAAAAACATTCTTTGACTATGCAACATGAGTTCACACAAGACAAGAAAAATCGAGGTGTCAGAGTGCTTAAGGGAGCACTGATCCACACAACTATCTTACCCTGATCCTGGACCTGGCTGTGGGACACCTGCATCGCTGAGGGTGCCTGTGAGAAAGCGTTGAGGACCGCAAGTCCACTGTCTGCAAGGCCAGATGTGGGCGCGTACATCACCGCATGTGGGCTGGGGTACATCATGTGGCCACCCCCAGTGGTTGGCACAGACGACGTCATGATGGTCGCTGGGAGGGTCACTAGCAGCAGGACAGACTGTGTGTGAGCTACATGAAAGGATGGTCTACGCTCACATACCTGCCTAAGCACCCCTCCCTCAGCCACACTGGACAGGCTGTCCTGAAGCCGCAGGTACTTAGATATTCATCCTGCTCTCCCAAGCAACTGGGGAAGAGTCCCCAGGAACAGGCGAGAGTACTCAAACCTCTATTTCACAAGTGAGTATGAGAGGGCAGAGCAGCATGGCAGCCAGACATCCCAGGACTGAATTCAACCTGAGGTACAAGTTTCCTGATGAAACTTTCATAGAGTGGAGTTGGATTCAGCCTGCATCCATGCACCTCAACTCAGACTTTACTAACTCTGTATGTATAGTAAAAATCTCAAGTAAATGTGAGCCAATGCCTTGTGTGAGAGGCAATGCTGGCTCACCAAGAAGCCACCTGAGAACTGGGCAGTCTGTTCCCAGTTCCATCCAGTTCTGCCTTGAACTAAGGGAAAACTGTAAGGGTGACAGTGCACTGGGACAGGCTGCCCACAGAGGTTGTGGAGTCTCCTTCTCTGAAGACTTTAAAGATCCATCTGGACATGTTCCTGTGTGACCTGCACTAGGGGATCCTGCTTTGGCAAGGGTGTTGGATGAGATGACTTTCAGAGCTGCCTTCCAACCCCTACCATTCTATATATCTATGCATGGGGAAAGGTTATGAAATCCCTTGTAAGATGCCCTAAACACAGCAGCGTCTACCTAGACAGAACATAGCACAGGGGCTGGAAACAGGGATAAATAGACTCAAAGGACTGTCAGAAAGAACAGGATAGAGTTGGTCTGAAGGACCCTGGGGCAGGGAGTAGGCATGAGACCTGCAGGTGTAGGTTGTCATCAGCAGTGATTAGGAAGGCAGACAGAACATGGTTACTATGATGTGCCAATTACCTGTTCCGCTGGAAGAGGTCTGGGTAAGGTCAGTGCTGCTGTCACTAGAGGGAGATGCTTGCTGCGGTGCCTGGTGCACCTGGATAGCCTGGACAGGAACCTGCTGAGCCATGGTACCACCTGGGGAGAGAGAAGCCCATGAGCCTGTGATTCAGCAGAGAAACAGACACTCTGAGCCATGTAAAAACCACCCAGTCCTCCTCTGGCCATGTACAGCTCCACAGTATGGCTCTGCACTATGCTGCAAGACCACCAGCCAAGAGCCCTGCCCCCAAATCTGCTCTTTCCTGGTACACAGGGCACAAGGAGGAGTAAGCTGGCCTACAGGGTTCCAGAGAGGACAAGAAAGGCTACAGTAGTTTTTGTCCAGGCATAGTTCAGGAATGTCTAAGCTCCACCAAGACTCAGCATGGATGGTGCCGGGAGGAGAGCACTGCCCACGTTCAGGCTGGCTGGAGCCTACTGCATTCAAACTCTGTAGCCCAGCTCCATCCTCCACAGGGCACTTGAAGAAAAGCTCTCTCACCCATCTTGTGATCTCCAGGACATCATGGTACCCTGCACAGGGTTTAGCAATCACTGGACCACAAGATGTGCATCCCAAACCTGCAGAGTCTGGGTGACACAGCCTCTGGCACAGACCACATGTTGCAAAGCTCCTTGGCTCCAGAGACAGAGCTCAGCACAGGGAAGTCCTGTTCCCAGAACAAAGAGCAACAGATGCTGCGGAGAGCAGCAGTCATCAGCCACCTATCTCAGGCTGAGTATCTCCCCTTGCACCACACAGCAGGGGCACACATCCATTATTATCTTAGCTCCTCCAGACCACAGGAGAAATCCAGGACCCTTGCAGGCAACCACACTCTTTGCCAGGGCCCACAGGACCCACAAGAGCTTCAAGAAAGCATGCAGCTAACAGACTCACCAACTTGAGATCAGGTAAGCAGGACACAAGTGGTACTGTCTCACTCTCACTGCTGGTTCTCAGATGATGACTGCCCCCACAAAGGACAGTCTAGCCCTGCTCTGAAATTCCTGCCAGCAGTACATCCAGCCCTAGTACCATGGAGAACCTTGACTCAGCACAAGAAATTCCTACAAAGGACACCGCGCACAAGGCAACACAGCAGCACCAACTTCTTACTCTGCTCTGGGTCTCTCCTCATCTGTCTTCTACACTGTGGTTCAGTGAATACAAAAATCAAGGTAGTTAGTTAGAGCCCAGAGATAGCACTCAAAAATCATTTACTGGGCATCTGAACCCCTTTCCATCAATCTCTTTGGTCTCTTTCCATCAATCCTTCTAACACCACAGTTGAGCTTCAGCACAGCTTCACCAGGAACCTGTCTCCTATGCCTTTGCTAGCCACAGGGCAAACCCCAGGGAAGGAGACTCACAACCTGCTGCTTCCCTTGGTCTGTATCCTGCAGGATGCTGCTCCTGCCTATGCCAAGCATTCTCTGCCCCATCTTCCTATTTCTCCCTCGCAGTCAGCCCTGCACTAAGCCTCTTCTGCACTCCCACCCAAGCTGGGGGTCAGGTCTCTGGCCAGGACACCAGAACCCTCACAGACACCTCCATCCCTCCCACCTGAAACAAGTGGGGGACAAGCAAGTGCTGACCTGTCAGAGGCACGATCTGCCCTCCAGCTCTGGCAGGGAAGTAGAAGACTGACTGTTGTACCTGGTGCAACTGTCCAGCCGTACCCATGACCACCTGGCCCTGCTGGCTGGACAGAGCCAGGGAGTGCAGCTGTAACTGAGTGAGAGGAACAGTAGGGGTCCCCAGAGAAAGGGAAGCACTTGCCCAAAGTTGGGAGAAAGGAATGCTTTCGTCACCACCGGCTCTTTTTGCTCCCTCCAGGCTTCCAGGTGGTGCCTTGGGGTCCTGGTTCAGCTGCCTGCCACTACATCCTTCCCAGCAGCAGGGCCAGCTAGCAGCACTCTAAAGAAACTGTCACTACATAACCCTTGTCCAGCCGCTGGCCTAGTTGGGTTCAAGCAAGGAACCCCAACCAGGTTCACCCTACAGCAGCAAACACTCTGCTTTCTCCTGCCACCAGGTCTCATCTACCCTTGAGAAGGGCACAATGGCGCAGAGACAGATGGACACAGTCCTCAGCTCCCAAAGGCACTGACCTGACATGAGGGTGAAGCCTGCAGGTATCGGCATGAGGCCCCCTGACGTCACTGCACTGGGTCCAGTAGTCTTCAGCACTGTCCCGTTGGCACTGGTGACGGCATTGGGGCTGATGCTGGCAGACACTGGCGCCAGGTAATTGGTGATGGGGAATGATGGGCCGCTGCTGACCTGCATGGAGGTCGAGGTGGTGGGGGCTGTCTGGATGGTGGACGTTGTCCCCGGCAGGTTGGTGACAGTGAATGCAGGTTTCAGTGTGTCCTGAGGAAGTAGAGATTGTAACAACTCAGATCAGCCCTTGGATGTGGTCAACCTTTGCCCATGAGACCAAAGCAGGCTCAGTTGGTTGCACCCTCATGCTAAACCATACCCTCACTGCCTGCTGCCAGCACACGGGGCAGAGCCAGAGTAGCAGAGAGGAGCTGTTTGTACAAGCACAAGGAGACTGTGCCCAATGATGTAGCACGAGAAGAGTTGGAGAGCTCAGCATAAACCCTGGATACAAGCCCAGGGCCACACAGGTCCCCTGAGAGACTTCTCTGCAAGACACCAGGGAATGAGGCAACCCTTTCCCTCCCCAGGAGTCCCCACACTCCCTATGAGAGCAGCCTCTCTTTGGCACACAAGAAGCAAAAGCAGCCTTTGCAGGGACAGACATGAAGGTAAACACACTGTCTCCTGTCAGGAACACACACCACTTCCCTTATGGAAGGAAACACACGGCCAAGAACAAGCCAAGAACTTGCTCTTAAAGGCAGCTGTACACTGAAAGCACCGAGGGAAAGGGGAGTGAGACCAAACCCAGACACCAGGGAGGCCCAGACCCAGCTGTAACAGCTGCTTTGTCAGTCCCTGGGGAACGCCTCCACAAATTTCCTGGAGCAAAGGGGAGAACCTAACCAGGGAAAGCACCCATTTACCAGTCTACTAGCTGGAGACTGGTAGGAGGCAAATGCTTCTAAGGGATCCCACGTGTTAGCTACAGCCAGTACAGATCACAGTCCTGCAAGGAGCACTGGAGTTTTGTGCATGAGGACAGCAAAGCACCAGGACAAGAAGGGTCCTGCAGTGGGGGAAAGGTAGCTTAAGAGGTTGGCTCCTGGGTCTGGGAACAAAGGAGGAACATCCATGCTGATCTACAGGGTGCCTAATACCCCAGTTTCTGCAGCCACAAAGCGTGTGGAGGGACATGGCTTGGACCTGCAAGAACCATCCAAGCCCAGCATGATCCCTTTTTCCCCCAGCAGTCATATTTCAACTAATATGTCTCCTTTTCCCAAATCCTCTTCTGGATACCCATCATCTCCATGGCTCCTCTCCTGCCCTGCTCAGACTGCAAATACATTGCTCCACAGGAGACCACAGGGGACCTGCTGTCCACATGCCCTGACAGGGCTGTCAGCACACCCCGGAAGAGTTAAGGCTGCCACACTCCCACCCCTCCCACTGCAGGCTGGTGGGCCCAGCTCTCCAGTGCTAAGCCTTCTTCCCAGCTTGTCAAGCTGCCAGGAATGAGGAATTCACAGCTCAACGAACAGCTAAAAAAGGGAAGGCAGCCCATTTTGGACAGGGGTAACCAATCCCCAGCACTCGGCTGTGCCCCAGGGCCTGGGGAAGGAGGAGAGCAACACCCCTCTGCTTGGCACCACTGTCCCTGAAGTCCAAATTAGAAGAGGCACGTGATGACAGAGCAGAGCCCAGCAGAGGCACTTTCCATTAGCTCAACCACAAACCTCTGCCATCTCACATGGAGGCTGTGGGTGTCCTCCCCATATGGGTGACAGGGCAGAGCTCCCAACAGCCCACTGGGCCATGGAAGCCACAGTAGAGCAGGGCAAGTCCTGTTCCCAGCTAGGAAAGCCAAGAGCCCTCATCCCCAGGTGTAGCCCTGGAACTGCACACCCCTGAGATACAGATCCCAAGCAGCCAGAGCACTTAGCATCCTTCCACATTCTATATTCAGGGCTGAAGGAGGCATCCCAAAACATTCACAGCACCTTACTCTGAAGGATTCCCAGGACTCCCTGGAAGCACATGGGCAAATCTCAGGACAATCAGAGCAGAAAAGGTGCTTAGGAAAGATGTTGTGCCAGTAGGCTCAGACTGTGCATGCCCTATCTCTTGCCTTCTCTCCTCAGATTCCCACCTTTGCCCCACCCCAGGAAGACAGACCAGATGTCCCATCTTTGCTGCATTTCCCCAAAGCTGCAGCAACAGATCCCAGTACAAAGAGCTGGAGAGGCCTTGGGATTGGACACCTGTTGCCTTCTCCCCATGCCTATCCGAGATGCCTTTGAGCCCTTGGGCACCTTAGCTCCTCCCAGCACCCAGCAGAACCCGGACTACATGCTGGAGGCCAGTTTCCAACAGAAGCCAAGCCATGGGTCACCAAGCAACCATGGACAAGCCCTGAGGACTCTTCTCTTCCTGATCCAGTTGCACATCCATTTGCCATCAAACTTCCCAGATGCTGTAAACTTCTGCTGCTTGCAGGGCAGCATCTGGGGAATCAGCTCAGAGCAGAGAAGTATAGCACAACAGCAAGAGATGTCTGCACAGACCCACACCACTGCACATGTTTGATAAATGCATAAGTGGACCACAGGACAGGGCCCAGGTCATCTGATGCACATCCTGGACCACAGTAGAATCTTGAGGACAAAACCAATCCCCCTCCACAGCTTCTCAATGCTGCCAAGGACAATTCTGTTCAGTATAACCCAGATCCCTCAACTCATCAATGCTACATGGATGTTTGCAGGTTGACTGGCCTCAGAAAATGGGAAATCCCAACCTGTTCTCCAACATCTGGTCTGCATTCCAGATGGGTCAGCAAGTCCCACCTTTCCCCCATTCCAAGAAGGCACGACCAGATCAGGGCTAATCCCACGCTCTCAACCCAATCTAGAGCCTTGAGTTCCCTCCAAAATCCCCTCTCTTTGCATAACCACACCCATGTGACTACATGAGGGCAATGTGTCCTTCGGGGACCACAGAAGACCAGACAGGTCTGTACACAGCATCATGAGGATATAGCTGGTATCTTGGAGGGGCAGCTTGCTTCAGTGTTAGCTGCAGCTCAAGCTCAGGCTCCGTGGCAGGGAGTTTAGGTTTGGCGCAGCAGAAGCACCTCATAGCTGCCGTTGGCTGCTGACCGCAGGTAACAGCCTATCTGCACTGCTCCTCTCTGCTGCAGCTCAACACAAGCAAGTTTAATCCATACAGAGGCCCAGGAAGCAGAGCTGACAGGAAGGCCAGGCAGAAAATGCCCAATTCTCTCAGAGCATCTTAACTTAATTTCATAGAATGGTAGAGGGGTTGGAAGAGACCTCTGGACCCAGTCCAACCCTCCTGTCAAAGCAGAATCAGTTCCTGCCACTTCTCCTAATGAAACACCCCTAACCCAGCCCTGTGTATCACCCACCCTTCAAGGACACCATCCACCTTGCATGGCCCACCCATGAAAGCTCCCTTTCATCCTTGGAGTGCTTCTTTGCCTATCTGAATTGGGCTGATTTTTGTCAATGGCACCAAACCAGATTTCCAGGATTGCAGAAGGCACAGCAAGAGTGGGCAGGGTCAGGGTAGGACCATCCCTAGCCTCATGTCTTTCCACAAGAATCCTTAGGAGGCCAGAAGTGTGTATGGCAGAGCCAGAACGTCAAATAGGGGAGCCACAAGCCTGCTCCAGACCCACCCCAAAAGCTGGTCATGGCTACAAGGCAGCCTGTGTTAAGCATTACCACTTCTCATACTAGGATGGAGCTTGCAAGGTTGTGTCAGAAAGCAACCAGAGAGAAGTTGTGTTATGAAGACCTCCTCTGCAGGGTAACTGCACTCCATAAGCACACTTCCTTTGGGGTTACCTAGCAGTATCTTCAAGGATGTGACATGGGCAAGCCCCAAGCCAGACACAGGTCAGCTGCCATGCACAGTGCTTCCCACACCTCCAAATTACTCCAGCAGAGGTAATTTGTCTCATTACAAAATGCCCACAGGACTTGCCTTTTCATCCAGAAGTCCAAGAGACAAGTCCTTACAAACACAGGCTGCATGAACAAGCTGCTGGTGACAATGGGTTCCTTTGCCTACTAAAAGGGCTGGCATAGCTCACACTAGGAACTGGAGGTACCCAGAGGAGTCACACCAGCCTGAGACAGCCAGGACTACTCCCATCAGTGGCAAGCCTTCTCAGGGACTCTTCTGGGCTCCAGCACAGAGCTCTCCAGTCAGCAACACCTTGGCCTACCAGCTCCTCTGCCTGCAAGGATCTCGTGACTGATTATCTCTCAGGGCTCAGCAGCAGTAAAGTTTTCCTTGGTGCACCAATGCACACAGGTGGGAAAGAGGGAACAGAGGAATCATGGCTGTCACATCCCCAGGTGCACTGAGTTCAGAGCTGTTGGGCTGCCACCAGACAAACACACAACATTCTGGGCACGTCTTGGGGCTGCACTCACTGCCTTTGGGATTACAGCACAGAGACTTCCAACACTCTTCTCCAGGTCCTCTCTTCTGCTAATGTTTAGTGGCTACTGTATAGCAAGGATGCTGCTGCAACTTGCATACAGTTGGCTGGAGGACTCCTAGAGCAAGGCCATGGGTCACCTAGAAGGCTGTTTTTGCAGCAAGCCCAGTACCCATGCCACCAGCACAGGTAAAGTAGAGTACCTAATGGCACTCCATACAGGTGCAGGAAGCTGTGGCACAACTCTTAGTCCAGCACATGTCCCAGCCACATACCACAAATTCCCCTGCTTCACACCTCCAAGCACCAGCCTACAGAGGAACCAGTAGGAATACAGAAACCAGTTTTCTTGCAACAACTCTGAGGAGTTGTTGTCCTCCCTCCCTGGAGGTGTTCAAGGCTAGGTAGGCCAGGGCCTAGAGTAACCTGGTCTAGTGGACCTGGCAACAGCAGAGCGTTGGAACCAGATGATCTTTTAGGTTCCAACCCAAACCATTCTACAACTGTATGAACTGCACTAGAGAATGCAGGAATAAGACAGAGCCCTTCCAGCAGAAAATGGCCACTACCTGACTGCATCTGCGGGCAGACCTCCTGCAGCGCCCTGGGCAAGTAGTACAGGCAGGCAAGGGCTAGTGTCTGCAGGGACACCGAGCAGGGAGCAGAAACAGTCCGTCCAGCCAAGTGTTTCCATTCCCCATGTCCTCCCTGCCCCCCTCCAAAACAGCACCAAAGCAAGAGACAGCTGCAGCTTATAAGGAATGTGAGGGGCCCTGCCAGGGACTCTGGTGAGGGAAACCAGGCCTTATAAGGCCATGGAGGCAGAATCAAATTTTATCAATGAGTGCAAGAGCATGAAGACGCCCAGGGAGAGATAACGGTGCTGAGAGCTGGCTGGGGGGTGGGCTGGGCGGCTGGGGAGCCCCACTGCAAAGGACAGAGCCAGAACACCTGTCACCCACTGTCCTCCCTCTCTCAATCACCACTACTGGCAGCCAAGTGGAAGAGCCAGCTCTGAGAGGCCACAGCATGAGCTTGCTGGAGTCATAGCTAAAGGGGACTGATTTTCAGCTTCCCAAGCAGGGCTGGGGACCACGGAGGCTCCCAGCACAGCCCCACTGGCACAGCTGTGCCCCACAGGGTGCTCAGGCTCGTTACCTTGGTCTCCCCACTGCTGTCTGACTCAGACACCTGGTAGGTGAGGTCTGTCTCCTCAAAGCCTGTGGCGCTCATACGCTGGTCAGTGGTCGGATCTGAGCGTGGCGGCGAGTCTGGGGAGTTGAGGCACGTTTGGATCAGCGCCTTCCCCGTCTCACTGGTGATCATGGGCTGCAGCTTCCGCGTGGCAAACGTGTACACGTGGCCCGTTTCGCTGGCCACCAGCAGCAGGACTTGAGTGCCGGTCAACGTGGAGAGCTCATAGGCCTGCCAGCAGCACAAAGGATGAACAGGGAGTCACGGACAGGAGGAACGCGTAGAGTGAAAGTCAAAAATCTAGCATGTCCTTACTCTCACAGCATAGCCCTCCTTTTGTTTACATCAGCTCCAGCTCCCTGTCATCTCAAAGGAGCTGTGCCCTCCAAAACCACCTTGAGATTGGGTCCCTCCAGGTTGAAGTGTGCCATGTTGTGTTCCTAGCTCATTTAAAGTGGTCTATGGGAAACTGCAAACCAATAGGCCACAGAAAAAGAGCAGTGCCCTCAAGAGAACAGCCTGACCAGATAGGAATACTGGGCTGCCCCCATTCTGGAAATACCATCTGCTTCTCCAGACAGTTCTGGATGAAGAACCTCCTCTCCCCACCTTGCTGAACCATGTGAGAGGATGCAACTTGGCCCACATGTCTCAGCTACCTCTTCACCCGAATGGACTCCACAGCCAGGGCAGGACCCAGCTTCCCTTCTCAAGTCTTCGAAGTCCTGAGCAGACCTACACCCAAATAACGCTGCAGAGAGGTTACCACCCCTCAGGACTGATGTGTGGGCTGGGAAGAACACTGCTTATATGGCACACTCAGTGGTCTCACCCGAGCTAGCACAAGACCAGATATCCACATTTTGCATCCCGCAGCACCACGATTTTCCCAGTGGTACCCCACAACCATTCCCACCTTCCCAGAGTGCATGAAGTCCAACTCAGCTGGGACGCACCATTGCCCAATCGCTCAGAGGATGCTAGGAGCACCAATGAGGATGCAGATGAGCCAGTAGCATCCAAACGCACACAACCCACTCCCGCCCAAAGTTTCTCATCTCTGCAGAGCGGTTTGAGCGACCAGGAACCGCGGAAAGCACTCCGGCCCGGGAGAGGCACGGGGCGCTTCCGCGGCCGAGGGAGTCAGCCCTCCTGGGCTCTTGGCAGGGCAGTCCAGCCGTGTCACAGGACTGGCGTGGCACCCAGCGACCGCTCATAGGGAGGGGCACGTGGGCTCCGGTTAGCTCTGTCCGGAGCCTGAACCAGAATGAGCCATAACAGCCGACTGCGGTCCGCCGGGCGCACCCAGCATCCGCCGGTCCTGGGGCTGCGTGACTGTCACCGCTCATCCTGCTACCGGTTGCCCCGGTCCCTGTCGGGAGCTTCATACAAGCCAGGACAGATGTAGGCGATAACCGGCCCGGCCGGAGGCTTCCGCGCAGCCCCCCGGAAGGAGCTGTGGCCGGGCCGCCCCCACCCGCCGCACGACCGGGAAGCCGCTGCCGTTTCCGGGCACGGCCCTGCCGACCGGCTCCCTGCTCGGCCCGGGTACACACCGCCCGGAACTCAGGGCTCCCGCCAGCAATGGAAAGGTGGGTGCCAGCTGCCACCCCTAGCCGCCCCCCGCCCTCCCGCGCCAGTCGGACCTCCGGGGCCCCACCTTCTTCATAATGCCGGTCTTTCTCTTGCTGAAGGTGGTGTAGCGCCGTAGCTTGTTGTCAATGAATTCCATCTTGATCTTCACTCGGCCCCGTGTCTTCTTCCCGGGCTTGGCTCCGCTCACGGCCCCACTGCCCCCGCCGACGCCGCCGCTGTAGGCAGCCGCCGCCGCTCCTGCT
>VWZE01001198.1:33964-95177 GCA_013396675.1 Eubucco bourcierii | reverse complement strand
GGGTCAGGCCGGCCCTGCCATGGCCCCGCCGCCCGCTCCGCGCTCACGGCCCCGCTCCGCCACCGCCCCCGCCGCGCCGCGCCGCCCCCATATAAAGCGATACAATGTTGCCTTTTATGGCCAGGGAGCTCCTTATATGGGGAGAGCCGGCGCCCCGCCGCCAGCCGCCTCCCCATTGGCTGGCTGTCGCCAAACGCCGGTGCCCATTGGCCGGCCGTGGGCTCTTGTTTTGCATACGTCGGGACGGCGCTAGCGTCACGCCGCGGCTGGGGCGAGCGGGGAGGCCCTTAAAGGCGCCGCGCTCGCAACTGTGCAGATCGGTCCCGGCGGCTTTAGGGTGCTGGGGTCCTGCTGTAGCGCGCGGGGAACGGGGCTGAGGGCTTTCAGCCGCCGTTTCTCCCGTTCCTGCCGCCAGCTTCAGACACGCTTGTCTTCCTAAGGGGCATACCACACGGCCGAGGGGTCCCGTCGTGCCCCCGGCGCCGGCCTCGGAATGGAGGCGAGAGGAGCTCAGCGCCAGCGCCGCCATCCTGCCCGCCCCTTCGCTGTGCCACCAGGTGTTGCTCCAAGCAGCTGTACGCGCCCCCTACCCAGCTGTTCCCACTTCAGAGCCGACGTGCTGCCCACTCATTTCTAGTAGCCGCGGGGTCTGGCCAGGGTCAGGAGGAGGGGCCGCAGAGAGCTGGGGGCCACAGGGTTCCTCAAGCCGGTGCAGAGTACAGGACTGAGCAGATGCAACCAAATGTCTGTTGCCCAACTACAAGATTACCGCTGGTCAGAATTAAAAAGGTCTCTTTAACGGGACGGGCCGCAGAGCTCACAGCTCTGAGGACAGAGGCACAGCCTCTGCTGGGAAAATGGCTTTCCCACACACTGTCTACAAACAGCAACTCCAACCCAGGGCAAGACCTTGCCACTGCCAGCACCAGCCCTGCCACGGACCCATTTGGCTTCTGCCCACCCGCCCCATCCAACCCCCCGGAGGAGTCAGCAGCTTGCACAAGCCCTTTCCATATCTGCCTCATCACTCAGAAGACACGCACGCTTGCCACCAGCCTTCACAGCTGTCTCCCACTCTAGGGCTAGCCTCCTACACAGCAAGGGAGTAACTGCAAAACCAAACACCCCCCTGGCCGCCACTGCCTCCCCCTCGTCCCTGCCAGCCATGCTCCTCCAATGAGCACACATGCCATTTATAGCTCCCAGCAGGGCTGCTGGGACTCACATGCCTCCTATCACATGCCCTGGTCACCCTTGCTTTCAGCAGAGTGCAAATGACACCTGGCACAGGTGAGACAAAGACCTCACTGTGTCAAGCCAGGCTGAGGAAGGACCAGCAAAACCTTCTTGCATGGCTGGAGGCACCAGTTAAGCCGAGAGCAACTGGCACATAGCTTTGATGGCCGGAGCCAGGCCAGTCTGCCTGCTCAGCACAAGTGTGGAACTGCTGTAAGCACCAGGACTGGGCTTTCTCTTGTTTGTGGGGCTGCTACATGCTCCTTCCTTCTCCCTACCCCTAGGCCTTTTGACACCAGGGCCATGTGGAATCCTTTTGCTCCCTAGGCTGCAGGAGAGTCTACACAGGCAAGAGATAAGCACTGGCTCACCTGGGGCTGATCCAACCCTTCTACTGCCATACTCTCCCTCTCTAGCTTTATCTTGAGTACGTGTTCCAAGATGCTTGTCCCACTTGTGCTCCAAATGGGACCAGAGTATCAACCTGCCTCTGAGCTTAGTAGGTTGCTAAGGTCTCACATCAAGACGGTCAGATGTGCACTGTACAGCCAGGTCCTCAAGCCACTGTCACCCACAGGACAGAAGTTATCAGCAACACTGGGCATTCCAAACAAAACCAGTACCCAGTAGCAGTTGAAAGAAGCTTAAAGTATGTTTTTAACCACTTAACTGTCCCACATTTCATCTTCAAGGCTGTTCTCATGTACACCACCCCCCACCTCCACAAGTCTTAAAATTCACACTTGTAACCCTCTTCTTACAGCAGCTGTGGACACAGGACTGGGCACTATGTTGTAAGAACTTCTTACACGATCACTCCCAAGGATACTGGGTTCAATTTTGGGTCTTTCACTACCAGAAGGACATTGAGGTGCTGGTGCGTGTCCAGAGAAGGGCAACAAAGCTGCTGAAGGATCTGGAGAGGAGCAGCTGAGGGAACTGAGGTTGTTTAGCCTGGAGAAGAGGAGGCTTAGAGGAGACCTTCTTGCTCTCTACAACTACCTGAATGAAGGTTGGGGTGAGGGATGAAGTTGATCTCCCTAGTATCAGGTGACAAAACGAGAGGAAATAGCCAAAAATTGTGCCAGGGGACTTTTAGGTTGAATATTAGAAGATATTTCTTTCCTGCAAGAGTGGTCAGGCATTGGAATAGGCTTCCCAGGGAGGTGGTGGCGTCACTGTCCCTGGAGGTGTTCAAGAAATGTGTGGACGTGGCTTAATGGCCATGGCTGGACTCAATGGTTTTAGAGGTCTTTTCCAACCAAAACTATTCTGATTCTCTCCAGACAACGTGCTGCCTGTGCCAGCTCCACTGTAACACGTGCCCTGCTGCCAGCCACCCCCAGGATCACACTAGCCCTCCATGTTCCTTTTGCAATTCTCCTGTAGGACATTGCAGAAAGCCCTTTCTCAAACTTTTCCAGCTGTTCATCCATATTTCAGCTAGGGAAGCTATTAAACACCCTCTGCATTCAGTGCTGTTGTTGTGATCATTTCCATCCCTTTACTTGTCTTATCATTAATACTTCAGCTGTTTTTTCAACTGCTGCTGACTGCAGGTAACTCCTTTTGTAACATCCAGGGCAGCCTGTTCCAATGCTTCAACACTCTGGCAAGAAATATTTTTTTTCCTAATCTCCAACCTAAACCTTCCCTGTCACAGCTTGAGGCCATTTACTCTCATCCTATTGCTAGTTACTTGGGAAAAGAGACCAGCATCCATCTCACTTCAGCCTCCTTTCAGGTAGCTGTAGAGAGCAGTGAGGTCTCCCCTCAGCCTCCTCTTCTCCAGACTAAGCAACCCCAGTTCCTTCAGCCACTCCTCACCAGACCTGTTCTCCAGACCCTTCACCAGCTTCTCTGCCCTTCTCTGGAGATGCTGCAGCAACTCAGTATCTTTCGTGGGTGCTTCTGCCCTTCATACATGATGATGTGGCTGCTCCATGAGGAGTGATTAGCCAGTACCTAAGGGCCATCCCATGCCTTGACTAACGACTATGGTCCCACAGTACCTGAGCAGAGCAGAGATGGGCATTGGTAACAAGGTCCAGCCACAGAACAAGAGATGAACCAAGTCCAGTATCCACCCAGTCAGGAGATATGGGCAGAGTCAGGATTATATAATTGATCTACAATAAATGGCTAGAAGACAGGGCTAGAGATAAGAAGAAAAACACCTACAAGATTGTTCAAACCAAAACTGGAGACCCAGGTTTGACAGTAAATGAAGCTCAAGTGGATAGGGGGTCCCAAGTGAGGTTGCCTCTGACAACTAAGATCCATTAGTTCCCCCACAAGTGTCTGATACTGTTGCATAAGAGCTCCAGGGTGGCAGATTAAACCACAGCAACCCAAAAAGTGCTTCTTCAAGCTGAGCAATGGATTTTGTGCACTGATTGCCTTGAGGTGCTCAATGCATGCATAGACTTAAAGGGAGCTCATATAACTTTCAGGCAGAAGAAACCATCAAGAGCTGCTGGAAACACCAATTTTGGGTATCCTTGTGCTTTGTTACCTGGGACTGTGCACACCTGCTTGCTGTCTTCTTGTACTGTTCAATAACTGTTCAATTTTGGTCCAGGTGGTGGCCCACTAGGTGGACCTTTGCTCTGATGGAGCCACACTCTTGTTTCTGACCCTAGGGAGCTCCTTTCTCAAGCTTGTTTTTAATTTTTTTTGGGGGGCAGATGGGTAGTTTGTTTGTGGTGTGGGTTTTTGGTTTGGTTTTCTTGGGTTTGTTTTGTTTGGGCTTGGTTTGTTTGTGTGTGTGGATTTTTGGTGTTTGTTTTGTTTTGGTTTTGTTGTTGGTTTGTTTCTTTTAATGTTACTTGAATTTGGGCTTAAGCAATTGGATCCCACCTCTGTCAAACCACCAAAGTCCTCTCATTCTCCTTGCAAGGGCTCTGATTTCCTGCTCTCCTCCATTGCATTTACCTAGGACTATACTTTCTCAGCTTGCTGTTTCCAATTAGTTTGACCAACATCTGGCCCATCCCCAAAGATACAGAACTTTTTCATGCCATCACTCCTACTAAAAATACACAATCCCAACCCCCATCTTCCTGCACCCTTTGGGTCTGGAGTTTTTAGCTTTAGTGCCTTTCCATTTGGGTTCTTCCCTGTAGTCACCAAGTCTTGATTGCATGGTAAACATGCACAAGAGTCCCCAGGATGTGTTGCAATAAAACTGAGCACCCCATTCTGACACTGCTGACAGAACCAGCCCATGATGTTCTCTCCCAATACACAGGTACATGCATGAAGAGCAATATTACCAATCCAGAAATCCTTGGCATCTCTGTTCTCTAGCTGTGACACCATAAAGATCCTGTTTGGCTAGGTCACCACAAGTGATGGTGCCTGACTCCAACTCCAGCTCATCCAGGAGCATTTTGAGTGAGCACAGCAACAGCCCTGCTACTCTGCCTATCATGTCCAACACGGGCAGCAGGGTGGGAGGAGAAGGGATCATTCATTGTGTCCAACATGCAGATGGCCTTCACCTGGGAGCAGAGACTCAAAGTCATTCACTGGCTTGTCAACTGATACTGTACAGCTGCCTTTACCTGCCTCTCAGCTCCAAGACAGCCTCAAAGGAAAAGCACCAATAGCAGGATGGAGGAGGTAGCCCCTGCCGAGGAGCTGAGATGCTGCAGTGTAAGAGTGCTGGTCCAGCTAGGAGGAGTCAGTGACAGGCTCTGATAGAATCTGTCCAAAGATTCTCAAGGAAGTGGTGGAGTCACTGTCCCTGGAGGTGTTCAGAAATCATGTAGAGATGGTAGTCTTAGGTTGATGGTTGGACTTAATGAACTTAAGAGGCCTTTTCCAACCGAAACAATGCTGTGAAGCAGATGTAGAACCAGCTAGGAGCTTTTCTGGGCCAAAAGGTGGTCCCAGGTGAACATCAGGAAGTTCAACAAGGCCAAGTGCAAGGTCCTTCACTTGGGTTGGGGTCATCCTAAACACAAGTACAGGTTGGGCAAGGAGTGGCTCGAGAGCGGTCTGGAGGAGGACTTGGGGGTGTCAGATGATGAAAAACTCAACATGAGCAGGCAGTGTGCACTTACCAGCCCAGAAGGCAGCTGTGTGCTAGGCTGCACCAAAAAGAAGTGTGACCAGCAGGACAAGGGAGGCAGTTCTGCCCTTTCATTCTGCTCTTGTGAGACCACACCTGCAGTACTGTGTCCAGTTCTAGAGCCTTCAACAAAAGGACATTGAACTGTTAGGGTGGGTCCAGAGGAGGCCACGAAGACAATAGAGGGCTGGAGCACCTCCCCTGTGGGGACAGAGAGAATTGGGGCTGTTCAGCCTGGAGGAGGTTCCAGGGAGACCTTACAGAAGCCTTCCAGTACCTGAAGGAGGCCTACAAGAAAGATGTGGAGAGACTTTTCACAAGGGCTTGTAGTGATAGGATGAGGGGAAATGGATTGAAGCTGGGAGAGGGGAGATTTAGACTGGTTATTAGGAAGAAATTCTTTCCAGTGAGGGTAGTGAGACACTGGAGCAGGTTGCCCAGGGAAGCTGTGGATGGCCCCTCACTAGCAGTGCTCAAGGTCAGGTTGGACAGGGCCTTAAGCAACCTGATCTAGTGGAAGGTGTCCCTGCTCATGGCAAGGGTTTGAAACTAGATGGCCCTTAAGGTCCCTTCCAACTCAATCCATTCAATGAGTAAGATGGGCTCTAGCAGTAAAAAACACCACAGGGATGCACAAGCAAGACAAGACACATTTATTAGTGACTTGGTTGCAGGAACCCATCCCACTGTGTGCAGCCACAGCCTTGCTTCATACGTAAGGCAGCAGGCAGGGGGAACAGGATGGATGGGAGAGATGGAACAAAAGGCAACAGCAAGCGCATGTGGGATGTCACTTGCGAGTTGGAGAACAAGCATGCAGCAGTGCTACAGCCCCTGGATGTTTCAAAAGGGTTGTGTACATCCTGGGGAAGGACTAGGAGTGACAAGAGGGACATAAGGCTGCAAGGGCAAGAGAAGGTGCATCGGAGACCTCTGTAACAGCTCTGCCCAGTGTCCATAATTCCACTGGCCCCAGGCCATCTGGAGCAGTCATGGAAGCAGCAAAAGTTCAGGGTGTTGGTAACCTGCTGCCAAACCAAACACTGTATGAAGAAGCACCAGGTCTCTGGAGGAGAGAGGGGCACAATAGCCAGCTGTGTCTGCCAGGAGGCCTTGGCTCAGGGAGACTCCACAACTCAATAGCTGTAAGACACATCACAAGTGCTGGGAAAGGGACAAACGATTTTGATTGCTCTACAGGCAGCAAACTTGCTGGCACCCAGATAGGCCTAGCTGACCGTGTTCCCAAACTCTGGACCAAATCTGAGCTCAGAGCTAGATAGCACATTCCAAGAAATGAGCCCCTTTCACCCTCTAGCATCTCCATAGCCTCTCTGGGTAGCAGAAGTGAGATGATGATCCTGGACATTTCTGGATCAGCCTAGCTTAAAGCAGAGCTAACTAGGCTGGGTTGTTCGGGGCTTATTTGGTCCAAGATTGGGCATCTCTGCTTCCCCTTGGTGGTGGGGAGCATTTTTCCTAATATCCAGTATGGATTTCTCTTTTGCAGCTTGTGTCCATTGTTTCACATCCAGCCTCAGTAGGCCTCCTGGAAGAACTCAATTCTTTCTTCTAGACCCTGCAACCCAGGGCTATAACAGCACCTAGAATTGGTGGTGTGCAGCAACCAAAACTGCTGGTATGCAGCTTGGCCAAATGTAGTGTCCCAGTCTGGCTCCAAGGAAAAAGGCCTACCCCTTCTGCTGGCTTGGCTAATGTTCATATTGGGGGGCTGGAGAAAAGAAGGCTCCAGAGAAGCCTTCTAGCAGCCTTCCAGAACCTGAAAAAGGCCTAGAAGAAAGCTGGAGAAGGACTTATCACAAGGGTTTGTAGTGACATGATGAGAGGGAATGGATTGAAGCTGGAAGAGAGAAGATTTATAGTGATTAGGAAGAAAATCTTTCCATTGAGGCTGGTGAGACAGTGGAACAGGTTGTCCAGAGGCTGTGGATGTCCCCTCCCTGGAGGAGTTCAAGGCCTGGTTGGACAGGGCCTTGTGCAAACTGGGCTAGTGGAAGGTGTCCCTGCCTGTGGTGGAGTTGGAGATGGATGATCTTAAATGTCTCTTCCAACCCAAACCCTTCTATGATTCTATGACTGAAGCTTCTTTTCTACAGTCTGCCCTTTTCTTCCTCCCCAGGAGACTGTCAAAACCCTGCCATTGCCCTGGGACACTGCCACAGAGGAGAGGGCTGCAGGAGCCTCCTGAGTATCCAGTGCTGACCCTGCTGGTTCCTCAGTCCTCTGAGAAAGCAGAGCTAAAATCTGCTGTGTGAAAACACAATGGCTTGCTGGCTGCAAAGCTGCCCCAGGGCACAGGGCTGGGAGCACAGCCCCCATTACAATGGACAAAAGTTGCCCTGCCTACCTAAACTAGAGGGGAACCTGTCAACATGTCTGCAAGTGGTTGCTTGCAGGGAGTCCAAAAGGGACATCTCTCTTGTGAGACACAAGTCCCTCTTGAAGAGTCACCCATGACTGCCCAGAGGGGCAGTATGTGCTGAGGCAAAGTGCTTCCTCAGGGCACAACAGGCTGGGAACAGCATCTTGCATCCAGCTGGGAAGGGGGCAAAAGCATTAAACACAGGAGATGTGATGCCTGAGGAACAAGGCCCCAGCAGTTCCCAGGAGCCACGTGGAGGAAAACAGTTTAAAAAAACAAGCCTTCTTTATTGAGAGCAACATATAAAAACTCAACAAAACCCAACCCTTCTTGGCTGCAGTACCCTCCACTCAAGCAAACTAACCCACACTAGGCTGCATTCCAGTAACAGAAATACTATGGTAGGGAGGAGAGTCAGCGCTTTGGAAAAGAGGGAGAGGGGTGCTACCCAGAGTCATTGTACAAAAAAAAAGGCACAGGGTAGTTGGAAAAGGTAGTGAGATCCTTCGTATGCCAGGCACTTTGTGTTCCTGCTGGCTGGCCTGTACCCACAGGGTGCAGGGGAGGCAGGCATGCCTAGCACAGAGGATGGACAGGATCCGATATGCATGTGGTGAGTGGAGATGGAGAGCTTGGTGCTGGAGCCCAGCTCCTGCCAGGTCGGTGAGAGCTGCCCTTCATCCACACCAGCGGCCCAAGGACGCAGGGCTGGGCAGGCAGAGAGCAAGAGGCAGTAAGGGCTGTCTTTTGGGACCTGTGGAGGAGAGGGGTGGGGGGGCCTGGGGTACACTGGCTTGTGCTTTGAGTCCAGCAGCTGCTGGTGCTGAGGTGCTTGCTGGTGCATCGGGGTTGGGCTTAGCAAAGGGGCCCACAGGACTGCTAGGGAGTCCCCAGGCACCTACAAGACCTCCCTGTCCACCCCGCTGCATCCTTCCCCAGCAAGGGTTGGGATGCTCAGGCTTTGCTGTCAGCTGGGCTGTCCCCGAGGGCGGTGGCAAGCTCGCTGAAGGAGGGTCGGTCCTTAGGGCTGGGCGCCCAGCAGCGCTGCATCAGCTTGGCCAGGCGGGAAGGGCAGCCCTCGGGCTGCGGGAGCTTCGTCTTTCCCGACTGCAGACCTGGCAAGAAAGCAGAGTCCAAAGGGCTGTTGGAAGGAGGCACGATCCTCTCTGCAGGGTGCCAGGACAGCATCTCTCCACCTGCGCTGGAACAGCCTCCCCAGCCAGGCCAGCACCGTGGGAAAAAGGAGGCCATCACCCAGTGTGGAGGACTGGGGTATTTCCCCCCAAAACAGAGCGTTAGCTCTTAAACTGCTGCACCCTGCCTGGCTGCCGCCAACACCACAAGAAAAGGAAGTACTTACAGTGGTAGGGACAGCACAAGGCACTCCACATACCTGCTAGGACCTCATCATCTGCCATGGGGGTGTAAGGCATCTCTCCGTGCGTGAAGACCTCCCACATGAGCACCCCAAAGGACCAGACATCTGACTTAGTGGAGAACTCATCCTCCAGCACAGCTTCAGGCGGCATCCAGCGCAGCGGGATCCAGGCTTGGCGGAAGTGGTAGTACTCGCTGCAGGCAGGACAGGCAGGCAATGAGACTTGTGCCATCCCATCCCCTCCCAGATCCCTGCCAGGCTGCCGGCTGACCTGTTGTACACATCCTTGCTGAGGCTCAGGGATGAGACCTTGACTTGCCGCTGGGCGCTGACCAGGCAGTTCCTGGCTGCCAAGTCCCGGTGCACGAACCTGCCGTTGGAGAGATGCTCCATACCCAGGGCCACCTGTGTGCAGAGAGACACCTGACCCCAGAGAGATGTCAGCACTGGCTGCCCTACTCAGGGTCTGCAGCCCCACAGCAGTTCCAAAGCTGCATTATCACCTTATGTTTAGTTGTGAGGGGTTGGGGCTTCAGAGACTCATCTTTGTCCTTGGAGATCCTCAGGAACTGCTTCAGGTCCCCCTGGGAGACAGAAAGCAAAGCTCAGAGGCAGCACCTCTTCATGCTGCCAGCCACATCAGTCCCTGTGATGCCCAGATGTGGCAAGGCCATTGGGAAGCCCACAGATCCTCATCTCTTGGGCCACAGCCCTTATCTGCCCTCCCGATCCCTGCCCTGTAGGGTAAGCCAGTACTTCTGGTCACCTCTGGACCTCAAATGGCTGAGATCAGAGTGAGCATGCCTGATGTTTCCAAGAAGTTTTTCATGCCCCAGGATTTCTCTCCCACGAACTCCAAGCTCTCCATAACAGCCCTTAGCATTCACAGCCATTCTCTGTAGCACAGAGTCCCACAACCTAACTTAGCTGAGTCAGAGAATTGTGGTGGTCTTAGGCTGATGGTTGGACTTGCTCTTAGAGGTCTTTTCCAACCAAAACAATGCTATAGAATGCATTGGGTTGAAAGGGACCCTCAAAGGTCACCTTGTTCAACCTTCTGGTTTATGTCCTGGTCATCAACCAGAAATGAGGAGGATGTGGAAGAGGATGAAGTCATTTCAGGTCTTACAGGAGACTCTCATTCCCCCTCAAGACTCCTTCACATATTGGGAACAGTGCTTATCTCAGACTGGTCTCCCTACATCTTGCTTGCCCTGGGTTGCCAGCCTGGACTGTGCCACTCCTCCTCCTCTCTGTGGGCACTGCTGGGAGGGCCCTTACCAAGTCCACATACTCCAGGACCATGTAGTGTGGCTCTGCCTCACGGCACAGCCCCAGCAGCCGCACCACGTTGGAGTGGTTCAGCTTGCCAAACATCTCTGCCTCTCGCCGGAAGTCCAGCTGCAGCTGCTCATCCCTTGTCTGCAGGCTCTTGACCAGGACCAGTGCTTCCCCCTCACCATCCTCTGCACCTTTTGCCTTAGCCAGGAAAACTTCACCAAACTCCCCCCTGCCTGGAAGCATAGAGCAGTACATGGGAAGACATTAGGACAGTGTATGGATTTCACAGCTCAGTGGCTGCAGGGGTCTCTGTACCCCAACACATCCACTTTTCCAGCTAGGATGAGCTGGGCTTTCAGGTACAGGTTCCCTGCTGGAGTGGGGTCAGGATGGCCCAACATACCCAGGGTTGTGATAGTCTGCAGGTTGGAACGTGGAAAGTGCATCTTGTCAGCGGTGCTGTGCCGCTTGCTGGCCCCAGAGCTGCTGCCCAGGTTGGTCAAGGCCACTTCTTCCTGGATCTCTGCCGTCATCTGCCCATTCTGCAGCAAAGCACCACCTGCGAGGGAAGCACAAATGGCTTCAGCACCCTGCTAGGCTGTGCAGAGAACATTAGTCCCTTCTGGGGTTGACATTCCCATGCACCCACAACTGGCTGCAAGCAGCCAGCTTGATGTCTGCGTTCCAGGCAACAGAGCGGCCTTCACAGTTGTCTCCTCTGGGCTCACATCTGACCCCATCTCCAGCAGCCTTGCAGCTTGAAATCAGATGCTGAGCAATGTTTTTGGCCCCAGAGCCAACGAGCCTCATCTGGCCTTGTCCATCCTGTGCCACTGAGTCACCCCAAAGGAGTGGCTAGGTCCAAACTACCACTGACAAAACCCTGCAGGACAGCAGCAGATCAGGTGTGTGAAACAGGCAGAGCAGAAAGGGCCCTGCTCACTGTAACATAGTCCCTCGATGGCAAACATGTTCTCAAGTCTTATCTGGCACTTGGCTGCTGCAGTCTGACCCTCCTGCTCACTTCCCAGCAAGCCAGCAATGCTCATGTCCCTGGTAATCTTGAACGTGTCAGATCAAATCAGCATGGAGTTCCCTTTGCTGTCTGGGTTAAGGCAGTGCTAGGAGGCACTGTCCTTGTGATCACCTCCAGCGAGCTTTCTGCTCAGGAACTCCACCAGAGATTTCCCTGGCACAAACAGCAGCCAGTGAACAGGGCGAATCATAGAACCAGAACGGTTTGGGTTGGAAGGGACCTCAGAGAGCATCTAGTTTCAATGCCTCTGCCATGGGTAGGGGCATCTTCCACTAGACCAGGTTGCTCAAGACCTTGAGCACCTCCAGGAAGGGGGCATCCACAACCTCCCTGACAATCCCAGGGGGGACAAAGCATTATTGCCTTAAAAAAGTAGAGAACCCTACAGGTAGCTTGTATGGGAAAGCCATACAGAGAGCCAACCTTGACTCTGAATACATTTACTGCTTGGATCACGCTTACCACCAGGAAGAGGCACTTTCCATAAGCTGAAGGCAGGAGCTGGAAGGTAAAGCGGGGCAGAGCACCAAGCTAAGGTGGCTGGCACATGTGCAGCATCACCCTGCATTACTATGCATGCTCCCACTTCAGTTAGTTCAGGAGAAAGCATTGAGAAATCATCTATCCATGCAATATGATTGAATCACAAAAGTAATACTTGACCCAGCCTGAAGCAGAATCATAAAACTGTGCCCTTTGAGATCATCCAGTCCAGCTGCTCACAAGAGCTCACCATACCACCACTACCACTAAACCATGTCCCTCAGCACCACATCCACACATCTTTTATATAACCTCCCTGGGCAGCCTGTTCCAATGCCTAAGAACCCTTCCTGGGAAGAAATTGTTCCTAATATCCAACCTGAACCTCTCCTGGCACAACCTGAGGCTGTTTCCTCTTGTCCTGTCTCTTGTTGTGTGTCAGAAGAGACCAACTCCCACCTGGCTCCAACTTCCTTTGAGGTAGTTGTAGACACATTTGTTTGGTAGGTGTCCAGGAAGGAAAGGTAGAGTGATAGGGACATAGAGAGGGAAAGGCATAGGGATAGGATTAGTAAGAGGTATAGGACAAGGACAGGGATGGAGTGAGGAACAGCACAAAGACAGGCACAGGGATAAAGATAGGGATAGGGTACAGAAAGGCATGGGCAGATGGACAGCCAGCCCCACTTTGCTCCACACTCCTTTCATGTAGTTGTAGCCTTCTCTCAGCCTCTTCTTCTCCGGACTAAACAACCCCAGTTCCCTCAGCTGCTCCTCATAAGACCTGTGATTAAAGCCCCTCACCAGCTTAGCTGCTCATCCAGCAGGAATCCCACTGGCCCTTATCTCCACCAAGAGGTGCTGTCTGGCAGCGAGTGCACACCATACAAGCATACAAAAGAGGCTCCAGCTCACTCTGAGCAGCTCTGGCCACGCACACAAGGACAGCAGCTTTGTCACTTGTTGGCTTGGAGGTGTGAAGACCAAGATATGTTGCCTTAAGAATCATGGCTACTGACAGCTGTCCTCTCTCACATACCAGAGTAAGATTTGCAGAAGACCATAGTGAAAAAACAGTATATACCTCACAAATCAAAGCTTGATGCTACTTCTGCTTTCCCTAGTTTTTAGCTAATTATTAGCAAGCCTGTTTGACCCTGCACTGTCTGCACTCATGACTGATAGTGTCTCAAGACTAAGAAGCTTGAAGCCACAAGACAACCACTGCAGTTGTGCCAAGAAAATACCAAAGGCTGCAGAACTTTGAGTATGCTGACACTGAGAGATGGCACCAGCAGGCAGCAGTGACAGACACATTTGAAAGCAGGCATGTCCATGTTTCACAGAGCTCTGATAAGACAGTTGGAAACTAAAGGACTCCAAAAATGATCAGAAAGTTGAGTTTAAGCATACTGTAGATCAGAGGAGAACCAAGCAGAGAGGAGCTGCCTGCTTTGTCCAACTGCCTGCAACACCAGAGTATCTCCTGGAGAAAGAGTCATAGAATTGTTTCAGTTGGAAAAGACCTCCAGGATCACTGAGTCCAAGCATCAATCCAGGACCACCATGGCCACTAAACCATGTCCCACAGAGCCATGTTTACACGTCTTGAACACCTCCAGGTATGGTGACTTCACCACCTCCCTGGGTAGTCTGTTCCAATGCCAGAACAAGAGCCACAGCCATGCTGCCCTGGAGAAGTTAGCACATGCCAACAGTGAAATCAAATGCTCCCCTCAGTCCCCACAGCTGTTAATTTCTCCAAATGTTATTTCTGTATTCACCCCAAAGAAGCAGAAGAGTCACAAAGAGGGACAATGTGAGCAGACATCCTTGGTACAGAGGACATGGCACACGAAGGACATGACCTCAGAAGGTGATGGACTTGTTAGGAGTGCATGGATCCATAAGGAAGCATCCACTGAAAATCCATAGGAAGGTCAACCTCTCTGGATCCTGAGGCTACTGGAAAAATCAACCACCCAGGGTGTACTTGTCACTTGAGGCTGAGATACTTCAGGTCACGCAGCTAAAGTAGGACCACATCAAAAGGAGGAAAATGAGCCAGACCTTGGAAGACCATGGTGAAGGAAGTGACTCCACTGGAATTGACAGCAAGGACAAATCAGTTCTCCAGAAAGGCTATGAAAGCACCAAAGGAGTGCAGACATCTGGGCAGCAGGGTCTGCTTGCAGCAGGGAGGCTGCATCTGGCAGCTAAACTGGCTCTAAATGAAGGGGATGAGAAGCAGCAAACTCTGGCAGAATAAAAATACCATAAAGAAAGACCAAAAGAAAAATCTGAGATCATCTCCAAAAGGATAAACCAAGTCCTTTCCCAGGAACAGGATGATATCCAGTTGTTGTTGGCACAACAACTGTGTGTTGGCACAGGTGAGATGCCTGCAACTTGTCCAAGGGAAGAGTTCACAGTGGCAGCAGCAGTAGAGCACAAAGCTGCAGCGGATCCTCCCTCATCCCTACTCCCAGGATGTTCTCCACAGTCAGACTTCTCTTACGGAGGTGTAGCTCCCTTCAAAGTACCAATTCAAGGGGAAGAACAGGAGACAAAGCCAGCAGTGATGTTTTGCCAGGACCTCATAGCAAACTCCACAGGATCAAGACGCGCTGTGTGCTGGAGAGGTGGGAGAAGCATGACACCTGCATGATGCAGAAGAGGAGATGCAGGCAATTGTAAGGGCAGCAAACTCAAGTGCACCCCATCACTCACAAATCCTTGCTGGCATGAGTGGTGCAAGGACAAGCACGGCAGCAGGAGAAAGAGCTTTAACAGCTTTTGGAAGTGAAAACGCCCCTGAGGTATCTTGGATTCTCTGAAGGAGTCATGCACAATACATACCCAGCTTAGTCTGTTTGGAGACTCTCATGGGAAGAGCTGATAAAAAACAGCTCAGCTGCCACAGGACAGGAGGGCAAGTCCTGCAGTGGACACACAGAAAGTAGGAACCAGGGTAGTACAATGTGCTGTCAGCATGGAAAACATGCTGCTGGCAGCTGTTTGCCAAAGCCACCAGCTCAGTTAGCACCAAAAGTACAAGCAGTTGTGGTCAGCTGCAGAGGGCAGCTGTGTGCAGGGACAGATTAGGTCATGGTTGGTCTTTTCCAACCAGGCAATTCTATGATTCTACGACACTGGGAAGTGGAGGTGCAGCCAGAGGTAGGTACAACATGAGGCCTAGGAAAAGCAACCCTGACTCACTCTCTCCAGAGCAAGCTCTGTGGACAAGAAACTGAAGTCAGTGGCACAGCTGGAAGCAGGACACAGCATAGATGTGTCGCTCTGGATATACTGTGCCTAGTCTCAGGCTCCCCATATCAGAAAGATGATAGTGCAACCAGAGAAGGCACTCAGAGAAGTGCTCAGACAGAGAAGAGCTCTGTGTTCCAGATTACAGCTAATAGCTGACAAGCTTGAAAAGCAAAGAGAGAGCTTCTAGATACCATTTTATGCTCTGAAAGTCCTTGTTGGAGTGTGCTGTAGTTGCTCAAAGCTCCTTTCAAAGCTCAAATGACCTTTCAAGATTACAGGGTGAGTTGACAGCAAGAGTTCAGGGTTGTTCATTGAAAAGCCTTCCCCTCCAGCACCAGGAGCTGCTGAACTAGGATCTGAAGAGTCCAGCAGAGCACTACTGCTTCATGATATTGCAACAGGGATCCCCTGCTCCTCCTGGCACAGAGTGTATGTGGTGCTGTGTATGAAGGCTGCACAGGAGAATCGATACAAAACTCAGCACACAGAAATGGCCATGATGTGGGGCTGGGACGCAGGTTTCACATAGGCTTACTTACTTCATAGAATCACAGAATCCAAGGGGTTTGAAGGGACCCTCAAAGGTCACCGTGTCCAATCTCCCTGCTGTGAGGAGGAACATCTTTAACTAGATCAGATTGCTCAGGCGCTTGTCAAGTTTGACCTTGAATGTTGTTAGGGATGGGGCCTCCACCACATCTCTGGGCAACCTGCTCCAGGATTTCACTACCCTCATTGTGAAGAGCTTCCTGATGTCCAACTTAAATCTCCCCTGCTCCAGTTTCAAATCACTGCCTCTTGTCCCATCACCACAGGCCCTTCTAAACAGTCCCTCCCCAGCCTTCCTTTAAGTCCCCTTCAGATATTGAAACACAGCTATAAGGTCTCCTCGGAGCCTTCGCTTCTCCAGGCTGAACAACCCCAATTCTCAGCCTGTCCTCCTTACAGGAGAGGAGCTCCAGCTCTCTGATCATCTTTCTGGCCCTCCTCTGGACTTGCTCCAGTAGGTCCATATCCTTCCTGTGGACACACTATTCCAGGTAAGGTCTTACCAGAACAGAAGGGTGGAATCACCTGTCTCTGTCTCCCAGCCATGCTCTCCTTTTAATACAGCCCAAGATGCCATTTGCCTTCTGCGCTACAAGTGCACACTGCTGGTTCATGTCCAGCTTCTCATCCACCAGTACCCTAAGTCCTTTTCTACAGGGCTGCTCTCAATCTCATCATCCCCCAGCCTGTAGATATTAAGGATTGCCCTGACCTAGGATTTCTCATCTGGCAGCAGGTCTTTACCACCACCCATAGCCAAAAACAAGACCAAAAGACTCCTAGGGTAAGGGTGAGTTTCGTGGGAGCTCCTTGCTCCACAGCCCCTCCAGTTCAGGGCTAAGGGCCTGCAAGTGATGTTCCCACCCCAAGAAGTGGCAGCCTCACCATTCAGACACTCCATTTCAGGCTCCTCGCCCTCTGGGTGCTTCTTCAGCCTCTTGGCTTTTCTCCGTTTCTTACAGTAGAACATCAGCCCCAGCACAATGATGATGTAGGCAACAGCTGCTCCTACTGAAAGCCCAATGGTCTGGATCATCTTGTAGGGTGTGTGGCTGCCTGGTCCCTCATCTTCTTCGGTTGCTGGCTTGTCTATGGGGCAAAGAGCACTAAATCCACAAGGGTCCAGAGGGATTCCCCAGATCCTGTCCATGAATGTGCTAAAAGAACAAGAAAATCCACCTCCTTCCCCACTGCTGTGGCCATCTCCTCACCCATCCACACGATGCTGGGCATAGCCCACAGCACACTGTGCTGCACCCCAATAGAGATCACAGAATGGCAGGAGTCAGAAGGGACCTCTGGAGATCACCCAGTCCAACCCCCCTGCCAGATCAGGATCACCTATGGCAGGCTATACAGGAACGCAACCAGAAAGGTTTGGAAAGTCTCTCTGGGTGCCCAGCAGGACATGCAGCACCCACCAGCAGGGCCAGAAGCAGAGCCTAGAGCTGGTGGGGACACCACAAGGCCACATGCCATCCCCTTACCTACGACATATAGGAAGGCCTCACGGTGCTTGATGTTGCAGCTGTTGCCGGCGATGCAGGTGTACTTCCCAGAGTCCTCACTGGTGACGTCGTAAATCACCAGGGAGCCATTGGGCATGATCTGAATCCTGCCAACCACACATAGCCCTTTGCAAGCACCAGAGGGCAGAGGCAGGCTTGAGGCACCTGCAGCCCCATCATCCCCAGAATGCTTCAGCTCTATGTCACCAAGTTATCACAGAATGGTAGGGGTTGGAAGGGACCTCTGAAGATCATCGAGTCCAACCTCCCTGCCAGAGCATGGTCATCTAAAGCATATCACACAGGAACATGTCCAGGCAGGCCTTGGAAGTCTCCAGAGTCAGAGACTCCACCACCTCCCTGGGCAGCCTGTTACAGTGCTATGCTACCCTTAAAGAAGTTCCTCCTCATGTTTAGATGGAACTTCTTGTGTCCAAGCTTATGCTCATTCCCTCTTGTCCTGTCACTAGGGAGCACAGAGAAGAGTCTGGCCCCATCTTCCTGACACCCACTCCTTAGATATTTGTAAGCGTTAATAAGATCCTCCCTCAGCCTCTTCCTCTCCAGGCTAAACAGCCCGAGCCCTCTCAACTTTTCCTCACAGAAGATGTTACGGTCCCCCCGGCATCTCAGTGGCCCTACACTGGACTCTCTCCAGCAGTTCTTTGTTCCTCTTGAGCTGGGATGCTCAGCTGGGTTGTCTTCAATCTCAGGTTGTACAGCACTCAAGAATAACCAGCTGTTGCCCAATTGCAGCTTAGCAAAAAGAACAAGCTTGGGGCCAGGAAGGTCCAGGCTCTGGGATGTGGAAACAACTGACTGTGTGCCCCCCAGACTGGGAACCCAAGATCGCACCATCAGCACCCTCATGTTGGGGAGGTGTGGGGAGCACCATGCTGTGCCATGCTGCAGTTTGGAATGGAGGCTGCATACCTGGGCAGGAGCTTGCCAGGATCCAAGAGCTTGTCCTTCCCTTTCCATTGGATGTGTGGCACAGGGTCTCCCTCTGCCTGGCACTGGAACATGGCTGTGTGCCCCTGATACACTGTCATGGGCTCTGGCTCTAGCTTGAAGGTGACGTAAACTGAAGGTAGAGAGCCCAACAAGAATGCTGTCAGCTCCTGGGAATGGTGTTGAGCTCGCACAAGGTAGTAGGGCCAGCACTGGCACGCTGGCACATGCCCTTTTGGGCTGTATGTAAAGCACTGACAAACTAAGACACCCAAGTGCCATAGGGCAGACTCAGGGTCAGATGACAGCTGGATATCACCCAGGCAAGCACACTGCTAGAAGGACACCCCCCTGCCTGGTGTGGGGCACCCACCTGCTACCACAAGCTGCACGGTGGCACGGATCTCGCCTTGCGGGCTGTTGGAGGCAATGCAGGTGTAGTTCCCTGAGTCACTCCTGCTCACCTTGTGGAAGGACAAGATGCCAGCATTGTGGCTGACATGGGATGGTAGACTGCTCCCATCTGAAAGACACAAGGAAAGAGATCATATACACAACCATATAGAACGGTTTGTGTTGGAAAGGACTTTAAAAAGCCCTCCGCCATGGGGCTTGCAGTAGACCAGGTTGCTCAAGGACATGTCCAACCTGGCCTCAAACGCTTCCAGGGAGAAAGCATCCACAACCTCACTGAGTAACCTGTTCCAGTGTCTCACCACCCTCACTGGAAATAATTTCTTCCTAATATCCAGTCTGTATCTCCCCTCTTCCATCTCAAAGCCATTCTGCCTCATCCTATCACTATAAGCCCTTGTAAAAAGTCCCTCCACATCTTTCTTGTAGGCCTCCTTCTGGTACTGGAAGACTGCTATAACATCTCACCAGAGTCTTCTCTTCTCCAGCCTGAACAGCCCCAACTCTTGCAGCCTGTCCCCATAAGGGAGGTGCTCCAGTCTTCTGATCACCATGCATGAGGCACTGTGCTCCATGTAGATGTCCCAGGCAGTTGCAGCACCACTGCTTTGCCCATGTCGGAGGTGAGCAAACACAAAGTTGCTGGGACCTCAGATCAGAAACAAGACCTATCACATCGAGGTCCCCCTTACCTGTTTTAGTCCACTGGATGGTGGGTTTTTCCCGGCCAGTGGCTGAGCAAGACACTGTCACCTCCTTATCAAACTCCATGCACTGCAGCGGTTGGGGTGGTGGAGTGAACTTCAGATTCTCTGCAAAGGGACAAAGATGTCCTGTCAGATCCCCACAGCTGCGGCAGGCACCAGAGCTAGGGCAGGGGGGTGGATCCGTGCCCACACCCTGCCAGACAGAAGAGAAAGCCGTGAGGAGAGGATGTGCGGTGCCGGTCAGCGTACCCAGGACGTGCACCCGTGCATAACCCTCGATGCTGCCCGCGGGCGTGCTGCTGACGCACTTGTACAGGGTCCCGTCGTACACCTCCACGTTGTTGATGCGCAGGGTCCCGTTTGCAGAGATCTCAAACCTTGAGTCCTGCCCGGAGGGAAGGACAAAAGCAGCAGTGTCACCAGCCCTGCCTGCAGACCTTGCTTATGGCACACCTGATGCTCCACAAGCCCACCTTACACCTTGGACAGACACAGCCCTGCTTGGACCCACGTGAAAGACTGAGAAAAGCTGCAGTAACATCTCACTTGTCACTGCCCCACAAGCACAGGACTGGTTGCCAGTCGAGTGGCTAAAGACAAGTCAGTTGTGCACCCATACACTGGTAGGATGGAGATGGTGCCAGGGACATGGCCAGAGTGGGGGTGACAGTGACGCTGGGCCTAGGAGCAATGCGGGAAGCAGCAGCAGAGGAATGAGCCAAGCAAGTTCCTGGCAGAAGTGCCCATGAGTGGTAGGGCTTGCCCCATCGCCTCACCTCAGAGATGGAGACACCATTGCGGTACCAGGTGACAGTGGGTTTCAGGGAGGCCTTGCTGAGGCAGTGTAGGTATCCTGGCTTGCTCTCCTCCAGCTGGCTGTCCTTGGGCATCTCCACCCACTTCGGCACCGCTGGGCACAGAGGCAAGGGATTATGTAGGGCTGCTCACCAGCCCTCTGGCCAGCACCAGGGCATCCTGGATACGCAGTGTGCAGCCAACTAAGGGGCCCAGCAGCCCAACCATGAGATGTGCCTCTCTATCAATGAGGTCATGCATACCCCAAACCAGTTCATCACAACCCAGCTCGTCCCAACTGCCCCTCCTCCAGCCCCATTGCCTCCTCCCAGCCCTTCTCAGAAAGCTGCCTACTAGCCACGACGATGTTCAGCTCCTGTTTCTTCTCTCCAGCCTTGTTCGCAGCATGGCATGTGTAGGTCCCTGCATCTGTCTCGGCGATACTGGTGAAAACAAGCTGCTCTGCCTCTTGGTACACCCTGCCAGTAGTAGGAACTCGTTCCTGGTTTCTCTCCCACCAGACCTGAGGTGTGGGTATGCCTCGTGGGGCAGTGCAGGCCACTCGGTGCCCTTGGTTTGCCGTCAACACCTTCGGGGTGAAGGGTGCCATTTCTTCTATCTCTAAGAGATGCAACAGACAGCAGGGCTCAAACAGGGCAAGAAAGTGTAGCCAACCCACCAGCAGCACCATCTCTACAGAAGGTACCAGCTAAGGGAAGGCCTGCACAAGCTGCATTTGCTCCACTCCTTCAGGCAGCAAAGACAAGCTGTTTCACAGATAAAGCAAGCACTGATCCACTGCTGTGCTGTCCCACAGCTCCGGAGTGACACTGCACCTCTAGACCCGTTGCCCACCCTGCCATCAGCCCCAGGATCTCACCTGCCAACCTCAGAGTCGCCTTCAGCACAAGAGCTTTCCCCCTCTGCCCATGGCCAACGCACTTATAGACACCGGTGCTGCGAGCCCTCACCTGGGTGATCAGCAGGGAACCATTGGCAAAGATGGTGGTCCTGGGCACATGGGGAGAGGCAGGGCTCAGTGGGCATCTCTGCAGGACACAGACCAGAGACACAGCCCTGTGATGTCCTACATGAGCCCTTGGAACCAAGAGGGAGATTTTGTGCCAAGTCAAATCTTCCCAGTGCAGGGGGAGCAGCATATATAAACCAGGAGATGATGGGACAAGTGCTGCATGGAGGAAATGAGCTAAGAGAAGTCTCTTTCTTGAAGAGTTGACTTTCAAAGAAGACACAGCACCATAATTTGGCCTGCTTTGAAAGCTGGCGCAGCCAAGAAAGGGGATAGGGGGATCAGGGGGCACCTGGGAACTGCAAGGCCACTGGGCATCTGGCACCCAGATAGCATCACTTGCCTTGCACTGTCTGGCTGAGAGGCATCCCAGGCTCCAGGACCACTGTCCGCGGACAGCCTGAACTGGGAGATGTCCCCAGCTCTGGGGCTCAGAAATATTCCTGGCTCTAGGGATCACCATGAAGTGGCATCTGAAGGTGCAAGACAGCCATAAGCTGGTCCAGATGTTGGGGACTGGGAGATATCCCTGAGTCTGGGGATCACCACCTGTGGGCATCCTGTACTGAGACATGTCCCTGAATCTGGGAATTGTCCCAAATGGGTGTCTGGGGCTTGCACTGTCCCTGGCTCCACAAAATCACCACACATACACATCTGGGGCTGGGAGACATCCCCTACTTTAGGGATCATCATTTGTGGGCATTCAGGACTGCCCCATAGGACTCAAGGACGAACTGCTTGCTGAGTCCTGTACAGATACAAGTCATGCACAAACACCAAGACACTGCTAAACCCAAGCCAGCCAAGCTCAGAAAACAGTCCCAAATGCCAGTTTGATGTTGAATGTTTGTCCTTGTGCACAGAGAGGGTTTGGCCTCTGTCTGTTGCTCCTGGAACATGATGCCCTCTTTCCTCCCAGCCCCGCCCACATCACTGGGGTCCCTATTACTTGGATTTGTTGGTGATGGGGCTGTCTTCAAAGAGCCACTCCTGTGTGGGAGGAGGCACAGCTGCAAACTGGCAGTCAAAGATGGCCTCTTCATTCTTGGTCACGATGAGGTCCTGCGGGATGATCACTGCCTGAGGAAAGCTCTCGTCTGCAATGGCAGAGACCACAGGAGGTTGAGAAAATCAGAGTGGCTTGTGGTGTCTCTTCACCAGTCCTCTGGCTGAAACCCAGAAAATAGCTGGGATGTCTTGCAAGCACACTGTAGGCCTGAAGGAGGCAGGCATGCCAGCATGGTTGCAGTTATGCAGTCAGAGCCCCGGACTGCATGGCATGGCTGCTCTCGGGATGGCCCTTTCTGCTTCCAGCAACACCCTGGGCACGCTGGGTACCTAGCAAACACATCAAACCTATCAGCAGACTGAAAATTCACTTACTCAATTCCAAACACCTCTCTAAGGTCAACACCTCAGGCCTTCCATGGGCCTTACATCCAAAGGCCAATGGGATGTTTCATCCATGTTGGCACAAGGGTGGCACTGGTATTAGCAATACCAGCAGCACCTACAGCTTCCAGGGTCCAAACCTTGTGAGAGTAAGGGTACCCTGGTGCATCAGTACCAGAGATGACAGCATAGACCTGCTCCAGAAAGATGCAGGGGAAATCTGATCCCTGCAGACAGGGTAACGTTTGAACCCAGTCAAGTGTGTCAGGCTTGTCTCTGGCCACAGGCTTTGCACAGAGAAAGTCCTACCAGCCTGACATTTTTGGGGCCTTCACTAAAAGAAAGACAACTGAGGTGCTGGAGCGGGTCCAGAGAAGGACAACATCTCTGGTGAAAGGTCTGGAGAATAGGTCTGGTGAGGAGTGCTGAGGAAAGGGAGCTGTTTAGTCTGGAGAAGAGGATGCTAAAGGGAGACCTCATTGCTCTCTACAACTCCCTGAAAGGAGGTTGGAGTGAGGTGGGGGTTGGTCCCTTCTCCCTAGTAACAGGTGATAGAATGAGAGGAAATAGCCTGAAATCGTGCCAGGGGAGGTTTAGGTTAGATAGCCTGACCACTCCTCCAAGAGTGGTCAGGCACTGGAATAGGTTGCCCAGGGAGATGGTGGAGACACCATCCCTAGAGGTGTTCAAGAAACGTGAGGACACAGCAGTTCAAGACATGGTTTAGTGGCCATGGTGGCGTTAGGTTGATGGTTGGACTTGATGATCTTTTCCAATCAAAACCATCTGTGACTGCCCTGCAGCAGAGGGGAGGTTGCTAGCAGGGCAGTGAAGCAGCAGAGCTGCCAGGTCCCGGCAGCCAGGAGAACTCACCGATGATGTTCAGCGTGAAGTTGTTGTGGCTGCAGACGAAGCCGGCGGCGTTGCGGGCACAGCAGGCATAGAGGCCGTTGTCGTCGGGCCCGGCGCTCGGCAGCGTCAGCGTCCGCTCCTTGTTGCTGACAGAGTAGCTGCTGCGGCTGTCGGGCAGGGCGGCGCCGTCCCGAAACCACTGCCACGTGGGGCTGCAAGACAGCAGCGACAGGGTGACCAGAGGCAGGGCAGCAGCTGGGCTCCCCAGAGAGCATGTGTGCAGAGGAGACAGCCCAGAGATGGCCCTTCTGCTCGGTTCTCCATCCCCGCTGCCGCCCCGGCACAGACACCAAGCTATGAGACATGCAGCCAAGTAGATGGGACATGACTGGAAAGCAACGGAGAGTGACTGCAGCACACCAAGCAGCTCAGCGACCGGACTGTGACAGTCTGTCCTTACTGTGCTCCTCGCTACACGGCCCTGAAGAAGCCATTTGCCTTCTCCCCCGGCGGTCAGCCACAGGCTCAATCCTGCCCTTCACCTTCCCTAGACTCTACCGAATCCTCGCAGGAGAGAGGAGAGACAGAGAGAAAGGGGAAGAGCACCCAGCAAAAGGTGCGGGGGGGACCCTTGGCAGGGTCCACTCCACAGGAGGCAACCCTTACCGTGGGTGGCCGTCAATATGACACCGCAACACCACTGTGGAGGAGGGCTGGATCTCAGCGATGCTGGCCGGTTGCTTCAGCACCACATTGCCTGTCTCAATCCCTGTGGGATCAAAGAATATCAACACAGCTGGCTCTCCAAACCCAAAGATCCCAGCAGATTCTGGCTCAGGAATAACTGTAGCAGGCAGCAAGGTCACAAGTATGCTGAGAGACACACAAGCCTTCGAGCCAGCATGGAGTAAAGGGACATCCGCTCTGCAAATGTCCTGTTTTGCCTTGTGTAGTTGTTTCCTGAGGGACAAAAGGGGGTCTGAAAGGATTTGCATTGCTCAGGACACACTCAGTGCAGTAACATCCTCATTTCATATATACAAGCAGAGAAGGCAGCAGGAAAAAGGGTCTCTGACAGCTTTGGAGTCATCAGACGATAAAAGTGGTCTATAGGGCACGAAAAGCATGGCAGCTATAGAGGAATCCTACTTGCACAGTTCATACCATCCAATCCCTGCCCGATGACACCTCCCCACCCCACTCATTAACAGGCAGTGGAGTCGAACTGTTTCCAATCTCAAGCCCTCTGACGAGAGCGCCTACCCCCGCCCAGGGTGGGCAGCACCCAGCCGCGGTGCACGCCTCCTGCTCTCGTCCCGCACTCACACTTGATGTTGAAGGACGCGTTGGCCGTGCGGCTCTCCTCCCCGGTCAGCAAGTTCCTCGCCACGCATTGGAAGTTGCCTGCGTCCCGGTGCCGATCCACGGCGGCGAACTGGAGGTTGCTGCCCTCCTTGAAGCGCTGCTCCGTGTCCTGAATGGGGAGCCCGTTCTGCAGCCACTCGAACTCCACGCCCGCCGGCTCCTTCACCTCGCAGCGGAGGATGGCGCTGCGGCCGTGCAGGGCGTCCTGGGAGTACGGCTCCTTGGTGAAGATGCCCGTGGCCTGAGTGCCCACAGCTGCGAGGCACAGACAGGAGGGCACGATTAGAGCACGGGGAGGGAGTAAAGGGAAGCACGGGCTGTTCTCAAGGGTCTCCTCCTAATAGCAGACAGCACTGTGCTAGCAGAAACACGGCCCAAAGCACACCTGCCAAAACCGATCCCCCATGGGGCAGTTTAGACAGATCTCAGACTGCAGCAGTGTCACTTTAAGGCTGCCTCTCAAGCACTCACTAGCACAGGGCTGCCTGACCTTGTTACAAGCCAAGGAGAGCCCTCTGCTCCCTGGGCTGTCAGGACGCAGCTCCTGTGACCCACTGCTGGCTGCTGCACTTCCAGCCTGTAGAGAGGTGTCTTGAAGCACAGGAGCCAGGAAGTCAGTCACTGAAACACTAGAGAGCAAGCAGATTGCTGGGATGTGTGCCTGAGGTGCTCTTGTCCTGTTTTCTGGAATATGACCTACATCCCAGCTATGCATCAAGATTGCTCCACATGAGAAACAAACACAGACTGCTTCTAGGCTTTCCTCAAAGCTTCTCTCCTTTGGACCACAGAATGGTTTGGGTTGGAAGGGACCTTAAACATCATTTAGTTTCAACCTCCTTGCCATGGGCAGGGAGACCTTCCACTAGACCAGGCTGCTGAAGACCCTGTCCAGCCGGGCCTTGAACACCTCCAGGAAAGGGCCATCCACAATCTCCCTGGGCAACCTGTTCCAGTGTCTCAGCACCCTCACTGGAAAGAATTTCTTCTAATATCCAATCTAAATCTCTCTTCCAGCTTAAAGCCATTCCCTGTCACCCTGTCCACACTTTCCTTGTAGGTCCCCTTCAGGTACTGGAAGATCACTATAAGGTATCCCCAGAGCCTTCTCTTCTCCAGGCTGAACAACCCCAACTCTTGCAGCAACCATAGTGGAGGTCCTCTAGCCCTTTGATCATCTTCGTGGCCCTCCACTGGACCAACTCCAACAGGGCATCCTTCCCTCTCACCTCCACAGCCTCAGAAACTACTGAGAAGAAAACCAAACCACCAAGGTCTGAAAGAAGGATTGCTTGAGCACAGCACAAGAGGATGCAGCAGTGACACCTCAAGCTTGTGATACGAACTCAAACCACTTGTAAACAGAAGGAGAAACAAGAAACTGGAAAGATTTAGCCCAGGGTCTGATAGTAGACATGGGATGGTTCTGGAAGGTTGGATGCATCTCTGCAGTGGCAAAAAAGCTGAAGCATGCTTCTCCAAGCACTAATCCCCACCCAAGCGAGAGATGGAGCAGCCTGTGCTTCCCCAAGCATTGCCTGACATAGCTGTTGAGGGACCTAGCATGTTCCTAAGCCTGGTTGCTGCCTCGCTGCAGTCAGCCATGCACACACTCTGCTCCAGTTACCAGTTGCCTGTAGAAAAGAAAGCAGACAAAGGGCAATTCAAGCACATGTCCATTGCTGTTGGACTCTGTCCCCAGCACTGTGCTCGGTAGGGAAATGGGCCAAGCCAGGCAGATTTCAAGCACCTTAGAAGTCACCACTCATGAAGGTGAACAAGGTGGTGGGCAAATTGGTGCCTTCCCACCACTGCAAGTAAAATGGCACCAGAAAGTGGTTGCCTGGAAGAGTTATACAAACAAAATCCAAGCCCAGTTGAAGGACAGTTCACAGAATCACACAGAATGCCAGGTTGGAACCTTTCTAGGTGATAGTATAGTTGAAATGAGGTGGTCCAGCGCCCTGTCAAGCTGAGTCTTGAAGCTGTCCAATGTAGGGGAATCTACCACTTGGGAGATGATTCCAGTATCTAACTATTCTGATGTTGAAACAAACTTCTGGAGTCCAATTGGAATCTCTATAGGTGTAATCTGTAGATGTTACCTCTTGTGTTTTCCATGGGACTTCTTGTAAAAAGGAGCCTCCACTTTCCTGGTAGCCACCCTTTGGTAATAAGGTCTCCTCTAAGCTTTTTCTTCTCATAGCTGCACAAACCCAGTTCTCTCAGCCTTTCTTCTCTCAATGTCTTTCTTCAGTCATTAAGGTCTCTTCCAACCCAAACCATTCTGTCTGTGATTTTGTTTCAAGAGTCAGCAAGTCCATTGAACTTTCCATCTCCAGTTAACCAAAAAAGTAGGAAATACCTATGGTCTGTAACAGCTGTCTCACAAAGATAACAAAATGAGACAAACATATTAGATGCACATGTCCCAGGGTAACCCAATGTGAGGGAACACGTGTTCTTACACAGGTACACACAGCTACTTCCCCGAACATCAGATCTGTCTCACCAAGAGCACTCCACAAGAGTGGCAACCATCCAACCCTGTGAAAACACACCTATGCACTCATGAGCACAACAGCTCCAGAGCATCAGGAGCTCAGCTCATGACGAAATAGGTTGCTGGGAAAGACAAAGGGGAACAGGACAGTCAAATCCACTCAGGTTTGCATCTACAAGAGCCGGGTCTGTCCTCTTCCAGAGATATGCTTCAGGGCAGCACTGCAGGTGTCCATCAATCCATTATCTGTATAGTACAGAGCATGTGCAAAGTGGCAGTGTGCATTAAGAGTGTCCAGGAAGAAGATGGATGGAGCAGTTCTCCTCAAATCCTCTCACAGTCATGCTAGTTCTAGCAATAAACCCCTCTCTCTGAAGGCGTAGGTCACTAGGGCATTAAGGCATGGTATCTTAAATTAATGTTAAATTAGGTGCTTCTAGCATTAAATTGTCAGCGTTACAAGAGCAGCAGGACTTGTTTCCACCCTATCACTGCCATCACAGCTGCATTTCACCCAGTGCTGGTCAGCTGAGAGCTTGGCCAGTCTCATTGCCTGCAGACTCAGAATCCCCCAGGTTGCTCAAAGCCTCATCCAGTCTGGTCTTAAACACTTCAGGGATGAGTTGTCCACCAACCCCCAGGGCAACCTGTTCCAGTGTATCACCACCCTCATAACGAAGAGCTTCTTAATGCCTAATCTAAATCTACCCTACTCTAGTTTAAAACCATTGCCCCTTGTCCTGTTGCCACATGTTATTATAAACAGTCCCTTCCCAGCTTTCCTGTAGCCCCTCTTCAGGTACTAGAAAGCTGGTCAAAGGTCTCCCCAGAGCCTTCTCTTCTCCAGGTTGAATAGCCTCAACTGCCTCAGCCTGTCCTCATAGGAGAGGTGCTCCAGCCCTCTGATCATGCAGAGAATGAGCATTTGCCAGTGTACACATTTGAGATTGCTGCTTGTTGTTGGCTTTGTGGGACTGTGGCTGGCCCAGCTGTGTTAGCAGGGGAAAGCTCTGTGCTGGCTTGGGCTCACTAAGCTGATTTCCAACAAACTCAGCGTTGCTGACTATTTTTGGGGATGGTTCTCGCTAAGAAAAGACAAAGAGGCATTTTGCCTTTCCCCAGCAGTTCTGAGCAATGTGGCCCAGCCAAGCTTAGTTGGTGAGACCACAGCAGAAACAGGCTGTTTTGAAGGTGTCCAGTCAGACTGAGCAGTGGGCACCTTTGCTCTCTGCAGATGCTTTGCCATCTGCCAGCTCAGGCAGTTCTGCAGCTTCCAGTGTCTAAGCCATGCATGACTGTGGCGCAGCCACATTGGTGCCAGGAGGTCCTCTAGCTGGGTAAGTGGAACGAGTAGAGGTGTTCTGTTCTTCCTTCACTGCAGGGGGTGATGTCCATCGGTTGTATACAGGTCTTACGCAAACTCTGGCACAAAGACATCCCACACAGACTCTGCTTGGACAGACTTCTTGTGCCTCTGTCTTAGAAGTCCAGATAGGATGGAGGGGATGTGTGAACCTTCCTGACTGCAGCCATTTCCTGGATCAGGTTGGACACTTCCAGAAAGGAGACATCCACAACCTCCCTGGACAACCTGTTCCCACCACCCTCACTGAAAAGAACTTCTTCCTAATATCCACTCTAAACCTCTCCTCCTCCAGCTTCAATCCATTTCCCCTCATCCTATCACTACAAGCCCTTGTGAAAAGTCACTGCCCAGCTTTCTTGTAGCCCTCTTCAAGTACTGGAAGGCTGCTCTAAGGTCTTCTAAGAGCCTTCTCTTCTCCAGGCTGGACAGCCTGAACTCCCGCAGCCTGTCCCCATAGAGCAGGTGCTTCAGCCCTCTGATCGTCTCCATTATCATGCTCACCATAAAGCAGATCATCTGCAGAAAGAGGACAGGCACCAGCAGCACACAGGAGGCTGGAGAGAATTAGGAGGCTCAGATCACATCTCAGCTCTGAGAGCATACTTACAGCAAAGATTTGAATGCAACATCCTTCATGAAAAGCTATCTCCCTGCTCAAAACTAATCTCATTTAAGGAGGCAAAAATCAGCTTCCCAGGAAAAACACTCTCACCAATACCTGCATTGCCAGCCTCAATTTCTACCAAGTATATCTCAATTAGCTTTTTGGGTTTGGCCATTGAAGTCTCCTCCAAAGGCCACAGTGGGTCTAGTGTCTGCAGAGCATTTCAGGGTGGCAAATAAAACCAGCAAAGCCACATCCAGGACAGACTGTAAGCATCTCTGTGAAGTTAGTCACTTCTGCCCAAAGCTCTGCAAAGGGAGATTTCAATCCTATGAACTTGCTAGGGAGCAAAGGGCTCTTCGTACCTCCTGCAAAGGAGACCCAACCCCCTCAAGTGCTGTCACAGCATTACTGCAGAGATTTGGCAGTAGACTGCAGCACAGCCTGGGAATGGCTTCAGTTCAGGGTTATTCTCCAGAACTAGAAAACCAAGAGACATCAGAGATGCTCTTTTCCTAAGCCAGAACTGTAAAAAAATACACCAAAAGGATCAGAGGAAGTCATGGCAGAGCTGGCTGCCAGCACTAGGAACTGGACCTGAAGTTCTGAGGGACTCCACATCCCTGTTCCTATCTGGGCAGCACCAGAATGGTACACCCTGGGTATAGAGACATTGTAGAGTTCTTGGGGAAGGAGGTGGCAGCAAACTGCCTAGTTATGTGCCTCAGCACTCACCTCCTGAGGCTGCACTGTGCCTGCCATGACGGTAGCCAGGCAACAAACCTCACGGACTGCAGACCCTCATGGGGTGGTAGGTTGCGTACAGATTATAGAGACAGTCAGAAATTGTCTCTGTGTCAGAAACTGGGGTGGCAGGACTCACTCCCAGTGGATCAGCCATTTGTGAGGCTGGTGTTGCAGGCAACCAGAGGGTCTGTGACCCTTGCATAACCTGGCACCCAGACCACTTTCTGCACCATACCACTAAGAGACCTGAATGCACCATGGGTGCTGCCTGGTGAGTCCCTGCTATGGCAGCGAGCTCAAACCTTCATGTTCATCCTTTAGGCCACAAGGGCATGGGGCAGAGGCCTTGACCCAAGACAAGTTTCCTATCCATTTCTCAACATGTGCCAGTCCCAGCCTTGCACTCACCTGGGGACACTTCAGTAGCTTGACCCCAGAGTTGCTACTCTGCAGCAACTCCAGTGCTGCAGAGAAATTGTGCATGCTGAGGAGACCAGGCAGCACATCTTCTGCCCTGCCTGACAGGCTGAGTTGCCTACATCTTGAAGCAATCAAAAATTCATTGGTCTCCTTGCCTAACGACATCGCTTGGGAATGCAGCCTTGACCACAAGGCCCCAGCTGCTGCACAGCCCCCAGTCCCTGCTGCCTCTGCAGCCATCTCACTCGTCCACAGTCATGTTGGGGAAGCAACAGGTAAGTTGGTTGGTGGTGGCATCTGCTGCAGCACGGCAGCCTACTATCTGTCCCAACCACCTGCACCCAGTGACAGCTGTGGAGGAAAGAAAGCTGGCATAGATCTCAGCAAGTGATACTTGCCATGGCTGCAGTGCCAGCAGAGCTAGAAGCATGCTGTAGTGTTCCACATCCTGGCCCCAGGGGGGATCCATGCTCAACCCTGAGGCAGCCACCCATGGCCAGTGCCCAGCTCCTAAGCATCTCCTCACCATGCTACCATCTGTATAGGAAGGAAAGGATCCACTTCATTTTGTACCCAAAAGAGCCTAGGTTACCAACCTTTCGAGACACCATAGCTGATGCAAGGATATGAGTAATCCCAAAGTTGTTTGCAACCAAACAAGGAATTAAACTCATGGGAATGGGATGTGGGAGAGGGCTTTGTGCAACTTTCTCAGTAGGGGGTTTCTGCAGCTTGTAGGCCAGCTCCACACTCCGGTCAGGCCTCAGGAACATTATTCTGCAGACCAGTTTCCAGGGGGTACTTGAGCCAAGTTGATCCTTGGTCAGCTCAGCCCAATACCCAAGCTCCTCTAGTGCTCCACATCTGGAACAGGAGCGTAGAATAGCTGCAACTCATCTGCACGGCCCAGGACAGCAAAGTCCAGAGTACTCAAACTGCATCCTTCCTCCCCAAAGGGGAATCATTCTCCTTCCTCTTCTCTCCTCTCAGATCTGCCTCATCTGTGGAGGAGGATAGCCAGCTTACAGGTACCAAAACAACCCCAAGACACAGGTACCAGGATGGAATGAAAGGAGATGCAAAACCCATCACAGCTAGGTCCCCCAAGTTCTTCTGCCAGAGGACATAGCTGGCCAGCATCTGTTCTGGTCTTTCAAAACAGAGAGGACCTAAAACGCTCCTCTTGTGCCAGAACAGGGGAGCTCACAGCTGTCCCAGCCCCACTGTGAAGCTGCCTCTAAGACCACACAATGTCTGCAAGTCTCAATTCTGAGGTTGGAGCTGCCTGTATTTCCACCACCAGCTCCGCACCTAAGTAGACAAAGAACTGGATAACACACAGCTAAAAGATTTCTTCCCTGCAAGTTTTGATAGCTTGCAAAGATGCTGTGTTCCTCAAGAAGGCACTGCTGCAGCAGCACACAGGTAAGGACTCTGCCCTCTCTGGCTCCCCAGCCTTGCAGAGTCTGTCTCAGCACTTTCTACCATGTGAACAACTCTGCATGTGTCAGCTAAGTAAACCTCAGCAAAGCAAGGTGGCAGCAACAGCTTTTTGCCATATGGGAATCCACTGCTGATGTATCATCAACTCTATCATATCCACACTATGACCTTTAAACTTCTACCACTGCCATTCTTCAAACCATTGGGGAAACAAAGCTTCTGCAACCAACCCAGCAGCAGAATCACAGAATGTTAGAGGTTGGAAGGAACCTCCAGAGATCATTGAGTCAAATCCCTCTGCCAAAAGCAGGATCACCTAGTATCCTGCACAGGAATGCATCCAGGCAGGTTTTGAAAGTCTCCAGAGAAGGAGACTCCACAATCTCTCTGGGCAGCCTGCTCAGTGCTTCATCACCCTCACTGTAAAGAAGTTTCTCCTCATGTTGAGGTGAAATCTTCTATCTTCAAGTTTGTTTGTTCAAGCAGCGCAGGCTACTTATCTTTGAAGAAGAATCGCTAGGTGGAAAGGAAGGTTTGGATGAGTGAACATACTCTAGACTCACATCGCTCTGTAGCACTTGCTCCTCAGCTTAGAAGATCTGTAACAACGCAAGGAAGACACCAATGGAGTATTGCTTTGAAGCTGCCACTCCATCCCTCAGCGACACACTGAGTTGCCGCTAAGCCCAAGCAAAACCAACAGCCCAGGCCACAGCGACAAAGACCACCTGGGTCTCTGCAAGCCCAGAAGCAGAGCTAGGGGCCACTAGAAAGGCAGCCCTGTAAGGAAAAGAGCATCAGCCCTCAGCAGAATGAAATGAGAAGCACATATTCAGGTCCCATGTTCCAAAGGAATTCAACATGAGATGGACATGTCGACAGCCCCAGATACAGGACTGATTTATCACTGTGTCCTCTGGGAAAGAGCTTGGGTCACAGCACAAGTCTGTAGTCAAAGGCAACCACCAGCCTCTGACTCCAGACCACGACCTGTGCTCCATGCCAAGACACAGTGGGGTATCATATTAGGGTCTGGGTCCTGGACTCCCACAGGTTTCAAGAACATATTCCCAGGAAGCATTATCAAACAGTTTTTTTTTTTTCTTTAGAGGTAATTTATTAAAGACCATGAATCTGCAGGCAGCAAATTCCATCTGTTGACAAGTCCTCGGGAATGGCTCCAGTGCTGGGGCTTTGCTTTTAACCACTCTTGGATCAAAGAGTAGCTCTGGGCTCAAGCCCCGGTTTGCTTCTGAAGGCTGAGCAATCAGATCACCGGGCAGGAGCATCCCAAGCCTGCTGGTCAGAGGTAGCATTGAGTCCTCTGAGAGAACAAGGCTCCACTCACTGCAGGAAGGTTTAACCCTTCGTGTGCTGAGTGTGCACTCCTCAGCAGCAGCTTGGCCCCTGCAGGCTTGGCAGCAGTTTCTTCAAGAGAAGAATGCTCCAGACACTGAAGTGCTGCTAATGTTCAGTACCACATCTCTCACCTGACAGCCTTTCCTCCCTGCTGCACCCAGGCACAGCCCCAGTGTCCCTAGGACCTCTGAACCACAGCATCACAGAATGTTAGGGGTCAGAAGTGACCTCTGGAGATCATCTAGTCCAGCCCCACTGCCAGAGCAGGATAACCTAGAGTAGGTCACACAGGAACACATCCAGACAGATATTGAAAGTCTTCAGAGGAGAAGACTCCACAACCTCTCTGAGCAGCCTGTTCCAGTGCTCTGTCATCCTCACAGTGAAAAAGTTTCTCCTTATGTTCACATGGAACCTCCTATACTCCAGTTTACACCCACTGCCCCTTGTCCTGTCACTGGACGTCACTGAACAGAGCCTGGTTCCATCCTCCTGGCACTGCCCTTCACATCTTTATAACATGAGTGAATTCACCTCTCAGACTACTTTTCTGCAAGCTAAAGAGATCCAGTTCCCACAGCCTTTCCTCAAAGGGATCTGTTCCCCAAGAGACTCCACACATCTTTCCTTTTCTCTGAAGGGGGCTTACAGGAAGACTGGGGAGAGACTATTTACAAGATCGTGCAATGACAGGACAAGGGGCAATGGGTTTAAACTGGCAGAGGGGAGATTTAGACTAGATGTTAGGAGGAAGTTCTTTACAGTGAGGGTAGTGAGGCACTGGCACAGGTTGCCCAAGGAGGTTGTGGCTGCTCCCTCCCTGGAGATGTTCAAGGCCAGGTTGGACGAGGCCTTGAGTGACCTGTTCTAGTGGGAGGTGTCCCTGCCTATGGCAGGGGGTTGGAACTGGATGATCCTTGAGGTCCCTTCCAACCTTAGCATTCTATGATTCTGTCTTCCCCATACACAGTCACCACCCCAAGCTGTCAGCAGCACTTCTTTGCTTACTGCAGTGCTGAGGCTCCTTCCTTCAGTACAAACAGCCACATCTGCAGAGGAGTGAGCCAGCCCTCCCAAGGCCAGTGAAGCCACAAAGAGCTAGATGCAGCAAAACCATTTGCCTGACCTCTTGTCCTGCCCTCTGTGCCATTCACTGGACCATCCAAGCACTCAGTACCTCGATCTCTGCTCCCCCTACCACTGCAACCCAGAGGACACAGGTTGGCACAGAGCAAGTAATGCAGGCCAGCATCTGCTCTTTGTCCTTGTGAAGCTCTCAGGGAGCACAGGGCCCCATACAGACCTTGCATTCATGGTTCTAGCAAGCCATGTGTTTCCTGGCACAGCTCATTATGAGCATGCTCCTATAAACGCAGATTTTTTTGGCATGCCAGGACTGGGAACTGTTAACACATGGGTCAGCTTTTCCTCCCCTCTTGGTCACAAACCCAAAGCCAGTTGGCTCATTTGCACCAGCTGAAGCTGTAGAAGCAGGCAAAGAAAATCATGAATGCTTAGGAACACAATAAACTCCCCCTGCGTTGTAGGTCAGTCCCTATAGCCGCATAAAGCAGCTGCTTGGAGCACACCTGCTCCGCACACAGCCTGCTCCACTGCTTAGCAGATACTGCAGAAACAGTAGCCAAGCCAAACACCCAGAGAGATTTGCATCTCCAAATAATTTCCAGCCAGCCACGTTCCTCTCTGCAAGAGATGCTGGTTGAGGAAGCCTCTCAGACAGGTAGAGTTGCAATTATACCACTCCCTCCCACCAGGGCCAGACAGAAATGGTCTGATGCAGTCAAGGAGCTCTAAACATGGCAGGCTTGGTCTGACCAAGCCCAGGACCCCGAAGGTCTTTGGGCATCCATCATATAAACCTTTTACAACTGTATTGTTTCCCATTTCAGTTAAAGAAAAGTCAAATGCCTCTCAGTTTGCATCAAGGAAGAAAATCACTGCTGTCCCCAGCCCATAGATGGGTCCAACACAGCACTTCCAAGAAATGCTCATCTTGAGTGACTTTGACTTCAGGACAGCCTTAGGAGCTCCATGGCCAAGATAAGCACAGGGTGGTTGTGCTGGGATGAATCGAGATGATGAGGAACTTTGGAAAACACCTACTTGCCCCTACAGTTGTACCACACACTTGGCTGTAAGCAGCCCTGCTCTGAGCGTGAGGGTCTCAGACTTCACAGAGGTGTCATAAAGAAGCACTATGAGAAACAAAGGGGAATCTGGATGGATTTGGGTGAATCTTGGGCGGTGTCTTTGTCTTCTTTGGATTTGTTGGAATGCATCCAAATAAGGCCCACGAAGATGGTGGAGAGTGTGGAGATCATGTCTGATCAGGAGCAGCTGAGGGAACTGGAGTTGTTAAGTCTGGAGAAAAAGAGGTTGAGGGGAGACCTTCTGGCTCTCTACAATTCCCTGAGAGGAGGCTAGAGCCTGGTGGTTGTTCGTCTTTTCTCCCAAGAGGGAGAAGGAAGGAAATGGCCTCATGTTGCGCCAGGGGAGGTTTAGATTGGACATGAGGAAAAATTTCTTCCTCCATGGAGTTGTCAAGGCCATGCCCAGGCTGCTCAGAGCAGTGGTGGAGTCCCCATCTCTGAAGGGAGGGATTCAAAGCTGTGGAGATGTGGTGCTGAGGGACATGGTTTAGTGGTGGAATTGATCATGTTGGGTTAGCAGTTGGACTTACAGATCGAGAGGAGAAGCAAGCCAGGATTAAAACAGGCACTGAGACATCACCATCCTGAAACAGCTTGGGGCATCTGCTCATCCCAAAGTACTTGGTTGTTTCACTCGGGTCCCAAATGGAAACTGCAGAACTGGTTCACCCTTTCATAGACTCACAGAATGGTAGGGGTTGGAAGGGACCTCCAGAGATCACCGAGTCCAAACCCCAAGCTAAAGCAGGATCACGCAGGGCAGGTCACACAGCAACACATCCAGATGGGTCTTGAAAGGCTCCAGAGAACGAAACTCCATGACCTGTTCCAGTGTTCTGCCACTCTCACAGTAAATAAGTTTTTCCTGCTGTTGAGGTGGAACCTCCTGTGTTCCAGATTCTGTTCATTGCCCTTGTCACAGGAAACCACTGGAAGGAGACTCCCTCCTCACTTCCATTCCTGTGTGTCAATGCAAGACTACATCTCCTCAGACCCTGGCCACCCTCACAGTCCCCACTGGGAGCCTTATGACATACAGCAGATATAAGGCCCTGTTTGGGAACATCTTGGCAGCTGGCCTGCTGCTGAGTGGCAGCTACTTTGCAATGGGACTGCAGCCTGAACTGGCCTGTAGTGGCTCACAGCACCTCTCCTCACTGCCCCCTCCATGGAGGGTTGCTTTTAAACACAGGTTCCATGCAACCATTAGGAAGTCCTTCAAGCAAAGCTTCAGAATTAAAAGACACAGCCATAACCACTTAGTACAACCCCAATTAGCCTCCCCAGAACCGTTTAGAGGTTGTGAGCTGTGGGTGGATTTTCTCTCCGCACTGCGGTTAGCAACCTTCTCTGCTCCTCCAGCCCCAAGATCCCATACTTGGGAGTCACAGACTGGTAGGGGTTGGAAAGGACATATGGAGATCATTCAGTCCAATCCCTCTGCCAATTTCTGAGCAGCTATCAGAAGAAACCAGAACAAGGGCACTGGGCTCTGAACCCTGTAGATCGAGTGCTGGAGCAGACACAGAGGCAGTGCTCACAGGAACGTGCTGGGGCATGGAGAGAGCTTGGTGCTGCACACAGCCGGGAGGTGGCACAGCCTCCACTGCACACAGCCCCGGTCTCAAAGCAAGGAGGAACTGTTCAGGCAGATGCTGCAGGAGAAAAGAGCAGTATACCAGACAGAGGTGCTGGAGCACATCCAGGGAAGGGCAGCAGAGCAGGCGAAGGGCCTGGAGAACAGGTCTGGTGAGGAGGAGCTACAGGAACTGGGGTTGTTTAGTCTGCAGAAAAGGAGGCTGAGGGGAGACCTCGTTGCTCTCTACAACTCTCTGGAAGGAGGTTCAAGTATCAGGTCACAGGATTGGAGGAAACGGCCTGAAATTGTGCCAGGGGAGGGTTAGGTTGGGATTAGGAAAAATTCATTCACTGCAAGAGTGGTCAGGCATTGGAACAGGCTGCCCAGGGAGGTGGAGTCACTGCCCCTGGGGGTGTTCAAGAAATGTGGGGACATGGCACTGGGGGACATGGTTTAGTGGCCATGGTGATACTGGGTTGATGTCTGGACTTGATGATCTTAGAGGTCTTTTTCAGTTGAAGCAGTTCTGTGATTCTGTAACTGAGGAAAAGGCTCAGCACAAGGACAGAGCACTCAGATCCCAGCTACAACTTCCAACTGCTGTTGGCACATCCCAGGCTTTCCTGGCACTGACCTCATTCACTTACCCAGTTCAAGTGAGTTTGGGGCTTCTGTGCTTCTAGCTCTCACACTGCCCATACTGCTATCTCAGCACAGACCATGCAGATCCCAGTCCCCTCCACAGCCACCCCATAGGCTTGCTTCCTCCAAGAGCATCCCAAGCTCAGCTTCATTAACACAGCCATAAGAGCTGTGCAGTCTCTACCCTCAATAGCTCCCTGCCTTCATCTGATTGTAAGCAGATACAGAATCAATCAGGTTGGGTGGCACTCTCAAAGGTCATCTTGTCCAAATGCCCCTGCAGTCATCAGGGACATCTTCAACTAGATCAGGTTGCTCAGGGCCTCATCAAGTTCAACCCTGAACGTCTTCGGGGATGAGGCCTCCACCACATCTCTGGGCAACCTGTTCCAATATTCACCATCCCCATTGTAAAGAATTTCCTCCTAATGTCCAACCTAAATCTACCCTGCCTTAGTTTAAAACTATTGTCCCTTAGCCTATCACCAGAAGTCCTTCTAAACAGTCCCTCCCCAGGCTCCCTGCAGGTCCTCTTCAGATACTGGAATGTAGCTCCAAGATCTCCCCAGATCCTTCTCTTCCCCAGGCTGAAAGGCTCCAACTCTCACAGACTGTCCTGGCAGGAGAGGTGCTCCAGCCCTCTGATCATCTTCAGTCCTCCTCTGGACTCCAGTTCTTGTGTTTGGGCCCCCAGAACTGAATGCAATACTCCAGGTGGGATGTCACGAAAGAAAGGTCGAAGGGCAGAGTCGCCTCCCTTGTCCTGTTGGCAATGATCCTTTGGATGCAGCCCAGATGTGATTGTCCTTCTGGGTTGCAAATGTGCATTGCTGGGTCATGTTCATCAACCACTGCCCCCAAATCCTTTTCTGCAGGGCTGCTTTCCTGTGTGCTCAAAGCCATCCAGCAGGGTAAGAGAAGAGCCACTGCAAAGCAGCATGACAGGATAACCTCTGCAGTCAGGGCAGGGCAGTGGCGAGGAGCAAGGTCCAGGGAATTTCCCACCACACAGGCTAGCTGCTGTTCTGACAATGAGCAACAACAGTGCTGTCCCAAAGTAACATGTCCACACATTTCCTGAACACCTCCAAGGATGGGGACCCACCACCTCCCTGAGCAGCCTGTTCCAATGCCTGACCACTCTTGCAGAGAATAGTTTTTTCCTCATATCCAACCTAACCCTCCCCTGGCATAACTTCAAGCCATTTCCTCTCGTTCTATCACTCAACACTAGAGAGAAGAGATGATGGTGCACAGCAAGAGATTTCATTAATGGATTCCTGTCAGATCACTGAGGCGATCAGGTAGTCCCAGGTCAGTAAGAGAAGCCCAGATACCACCCCAGAGAACCAGTTCAAGGCATGAGTACAGTGTCAGGGTAGGGCAAGAGTAAGAGGGATAGGACAGAGTTTGCAACTAGATCAGTTTCTCGTGCCCAAAGACTCAGGGCACAAGCACATGCTGACAGCTGTCTGCACCACTTGGCCTGTGGAGAAGAAAGCTTGCTTTGGACAGGCAGCAGTAGACATGGGACCTCCAGGGAGGCCAGAACAATTATTTTGATGGCAGACAGGAATGAGAGAGACAGGAAGTCCTCAAGCCCAGTGCAGGAGCTTGAAATCCTGCTGGCTCAATGAATCCCAGAAAGTTAGGGGTTGGAAGGGACCTTGAAAGATCATCCAGACCAGCCCCACTGCTGAGCAGGATCATCTATAGCAGATCACACAGGAACACATCCAGACAGATCTTGAATACCTCCAGAGAGGGAGACTCCACTATTCCCCCTGGGTAGCCTGTTCCAGTGTTCTGTCACCCTCACAGGAAAAAAACTCCTCCTCATGTTTACACGGAACTTCCTATGCATCAACTTCCACCCAATGCCCCTTGTCCTGTCATTGGGCATCACTAAGCAGAGGTTGGCTCCATCCTCTTGGCACTCACCATTTACATATTCATAAACATTGATGAGGTCACCTCTCAGTCTCTCCTCATAAAGAAGACGAAACCACCTTTAACGGTGCATCAGCCAAAGGCTCTGGAGCAGGCATCACCAGCTGTGTTGCTGAGCCCCCAGGAGAAAAACAAAGAGTTTCAAGGGTGACTCAGAAGCAGTGACAGGCTTGCTGCCTCCACTGGTCCTGCCAACTGATTATGCCAGTTACTCAGAGCCCTTAAGCAACTCTCTGGTTCCCATAGAAAACACTTAGTTATAGCTGATGTCTGCTACCAGCAGGTCATGGCAGGCTGAAGATGTGGCTGATCTGGAGGCCAAGTTCTTTGACCAGCACAGCCAAGATTCTCCCACCAAAGCAACCACGGCAGACAGGCAACCATGGCAGTCAGGGCTTTGCTCACTCCTTGTGCAGTGACTCTGAGGAGTGCTGCTTCCCCCCACAATTTATGCAGGGCCATGTGATGAGAACACAAAGATCTTGTGAGAATCAAGTAAACCCCCTCTGGTGTTAGAAAGGAGCCCAAGAGCTGTGGAAGAGCCAAGTAGGTCCTGCCAGCACGGAAGAGCTGTGGCAGAGCTGGTTCAGGACTCAGCACTCCTTACCCCGGGGCCAGATGAGAGACCCTGCAGCAATGAGGCTGCACTGTTCCACCCACAAGATCCATGTGGCCAAGAACTCATCCCATGGTAGTTTGGGTCATCATCTCCAGCTATTACATGAATGTTCACCACTGCATCCTCACACCCAAAGGCTGACATTTCCCCTGCTATCCTGAGCCCAGCCAAAAGGAATTCCTCTGCAGCATTGCTGTGTACAGAGGGAGCCCCTGGCCAGGGCTTCACGTTTTTCCTGTTCCATCCAAAACGCTGTTCCAGGAGAAGATAGGAAAAACCAGAGCAAGCTCCATAAAGCTGCCTGGCACTTCCCTTCAGCAAACAGGAGCCCCAGCCAGCCCAGAGAATGGAAACTCAGAGACAAAAGAGGGAGGAGAGGTGGGGAGGGGGAGGAGGAGGAGGCCAGGGCAAGGGAAGCAGTGAAAAGAAGCACACACACAAGGACTCCAAGCACAGGCAGCCGCTTCACAGACACTGTCAGAGAAGTCAAGGCTGCCACAGAGCCAGCTCCTCTCAACGTGGCGAGGTTGTTGGGTCAACATCCAAACCAAAGCTGCACTGGGCACGGCACACTCCTGCCACCAAGTCTCCTCCTTGCTCTCCCAACACTGTCTGGTGAAGAATGAAGCAGTTCTGGCACTGAAGCTACTTGAGTGAACTGCTTCCCTGCATGCTGCCACCAAACTTACTGGAAGGAGGAAACCCTCCCCACTACCACCCAAACCTTGGTCAGGAGGTCTTGTAGCCCCTGCTTTCTGAGGGGGCCAGGTGTGAGGGTTGCAACCTTACCCAGCAGACCCCGAGCCAGACACGGGTCACCAGCATGCTCCACAAACACCCTGAAAGCAACAGAGCAGAGACAGCAGCTGAGAAGGCCACAGGGGAAGAGAAGGTGCAGACGAAAACTCACATCCACACTGATGCAAGTGGTACCCTTGATGTCCCCTTCCTCACGTTCCAAACAGCTATGTCTTTTCACCTTCTACAGGAGCTTTGAGTCCACCCATAAGCCCCAGGGAGGACAGACACGCAGAGTTGGGGACAAAGAGACAGCTGCACTCCAGAGCCTAGCATGCAAACAAGCAGTATTTATCTTGCAAGCCCTGCTCTCAGATAAATATTTTAAATCTCTCTCCAGGTCACAGTGGTGTATTTACAGTGAAGTTTCCCTTGGTTATCTGTCTGCAGAGGCTCAGATGGATTTGCCACGAAGCCAGAAGAATCGGCTGGCCAAGTTCTCTGAACAGCTTAGAGCTCCTGGGAGAAATGGGTCATTCAGTGTCAGTCTTGGAAATGACACCAAGGCCATGGCAACTGCTGCATGGACTTGGTTGTGTGCTCCTGCATGCAGCTGCCTCTTCACGGCCCATTCACAAGGATGCACTCAGCCACTCTCCCCTGCCAGGAGCAAGGGGATGGCACAGAACCTTGGGGATGCCCCACACAGCACTGCATGGGAGACAAACCTGCAGCCCTGCTCTCTACTTTCTATGATTCCATCTTCTTCTATGAGGACTGGGTGAGGGAGTTGGTATTGTTCAGCCTGGAGAAGAGGTTCCAGGGAGACCTACTAGCACCCTTTCAGTACCTGAAGGGGACCTATAAGAGTCCTAATGGAGAGAAACTGCTTAAAAAGGCCTGCAGTGATAGGATAAGAACAGAGAAGAGCAGATTTAGATTGAATGGTAGGAACAAGTTCTTTATGAGGGTGGTGGAACACTGGAACAGGGTGCCCAGGGAGGTGGCTGAGGCCCCCATGTCTGGATATATTCAAGGTGAGGCTTGACAGGGCTCTGGGTAACCTGATCTAGTTGAGGATGTCCCTGCTGACTGCAGAGGGGTTGGACTAGGTGACTTTGAAGGCACCTTCCAGCCCAGCCCAGCCCACTCTAGGATTCTATGATTCTACTCACCACAGAGCAAAGCTGCAGCATGCATCCAGCTCAAGGTGAGGGAGTCTCTAGAGCCTCCTGCTTCACCACCACCATCACTTGGTTGACTGCAGATTTGACCTGTTTGCTCCTCTGCCATAGGAAGGGAAGAAAAGGTGGCCCCAACAGCACACGCCAGCTTTTCCTAGCAGCCATTGTGGTGCTGCAAGCTAAAAACTGAACCATGCATCCAGTAATACTGGAGACGAGTGGAGCTACCAAGAGGTAATGAGAAGACACCTGAAACGGGCCTCACTCCTCCACTGCTGCCTCTCCTATTTATATGGGCATTACACCCTCAGGTTTTGACCTCTGCCTGCATGTGAAGCTTACAGAAGAGGGACTGGTTGCCCAGGGCTCCTCTCTGGTTCCATGTTATTTCAGCGTCACCCCTCATGAGTGATTTAGGGACTCTAATTAATGCTGCCAGTGGTGCACTGCACATCCATGTTCAGTCCATGTGGCACTGCCTTCCGCCTGGTTCCAACCTATCACCCACAGTTCCCTGTGTCTGCCTCCAGCTATGCCCCACAGCTCTGTGCATTTCATCCAGCTCCTTCCCTTTTCATTGCTGCGCTTCACAATCACCACTTACGGTCGCACAGGGCAGCACTGCTGTCCAGCTAAGGCCTGGGATGTGCCTCCTTGGGGAAACATCACCAGGCAGGCTGGACCTGCAGGATCACCTCTGAAAGCAGAGGGCTAAGAAAAGAACAGTTCCGTGTTTATAGTCATTAAAGCCATTTATAAATCTATACTAAAACCCATAAAAAAAGAAGACAGAGAAGCTAATATTTCCCCTGCTCATTCAATATTAATTAAAAGTTAGCTTCTCTCTGAGACATTGGTACATTATCTCAGCTAAAAATGGAGAAAAGCCACAGAGTGGGAAGAACAGGCAAGCAGTGAACTTTCTAGAATCTCTTCACAAATCAGTAAGTAGGTAGACTGCTTGCTACAGACAGACCTAATGCAGAGCTCTGTGACAAGACAGAAAGTTGTACTAACCAAGTTGCCTTGAAAAGCAAGTGTTTCCCTCCACAGTGGTAGGACAGTTGATCCCCAATGGACTTAGAGAACAACCAACTCCTACCAGACAGTCACTAATCCACCAGTGGGAAGAACAGCAGAATATCCTAAGCACCCAAAGGCCAAGGAAGTACACAAACATTGGTGGTAGACACCCAGCAACCAGGTCCTGGAGAGTTAAGAAACTGAGCTGAGGTATCTAGGGGTGCCTGGCTGCTCACTGAGGCAGCTTGACAATCCAAGTAAGATGGATTGCTCCATCAAACCCATCAGACCCATATCTTTGTCTGCATGGAGAGAATCTTCGGGCAGTGAGAACCATAGAATCACCTTGTTGGAAAAGCCCTTCAAGATCATCAAGTCTAACATTAACCCTGCTCTACCATGGTCATCTACCTGGCTTTTAAACATCTCCACGGATGGTGACTCCACCACATCCCTGGCCCAATGCCTGACAACTCTTTCAGTGAACAATGTCCTAATGTCCAGAAATCAAGCAGCACAGTCAGGGGCTCCTGTCAGGGTGGCGGGAAGAAAGAGAGGAATCTAATGCTCCTGTTGTTCTCCTTTTTTTTCTTATGGGTCCCAGCTGAACCTGTCCCTCTAGAGCACCTCTGTCTCCAGAGAGGTCACAATGTGCTGCAAAATCCTAGGATCAGGCAGAGAGGCTAAAAACACCCTAAGTCTAATCCCCAGCCTTCCTTGCTTAAGTATATGTCCATCCCAGTGAAGTGCTGACAGCAGCCCTGGCACGGGAGCGGAGATGCTAAGGCCTCGACACCACTGATACGTTCCTGTGTGAGCCTGCCAGGATGGGAACACCACGGGGACAGCCACTTTCGCTCCCTGAGGAAGGAGGAAGTACTTAAGCCACCACCTCACCAATCAGGTGGCTACCAGAAAACACAAGAAACAGCACATCCCAGCAAGGTCACAGGAACACAGTGTGACACTTAAGGATGTCCACTCTTGTTTCCTAGGTGTTTATTTTCTTGCCAGAAGGTCAGCCATTCAGATGAATAGTTTCTGCTTCAGGACATGTGCTTTTGAAACTATTTTAGCTGAGTAGAATTCTTACCAAAAAAAGCCTCTAGTTCCCCAGATTCATCTGAATGTCTCAGCAGCCCTGCCTTACTTCTGCTCTGATCTCTCACCATCAGCTGTGAACTGGAGGCCTGGCAATCTCAAGATGAGATAAGGGAGTCACAGCCATGCTTGGCAGAACAGTGGTGCTCAAGACCAGGCATCAAAGGGAAGCTGAGAAACAGGAAAGCCTGAAAAAGGGATATGTGGCATGCCATTAGGGAGTATGGATATAGAGGAGGAACCAGGAAGAGGAGAGACAGGAAGCACGACTGGAAAAAGAACAGTTGCACCTGGGCCAGAGCAACAAAGCAGCAAGAGAGAAGCAGGAGCAAGGCAGAAGGGTCACTGCTGCTGTGCCAGGTGAGGCTCCAGCAGGCAGCTCCCCCACTTCATGCATATGAAGCTTGCAAGCACACGCAACATGCAGGGAGAGCCATCAGAATATATCTCAGTAGAGAAAACTCTCACACTGCTTTCCTGCCTTGGCTCTTGCTTGGAATATGGTGGGTAAACATCTGTTCAAACCTGGCTGAAGGAGAGAGTGACAGGCAGTTGACAGTCAGCCATCTCACTGCTATAGAAAGAGGTTCAGACCAGGAACTGGCCACTCCCATAGCACCTGCCAGGTGTTCTCAGATGCTTCCAGGCTCTCCGTGGTCACAGCAGGCAGCACAGAGGGACAGCAACAAAGCAGAATGCCAAGGAACTCACAGGAAGCTTTGTTTTCTTTGGTCCAAGATAATCTGCACAACTCTTCAACTGCTGGAAGAGGCTTTCATTGCTAGCCCCTCTCCACAGCAGCTGTAGAGGCACCTGAACAACTCGTTCTCAGCAGCACAAACCCATCTGTGTTCCCATGAATAGCCTGGGAGAGCTGGATGCACTGCTGTGTGACAGACTACAAGACTCTTTGGTTTGATCTTCTCTGATCTTTTCTTTGCTGAAAAAACCAACAAAACCATAAGCTTTTCTGCCATGAAAGCTTCCCACCAAGACAAGCACTGGCAGTGATTTCAACAGACCCAGCACCACAGAATCACAAAACATTAAGGATTGGAAAGGACCTCTAGAGATCAGCCCAGCTACCCTGCCAGAGCAGGATCACCCAAGGCAGGTCACACAGAAACTCATCCAGACTGGTTTTGAAAGTCTCCAGAGGAGACTCCAAAACATGTATGGGCTGCAGAGTCTCTGGTATCTTTACAGTAAAGAAGTTTCTCCTCACATCAAGGTGGAACTTCTGTGTTCTAGCTTATACCTGTTGTCCTGTTACTGGGAACCAGCAAAATGAGACTGGCACCTTCACCCTGACACCCACCCTCAGACATTTACAGACACTAATAAGATCCCCTCTTAGCCTTTCCTTCTGCAGACTAAACAGCCCCAGGTCTCTCAGTCTTTCTTCACAGGAGATATGTTCCAGTCTCTTAATCATCCTCATAGCTCTCTGCTGGACTCTCTCCAGCAGATTCCAGTCTCTCTTGAACTGGGGAGCCCAAAACTGGATACAGTATTCCAGGTGTGGTCTCACCAGGGCAGAGCAGAGGTTAGGAGAACCTCCCTCGGCCTGCTGGATACACTTTCTTTTGATGCAGCCCAGGAGCAGCTCTGTGGCTGCACAAGTGATGGTCCTCCCCAGTCAAGGCCAACACACCCCAAAGCACGCTGTGTGGGGAGCAATAAAGCCACTTGCAAGCTGCAGCTTGTCCTGCTTTAACCATTTGGAGAGTTACTGTATATTTTGGAATCAAAGGCTTCCTTTGTGCTCCTCAAGAGGCCAACGAGCAGCCGTAACGAGGAGAGTGTTTATAGCTGGTCTTAAGCAATGCCGTGCCAGCCTTGTGCCAGCATCGCACTCGGCAGCAAGGACAACCCTGTGCGGAGCTGCCCGGAGGCACAGAAGCCTCCCCAGGACGGGGCTCGGCTTCCCTGTGCTGTCCCTCTGGGGACAGAGCCCTCTGGCTTGGGCTGACAGAGGATGGAGTCAGCTCACCAGTGCGCCTCTACCAACAGCAGTAGGGCACTCTCTTGGCTGCTTCCTAGGGTGGCCTGAGCTACACCCAGGTGTAAAGAGCCCCTTTTGTGTGACAAACTCCACCTCACAACAGCGCAGGAGGAGATGAAACGTTCTAAAGCCTGTCAACTTCCCTGTCGCCTTAGAGCTACCCTGAAAGCAACTGCCTGTTGATAGCACTGAAATCCCAGTGTAGAGCACTCAAGGAAGCTCCTGTCCTTCAGGAAAGAAGTCACCTAGGAACTGAATGCATGTGCATCAGGGACTGAAATACAAGTTGACTCCTAATATCCACTGCATTAAACCCAAGCCCCTTCCCACACCAGCTGCAAGCACAGGTAGCAACCCTGTGTGTGTCACTGCTTTCTCCCAGCCTGCAGCTTGCTTCCTGGAGCAGGAAAGGTTCACACCTTCAGTACCGGGTTGGGTTTGGGGCCCCTCGCTACCAGAAGGATATCAAGGTGCTTGGAATGGGCCCGGAGAAGGGCAACAAAGCTGGTGAAGGGTCTAGAGAATAAGTCTTATGAGGAGAAGCTGAGGGAGCTGGGGCATCTTACTCTGGGGAAAAGGAGGCTGAGGGGAGATTTTCAAACACTCTACAACTCCCTGAAAGGAGATTGGAGTGAGGTGGGGATCCATCTCTTCTCCCAAAGAAGTGATAGGATGAGAGCAAAATGCCTCGAGTTGTGCCAGGGAATGTTTATGCCAGAACAGGCTGGCCTGGGAAGTGGTGGTGTCAGCATCCCTGTAAGGTCTGAAAAGCTGCACAGATTTGGTGTTGAGGGACATGGTTTAGTGGTGACCTGGTAGTGCTGGGTTAAAAATTGAATTGGACAATCTCAAAGGTGTTTTCTAACCCAAATCACTTCAAAATTCTATCTAAATCAAATATGTCACTCTATTTTCCAGACAGGAGTCTGCTAGGACCAATCTTCCTCATTCATCACCCTGCACAACACCCTGCACCCTCCTCCTCTTCACTCTAAACAACCCAAATTCCCTCAGCTGCTCCTCACCACAGCTGTTCTCCAGACCCTTCATCAGCTTCAGGGCCCTTCTCTGGACATGCTCCAGCACCTCAATGTCTTTCTTGGAGTGAGGGCCCAACCTGACCCCAGTATTCAAGGTGTACCCTCACCAGTGCTAAGTACAAAGGGACAATCATTTCCCTACTCCTACTGGCCACACTACTCCTGATCCAGGCCAGGGTGCTCTTGGCCTTCCTGGCCACATGAGCCTGGGCCAGCACACCAAAACACCTCATTCTAGGTACACAGACCAGGCTCTCAGAAGCTTGCAAACCACCGTGCAGTCCCTGCCACCTCTCTCTTTGCTGACCAGATAGCATGTATTAGTTAACCCTCCAAGGAGGGGAAAGCAGCCTGTTCCAGGCACTGAGAGACTGCTTCCCCCCCAAAAAAAGGCAAGGCTTAAATTAAGACTAGAAGTACTGTATGGTTCAGCCTTTTAAACTCAGGAAAAACATTTTTTTATTAGATTTTTTTTTTCTCCTCCCCAAAAAGCTGGCAAGAGCAAGTAACAGAGCTGGAGCAGCAGTCAATGAAAAGCACATGCGCTGCAGATCTGGCTGCCAACACAAATTGATGCTTTGAAACAAAGACCACTTGTGTTTGGCTTGAAGATCTTCCACAGCTACCCAGTAGGGGCTGCAGAGATTAAAAAGGAGACACAGGTAAACACAAGAGACCAGCACTCGCTGCCAAGTATTTCCTCAGAACAAAGGAATGACCCAAAATGGAGTCCCTGCTTTGACAGGGTGGCATGGGTCCATCCCCACTCAGCTGCAATGTGCCAGAACAGGCAGAGGCAGAAGGAAACGGTGGACAAACCATTGGACCAGTCTCTAGTCAACCTCAATTCTAGCAGCATCCAGACCCACAGACAGAGCCTGGATCTGGACAGCTGCAGCTGTTTAAATGCTGAATGTGCCTCCAACCTCAAGAGCCTGCAGAAGCTTCACTGCAACCAGTCTGTGCCTATCTCCCATGAAGAATACCCAGAAGAAACCTAAGAGCTGTTTCCCCAGTGCTGAACCCCTTGAGACTGCAGACAACCACCAGCACCCTGCAAAGCTTGTGTTGCACTCTGGTCTAGCTCCCAAACCACCCTACAATCATATATAAGACATGCTTTGCAAGCCTCTCTTCCTTCTCACTGTCTGAACAGTGGAAGGCTCAGAAGGCAGAGAAGCACAAAACAGAAGATAGTCTTCCTCATCACAATCCTTCAGTTTAGCCTTGTTGTTTTGGTTTTTTTTTTTGCTTAGGGACATCAGCTGTCTGGTCTAAACCAAACAGCAGCAGCAACAGTTCCCATTACAATGCAAGGTGGATATGCCGGCACCATGCAACTTGCGAGCTGAGGGAACGTTGGTCCCCACGTAGCACCCAAGAGCAATGCAGGAATGCAGTACCTGGATCAGACCTCCCAGGGACAGGAGAGGAAGAAGCTGACAGCTCCTCAACACAACTAATGCAGGACTCTGCCCAGGTCACATCCTCCAAAATCAAAAAGCTATGGGTGTGCTTTCTTATGCTGTGCTTCAAGAGCTTTGGCATTAGGAAGTGAGCAAACTGCTTCTGAAAGACCCCAGGGTCCCCCACATTACTCGTACTCCCTTTGAACAACCTCCCTAAAGGCGAGAGATGCACAACAGATCTGGACTGCTTAAAGCTCCCAGGGACACAGAGAACAAGAAATGAGCCTCTGAACCATGACAAACCCCAAGGAAGCAGGCTGCCACATGAAAACCCTGAAACAGTATCATTACCTACTCCACTCCAGTTCTTGGAGAACAAAACCTTCCATACCCAGCAGTGGTACGTTCACAGGACAACGCTTTAGCCCCACTGCACAATACTGATGTCTGCTTTTATAAGACTACAGGCATGTACAAGCAGTTCTTGGATGCCACCTCCCAACACCTTCCACTTAAGGAGCAGGACACGGAAAGAGACCACACAGTGTAGCACCTCTGCCATGCTGGAATGAATGCTAGTACCCAAGAGTCAACATGTTACAACTTCTCCTTGGGATCTGGACAGACTGGATCTATGGGTCAAGGTCAGCTGTGTAAAGTTTAACAAAGTCAAGTGCTGTGTCCTGCACCTGGGTCACAACACAGGCAATGCTACAGGTTTGGGGTGCAGTGTCTGGAAAGCTGCCCAGTAGAAAAGGACCTGGAGTTTCTGACTGGTAGCCATCAAAATATGAGCCAGCAGTGTGCTCAGGTGGCCAAAAAGGCCAACATCATCTTGACCTGGATCAGAAATAATGTGGCCAGCAGGAGCAGGGAAGTGATTGTCCCTTTGTACACAGAGTGGTGAGGCCACACCTTCACCTTGAAGACTGTGCTCAGTTTTGGGCCCCTCACTTCTAGAAAGACATTGAGGTGCTGCTGCAGGTCCAGAGAAGGGCAACAGAACTGATGAAGGGTCTGAAGAACAAGTCTGGTGAGGAGCAGCTGAGGGAACTGGGGGTGTTTAGTCTGGAGGAGGCTGAGGGGAGACCTCATAGCTCTCTACAACCCCTTGGAAGGAGGTTAGAGTGAGGTGGGGGATGGTCTCTTTTTCCCAGGAGGAGAGAGAGTGGCCTGAAATTGTGCCAAAGGAGGTTTAGGTTAGAGATTAAGAAAAATGTATTCACTGCAAGAGTGGTCAGGCATTGGGACAGGCTGCCCAGGGAGATGGTGGAGTCACCATCCCTGTTAAGGAAACATGTGGACATGGCACTTTGCTACATGGTTTAATGGCCATGGTGGTCTTTGGTTGACTGTTGGACTGGATGATCTTAGAGGTGTTTCCCAATCAAAACAACTCTGTGATTCCTTCTCACCTCCAAAACAAGTAGAAGACACTACCCATGCCTTTCTCCCACCTCAAGCATATCCAGCCTTCTCCAGAAGGTCTGACCACACCAAAGGCATTCACTCTGGGGGCCTAGGGACTTGAACTGGTACAGCTGCCTCCTTCACTTACACAGCAAAACCCATCCTGCTCATTTACAGCTTTTGAAACCCAACCCCAATACTGTCAGCCCACGTAACCTAAATCCTCATAAAGAACATTCTTGTACATCTGTCTTGTCACCCTCACCCTCCGGACCTCCAAAGTGCTGCCTGTCCCTGCCCATGAGACCACCATTCACGTGAGGAGTATGAGACCCATCTCCTTGGGGTCTGGACAAACAATTGCATTGCCCTGAGTCTTCTGGTCTCAGGGGGATCTCCCTGCTAATATGGCAGCAGCAGCACGCCCTTACAAAGAGCACATTTGTACCCAAGCCTGTCTGCTGCCAAATAAGCATTTGTTCCAAGTACCCAAACATCGAAAGCAGTGGAAACACCCACTGCTAATGTGAAATATTTTGCATTCCAGGCTTGAGAGGTAGGCTTGAAAACCTTCAGAAAGGAAAGAGTGTTTATTCACTGGAGAGAGGTGTAGGTCCAGCAATTTACTTAAGTCCACGTGTGCTTGCTAGAAGACAGCTTTGATCTTCGCAGCTCAAATACCAGATAAATTACAACGAAGGGAAGAAAAATATTAGTGTAAAGTTCCCCTAGTAAATACCTGTAACCAGGCCTCACAACCTTCAGATCTTTTTTAAGTGCCTTATCACTTACAGCCCTTGTGTTCTTGCCTGCTGCCCCAAAGCCATGCTTCTCCTGTGCCTTTCCTACCTTCTTTCTCCCACTGCCCTTGTCTCCTTGTGCCTTTGGAGAAAGCACAGCCTGCCATTCTAGGACATCTGTGGCTGTCTGCCTGGATGCAACACGAACCAATGCAAGCCCTATCCATCTGAGTAACAGACAGATGTACAGTGCCATGCACCTACTTCTTTTTGAGCAAAGGGGTTTCCACAGACTGGGAACAGCAAAAATATACATCATGGAACGGTTTGGGTCAGAAGGGAGCTTAAAGATCAGCTAGTTCCACTCCCCCTGCCATAGGCAGGGACATCTTCCACTAGATCAGGATGCTTGAGGCCTTATCCTATTTGCCCTTGAACACTTTCAGGGAGAGGGGCATCCACAACTTCTCTGGGCATCTTGTTCCAGTGTCTCACTACCCTCTCTGTAAATCACACAGCGTGCAATACGGGTTCTTGCTGCAGCTTAAACATCTGCCTTTAGAAGGTGGTCTCATTCCTGACCAATTAAGAGATCAGAGGACATCTTTAAAAAAATGCAGAACATGACAGCTCTCTGGTTTGTGCCAGTTCTCAGTTGTGCAGGACTCACTGTGCAGACAAAGAAGTGCCTACAGACATGACTGTGGAGTTACTGTGCATTTGAAGCTCCTGCCACACTGGGCTTGCAGCCTGTCTGGAGCCCTGCTTAAGCACAGCCAAGTACCAAGGGGTAGCTCGTGCTTTTTAAGACAAGAATGATACTGGCTTGTTTCTGCTTTGTCCAAAACAGCCCAGAAATGTGCTGAGCAGCACAACTTGTCAGCTGCTGAAGAGATGCTCGCTCAGATTAACTACCATAGTGCTTGGTCTGGTTGCAGAAGACTTGGACCCCCTGGAATAAAGACAGCAGCTTCAGAAAGAGCAGCTTCAAAGAGCAAGTGTCACTCAAGTGGTATTACTGGAAATTTATTTTGGACCCTTTAAAATTGACAGAAATTCTCAGACTCTATCTGTTCACTCATGTTTTCAGAGTTTTTCTTCTTCAGGAACAGAAAAGCACCACCATACAGAAAACAACACAGGACAAAACAGACCTTCTGGTTTGGGTTTGGTTTTTTTTTTAAGCTTTAAAGAAGAGTTGACTCAGCAAATATTTCCTCCACTAGCATTTCAACCACATATTCAAGCAGAAGCCAGCGCACATCTGGCACATTGCAGTGTCACGGCCACAAAGATCACAGCATTGCTGAACAACAGAAACAGAGGAATAGGGACCTTTAGCCCAAGAATCAAACATTACTGAAGAACATACCTGGCCAAGGAGGATCACAAAAAGGACTCAAGTGAGCCGCAGATACCCCACCCTTCACAGGTCTTTCCCTAGCCCTTTTTCCAAACAGCATCCAGGGAGACACTGCCCTGCAACTCCACAACACTTTCTGCTGGCCATAAAACCTCAAACCATACATTCTGAGCACACTGCTGGCATCTGGGACTTCTGACAGTGTCTGTAAGCCGAGGGGCAGCAGTGCTGATCCTGCTGAGCAAGAGAAATAAGGAAAAGCATACGTGCTTGAAGCGGCACAGAAATTCCAGCCACCAGAGAGGAGCGTGGCAGCAGGAAAGGCAGTCCTTATGGGCAGGCCTGCACACCCCAGCTGTTGCTGGTGGCACGCTGACAGGTAGATGCACGCTGTAGAAGACCCACAGGCCCACAGCCCCGCACGGGAGCCCAAGCAAACCGCATCACATTGCCTCCAAAACCAGCCTCCACAGTAGTCTGCCAAGGCAGTCAGTAATCAGGGTGCCAGCTAGCTAAGTAACTGCTGCAGTAGACTCATAGAACTGCTGAGGCTGGAAGAGACCTTTAAAATCATCAAGTCCAACCACTCACCAAGAGCTCACAATCCCACCACTACTGCTAAGCCACTACCACTAAACCACAGCCCTCAGTATCGCATCCACAGTCTTTTACATACCTCCAAGGATAGTGACTGCACCATCTCCCTGGGCAGCCTGTTTCAATGCCTAAGAACCCTTTCTGGGAAGAAATTGTTCCTAATGTCCAACCTGAACCTCCTTTAGCATAACTTGAGCCCATTTCCTCTTGTCCTGCCACTTGTTGCTTATGAGAACAGACCAAACCCCACCTTGCTACAACCTGCTTCCAGGGAGTTGTAGAGGGCAGTGAGGTCTCCCCTCAGCCTCCTCTTCTCCAGACTAAACAACCCCAGTTCCCTCAGCTGCTCCTCATAAGACTTATGTTCACTTTATGCTTATCAGCTGTACACTGGACATTACTTGCAGTCTGGCAGCAGGACTCTGCTCCAGCTCCCAGTTATGCAAAGAGCAGCAGCAGCAGAGCTATAAATACCTCACCCTCGGAGGCAATATCCTCCTCAGGTGCTAGACTAAGATTACTCTTGATTTTGAAGCAGAAACTACAAAGCAAACTGTAGTTGTGCACAGTGACATAGAAGCACCACAACTGGGTACTGGTGACATGCAGGAACCTGTTTGTGGGGTTCCCAAATGAAGTAAAACAAGGCAGCATCATGTGGGACAGATCACAGAATGGTTTGGGTTGGAAGAGATCTTAAAAATCATCTAGTTGCAACCCCACCCCCAGTCATGGGCAGGGATGCCTTCCACTAGACCAGGCTGCTTAAGGTCTTGTCCAGTCCGGCCTTGAACACTGACAGGGAGGAGACACCCACAACCTCCCTGGGTAACCTGTTCCAGCATCTCACCACCCTCACTGGAAAGAATTTTGTCTTAATATCCATTCTAAATCTCTCCTCTTCCACTTTAAAGCCATTCTCTCTTGTTCTATCATTAACCCTTGTAAAAAGTCTCTCCCCAGTTTTCTTGTAGGCCCCCATCAGGTACTGGAAAGGCACTATAAGGTAACCCTGGAGCCGAGTCTTCTCCAGCCCCAACTCTCTCAGCCTGTCCCCGTAGGGGAGGTGCTTCAGTCCCCGATCATCTTCATGGCCCTCCTCTGGACCTGCTCCAACAATTCCATGTCTGTCTTGTGTTGGGGACCCCATAACTGTACACAGTACTCCAGATGGGGTCTCAAGAGAGCAGACTAGAGGGGCAGAACCACCTCCCTTGTCCTGCTGACCATGTTTCGTTTGACGCAGCCCAGCACGCAGTTGGCCACCTGGGCTGCCAGCGCACACTGCCAGCTCATGTTGAGTTTTTCACCAACTGACACCCCCTGGTCCTTCTTCTCCAGACTGCTCGTTCATAACGCTGCTCTCAAATTACTCCTCACTCACCCTGTACTCGTGCGGGACCCTTCAAAACCAGGTTGGCGGTGAACTTGCACCTCTGTGGCTCTCACACCATAGCCAAAACCCCGGGCAAGGAAAATGGCGCTAGGAGGCCAGCAAGGAGAAATATCAAGGAGCAGAGCAAGAGAAGGCACCTTGGAGTCTTACAGCTCAGGCTGAACAGTGAAAAGCAGCGGGCATGAAAATTTACTGGCTGCCCCCAAGACCCTATGGCACTGAGGACGGCGGAGCTGGGAAGAGGCAAGGAGGCTGGCGCACACCACCCTGTGCAGAAGGGAGGCTATGGATGGGGGGATGGGGGTGGGTGGCTCCTCCGGATGTGCTCAGCCAGGGACACAACCCCCTCGGCGGTCGGGAGCCAGATTTCTACGGGTGAAAGCCCACTGCCCGCCCAGGTTTGCTTGGGATTTTTTTTTCTTCCCGAGTTCTGATCTGCTCAAATTTCACGGGAAAACCACCCACTGCTGCACACGAACAGCCTTCCCGGCCTCAACCCCTCACCAGGGGCCCGGCCAAGCTCCGAGCCGGGGCCGAGCCCAGCGAGAGGGGGGTTTCGGGAACCGCCTCCCCCGTCATGCCCGCTGCTCCGGGGGAGCCCGTTCGGCGGCCTACAGACGGCGAACGCCCGGTGCATTTCCATCCGAGCGCACTAAAGCACGACGCTTCCCACAAGGAGCGGGCAGAGCAGGAGAGCTGTGCTGAGATACCCCGGCAACTCCCGCCCCGCTACCGGGCTTTGCTGGGCGGGGGCGCGGACACCCTTCGGGGCCCCGCTGGCGCAGACCACCTCGGGATACGAGGCCTCATCACCGCCAGGCTCCCGGGAACCCAAGGGGCCCGGACCACCCTAGGCTCGATCCAAGATCGCCTCCAGCACCGCCCCTCCGGCGCCGCCCCGCCGCGGTACCGAGAGGCGCGAAGCCGCGGGCTAGGGCCCAGCAAGAGCCGCATCAGCAGGGCGGCGGAGACCGCGGCGCCGGGCCCGGCCCGCACTCACCCAGCAGCAGCAGCGCCCGCACCGCCGCCATCCTCCGCGCCGCTCCCCGCCGCGCCGGTCAGTGCGCACCCCAGCCCCTGGCCATGCCGCCCTCGCCCCGCCTGCTGCCGCCGGGAGGGGCTTCCGGGGGGCGTGGCGGCCACCGGAACCCAGGTGGGGCCCGGGCGGTGGCGGGTGGGGGATGGAGCGGGGTCTTGGCGGCCAGCGGCTCGCTCAGCCCCCCCACCGCCGTCGTGCCGGAGGTGAAGGGCTGGGCCGGCCGGCCTGGGATCCTCCCCCCGCTTCCTGTCCCCAGCGGCGAGGTGGCAACGGAGCTGCCCGCCCAGAGGCTCGTCGAGAAGCTGCTGGTAGAATCGCGGAGTGGCAGGGGGTGGAAGGGACCACTGGCCATCATCGAGTCCGACCGTCCTACCGGAGCAGGATAACCTAAAGCAGTCACACAGGAACATGTCCAGGTGGGTTCCGAATGTCTCAGGGATTCGACCACCTCTCTGGGCAGCCTACTCCCTCACCCTCAAAGCAAAGAAGTGCCTTCTCATGCTTAGGTGGAACTTCGTACGTTCAAGTTTATTCCCGTTACTTCTTGTCCGGTCACTAGGGACCACTGAGATGACTCTGGCCCCATCTTCCTGACACCCATCCCTTAGAAGATCCACATCTGTACCCTGGAAAAGCACAGGGGAGCCAAGAGCCCTGCATCCTGCTGCAGGCAGAGGGCTGGGGTCACGGCTCTGGCTGCACAATGCCGTGCCTGCCCCTTGCTGCTCCTCCATGTCACCCATAGTCGGGGCACAGCAGTGCAAACTCACCTGGCCACCTGTGTAGCACAGGCTGGGGGCCACCCTACCTGGCTGAGTAACTCCCATGGAACCTGTCACAGTTCTATGCCACCAGAGCTCTAGACACCAGCTTTACAGCTAGTTTTTGAGCCTCCAAAATGCTGGCTGGGGAAGACCCACCATCAGACACTGCTGAGTCCCTGAGCATGCTGTTGGATGCATTGCAGAGGATGCTGAAGCCTTGACTCGGCAAAACCTGTGGCACAGGACCAGACCCCGGCTGCTACAGAGGAGTGGCCATAGTTGTTTGGAGCAGCAATGGAAGCAGCCTGTGCAGTGAAACACTGATTGAACACAAGGCCGTAACATGGGCAAACATTACAGCACTTCTCAGTAATCACAGCTTTGCAACCTGTAACATCTTGAGGAGAACAAGGCTCTTCCTGAACCAACCTGGGCATGCCACATCCCCTCCATCAGTGATGTGCAGCTGCAGTGGTTTGACATGGTTTATTTACTGTTGGCACTGCCAGCTTCCCCCAGGAAAGCAGAAGAGTATTCATGGATGTGAAGCTCATTGATCAATTTGGAATGCAACACATAGCAGCACCATTGGTGTTGGTGCCAGGATCTTTCACCTTCCAGCAGGTCTGCAAAACAGCACCCACAACTGATGGACAAAGGCTGCCAGCACCCCAGTCCTGGCTGAGGGATGGTGGGAGACAGTGAGGGAGGCACACAACAGTCCAAAGAGAGCTACCCTAGCAGGGAGTGTTCAGGACCCACCTTTTGCTTGTGGTGAGCCCTTTTCCCCCTTTGAACCCCACTGTTCCTGCAGCAGCATTTCAATGGCTCCATTTGAGACAGGCAACCTTTCTCAGAGGCCAGAGTCCCATACCTTCTACACAAGTCATTTACCTTCTAGCCACCACCAGCTCACGACTCTGCAAACACAAGGTCCAAAAGCATCCCTAGCACATGTTTGGGCCATTGCAAGGCAGAGTGTAAACCCAACCCTGCAGCCTCCTGGTCTGTCATTCTGTGGGTTAATGGTGGGTCAAGGTGTGCATCTGTCTTCCTCGGGTCAGAAGAGCAGGTCCAGATACGGGAAGGTTTGTGGCGAGAGCGGAGATTCACTCCGCTCGGCAGATGAACCAGATCTCGTTGCGGCGCTGAGGGACACTGGGGTTTTCATAAGCAGCCACAATGTATGTTCCCTGGAGCACAGTGTCTGTGGAGCCCAAGAGCTCCCAGAAGAGACTGATCTCTCGCAGAATTGTCTCCTCAGTGGTTATCCCATAGAAAACCCTGCAGCAAAGAATGCAAGGTAAGCAACTAAGCCAGCACATTCCCTCTTCCCACAGCCAGAGTTCCCATCCCTCTGCCCAAGGAACCACCTTGGCTGTGCAGAGAGTTCGTACAACTCTGCTGAGCCGAGAGAACACTTCTGGTGCTAGGGTCACCTGGTTATAACCCGGAGTGGTGACCTCTCAGTGATGTGGATTTCAGGGTCTGTGGGAACAGGAGGGTTTTGCTGGAACCGTCCAGGAAGGTAATAGGCAGTTATGACCTCACGCTCCAGCCCAGTCCCTTCCTTGGTCAAGTGGATTTCGTTGAGCACTGGGACTGTCATGCCCAGATAGCAACCTGGAAGGAGGTAGGAAGGCAGTGGGCACAGTGAGATGGCTGGGTCAGTGGCAGCAACCCTCCTGCCTGCTCCAGAAGAAGAGTGGCAGGGCCCTCCCTCTGTGAAGCCTGCCAGCCCCCTCCAGTTCCTGCCTGCACACACCTACAGAGTTGTCCTTGCAGATGTAGCGCATGAGCTTCATGAAGCTCATGGAGATGCTCTGCTCATACATGGGCTCCCCCTTGGTGACACATGCCCACTTCCCAGCTGGGTACTGCCGCTCCTCGTAGGCTGCTTCCTCACACTGAAATAGGCCAAGTCAGAGTTAAGCACACTGGCAACACTGCAGCACTTGGGTGGCACAACCAAGGTAGACAGGCAGGAAGTGGGGAGACTGTACCCTTCAAAAATGAGACCCCCTGCTAGTCAGTGCTTGGGAGGAGAAACCAGAGGGCAAGAACTGGCATCACACGCACATCAGGCACAAGCACTCAACAGCACTGTGTGAAAGACAGTGAAAGGAAAAGCACAGAGCAGGGACAGGGTGCAGGGAGGCTTGGAGGCTCCTGGCATGCACAAGGAATGCAGCACATCCTCAGCAGGGGACACCAGACTTTCTCCTCCTCTCCATTTGATGTCCTGCCTACTCAGAAGGATGGTCATGCTTCTGGGCACCCAAAGGCCTCCAACAAGGTTGGTGTTGAGGACCTTGTCACTGCAGCACTGTGTTCACGGCAGGTAAGAAGCGAAACCTTCTGCCCAGTACAAGTCAAAATCTGTCAGAAGAGCTCTAACACTCACAAGGGCTGTGAAGATTGGAACAAAACTCCTCTCAGATTCTTTTCCCACACCAAGAAGTGAGAGCAGGAAAAAGACACGAACCCAGCTGGTGGAAAGGGAACAGCTTTGTGGGATGGGTAAAAAAAAGAAAAATCTCTATTTCCAGCACAGATTCTTAGTCTTCTGGACAAACACAAGACAGGGGAGAGTGAGTGGGGAAACTGCATCTGGATCTGCTCATAGTTCAGCTTGTGGCATAGTTATAACCACAAGTACCACACAAAGAGAGACTGTGAAGTTGTGGCTAGCACTTATCTTCCTGCTTTCAGCTTCTTCAGACAGACTGAAGTGATCGCGAAACAACCTTGTTTCAGAGCTCAGGGCACCTGTCCTCATCAGTGGTGAGTGAGCCAGGAAGCCGTGAGCAGCCTCAACAGTGAGTCTAGCAACCCTGTGCCTCCACCCAAATTAGGTCTCCATTCAGAAAGCCAAACCAAAGGCAAAAGGCAGGCACCTGGGCTGTTTGTGTCAGTGAGGTGTCAAGAACACTCCAAAACTCTGCAGGCCAGCATTTGCCTTCTAGATGCCTGCTACTACCCCACCAAGCAAAGCAGAGGAGGAGCAAACGTTTACCAAGCAAAGAAACTGCCAGTCCCTCTAGATGATTTGAAACTCTTATCTGCCACACTATCTGTGAATAAACCTATCAACCCAGCAAGGCATAGCATCTGGTCTTGTCACAGCCTGATCCTCACATGAAGCACCACCACACTGGAAGATGAGACCTGACCAAGAGAAGGAGTGTGTGTGCTTCACAAAGACCCAGTGGCAGCAGGTCCCTGCAACATGAGCTGGGGAATTTGCCTAAGCGAAGCTCTCCAAGTAGAATAATAATTCACTTGCCTCCAAGAGGATGAGAACTTGTAGCACTGATGGCTCAGGAGGAGCAACCAAATGCTACCAACCTGCCCAAGCCTGGGAAATGTGTCCGGCTCCTGCGTCCCCTCAGCACTAAAGTCATGAAGTGGTTCCCATCTCCTCACCCAGTCTCAGAGCCCAACTCCAAAAATCCTCTGCAGGCATAGAAGAGATACCAGCAAAAAAAAAAAAAGATCTCCAGGCCCCACAAAGTCTTGGAGCCCCATTCTTGCCTGGGACCAACATAAGTAAAGAAGAGCCCGGACTAAGTCTCTGGGACCCAGAAGAGGGCAAGTCCCAGTTCAGAGCTGTACAACCCACATGCTCAGACATGTTTTAGAGGCAGGAGTGCTGGACCTCAGCCCAGAAGAAATTAGCTAAGCTCTCTTCATACAGACGACAACTGACAGACGTCTTCTTGGTAGGAAGCCCAAGCAAGCCTGTAGAGAAACAGAAACCAGTCTGACAAGCACTTCTTCGCAGTTACTTGTGAAAGCTCAAAAGCACCTTTTTGTGTGAGAGATGAGAGGTGTGCAACTTAGCAAGATTAGGAGATCTTCAGGCAGAAGCTACTATGTTTGGATTGGCAGCTGTGACAAACACCACTACATGCTTGGGTCTGGCAGGCCACAGGCTCTACACTCCCCACAGAAGCATTTTTATCTTGTGCCAGCTGCGATCTCCAGCTCAGCCAGTAGTCACATAACTAACACAAAGAGAAACCCAGCTAGGCAACAAGGTGTTTTGAGCAAGGTAGGGAGAATACTCTGAATTGAAAGTTCCCTCTCTTGGATGTGCCCACTTCTGCAGAGGATAGGTTGGCAAAGAAGGCAGCTGCAAGCCACAAGACCAGAGAAAGTAGCAAGATTAGTCAATTTTAAAGACTGGTGGTTGAGCATTTCCATTACTCAACACAGAATCTCAGCGTGGTAGGGATTCGAAATGACCTCTGAAAATCACACAGTCCAACCCTCCTGCTGGAGCAAGAGCACCTACAGTAAATCACACAAGAGTATGTCCAGATGGGTTTGGGTGCCTCCAGAGATGGAGACACTCCATAGCTTCTCTGGGCAGTCTGATCCAGTGCTCTGCCAGTCTGAAAGTGAAGAATTTTTTCCTTATGCTTATATGGAACCTCCTGTTCCACTTTCTTTGTGTTCATTGCCCTTTGTCCTATCACTGGACACCACTGAGAAGCATCTGGTTCCGTTCTCCTGACACTTGAACTTTAGATATTGATCAGCATCAATGAGATCTCCCCTCATTCTCCTCGAGGCTAAACAGGCTCTGCTCTCTCAGCCTTTCCTCATAAGGTAGATAGTCCTGTTCTTTCAGCATCTTAGTGGCTCTCTGCTGGACTCTCTCCAGTAGTTCCTTGTCCTCTTCAAACGCGGAGACCAGAACTGGACGCATTCCAGATGAGGCATCCTCAGGGCAGAGCAGGGGGAGAACCTCCCTTGACCTGCTGGCCACGCTCTTCTGAACGTACCCCTGGATGCCATTTGCATTCTTGGCCAATACAGGGGTGGCAGAAGGCCATGCCAACCTAGAGCTGCCATCCCGGCTGCAGGGGCCTCTGTCAGCAAGCCGGCGTGCGGCTGCCCTCTGTGCAAGGAAAGCGTTCTCCTGCTGCCGCCCGCGCTGGCGGGAGCGGCCGCGTCAGCCCCGGCAGCGGCGGGCAGAGGACGGGAGGATAGGCACGCGGAGAAGAGGGGCAGGCCTCACCTTCACCTGCTGCGAGAGGGTAACGTAGGGCACGGCCTCAGGAGCCTGGCTGTGCCGGGTCATCTGGAGGATCGGACCTGCCATGTCTGCAAGGCAAAGAGAGGAGCGGGGAGGCTGGCCTAGGCTGGGGAGCAGAGGCCCCACGGCGCGCCGAGCCAGGGTGCACACAGGGCGCTAACAGCATCCGCCCCCCGCCGACTCCCATCCACCGCAGCCTCCACGGCCCGGCTAAGATTCCTCCCCACCGACTCAGGCTGACTCAGGCTG
>VWZE01001198.1:10246-33947 GCA_013396675.1 Eubucco bourcierii | reverse complement strand
CCGTCCTCCCCGCCACCAGCTGTAGAGTCTTCGCCCAGCCCCTCCAGGTCCTCCAGCCCGATCCGCGCCATGGCAGCGCCGCCCCGCCCCGGGCCCCTCCGACCCGGAAGCGAGCGCTCCGCCCCCGGCGGCGTCACGGCCCCGTCACCAGATCGCCCCCTGGCGGGCCGGCAGCCAACGCGCGCCCCAGCCCGCAGCCAGCCGCGGTCGCTTCTACCGGTGCCTTTTATTCAGTAAAACGCAGTACAGCAAAACTCGCCCCTGCAGCGCCCCCCAGGCCGCGTGCCCGCGACCCAGGGCACTTCCCGCCACCCCCGGCATACGGGGCCGCCTGGCTCCCACCGGACTTGGCATTTCTACCTGGCTAGCGTGTGCGACTGGGTGCCGAGCGTGCTGCCAACCCAAGCTGCCCGGCCCTGGGTGTGCAGCAGAGGAGCATGCGTGCGGGCTGCGGTTCCCAAACTATCTAGGGCCACCCGGTGCCCGTGGACCCCGGGGTGGATGGGCAGACAGCGGTACGAGTCAGTGATGGAGAGGGGAAACAGCGGTTGAGGTGGGGAGGGTGCTGGGCGCTGCCCCGTGGTGCGCAAAGCTGTGCCACGCTGGCAGCAGAGCGGCCAGATGCAGGGGGCAACTGCCGGCAGGTCAGTTGGAGGAGAGCAGGGAGCTGTGGGAGGACAGGTCCATGCTGCTGGCGCTGAGGCCTCTACTCTCTGCACGGAGGCCCTGGGTGCCCTGGAAAACACATCACCTGTGAGGACCAGTGCCTGCAAATCCACACCCACATCCTAAAGCTGCCAGCCCACGTCCTGCACCCCTTGCCTCACAAGCCTGGACTCCCCTGGTGATGTTATTAACTATGTTAGGTGGCTACATCCCAAAAATGCCAGCCCACCTCCTGCACCCCTTGTCTCACAAGCCAGGACCCTCCCAGTGACATTATCAAATACATTATGTGCACCTCTGCCTCTCTGCTCCCATTCTGTGGCTGGAGGGGGTTTGCTAAGCTCAGCAGGCAGGGAGAGGGTTACTTAGTGGCAGCATATTCAGTTTTGGAGCCATGATCTCAGAAGAGTGGCTGTAGTGGGGACACTGGCCCAGGCCACCCCAGCAGAGTAGCTCTAGCCTTGTGCATGGACGAATGCCTTTGGTGGGATCTCGGGCACCACATGTGGCCTCTCTCCACCTGTGTTGCTGGCCATGGCCCCCACAGCCAGCCGCAGCCACACAGCCTCCACCCCCCAGTGCTCATTCCTACACCAGTCTCACCACCCAGCCAGCGCTTACCTCAAACGTAGCATCACTAGACTTGTGCAGGTAATTTAATGATGCAGCTCGTTTCATGCTACAAGAAAGCAGAGGAGAGCAAGTGTCATCTCCTTATGGCTGGCCAGACCCCAAACCCCAGAGCAGCCGGGCCTGTACTTGCCCCTTATACCCCTGGTCCATACCTGCTGTTCCTGGGCTCCAGGGCACCATTGCCCTGCAGTTTCTTGACCAACATTTCACTGCTTCTCCTTATCACATCCCGGATTTTCCCAAAGGAGCTGCTGCGCTGGAGGGTGCCACTGCCATCCTGGACAGAGAGACACAAGCTGGGGCCATGGCTGAGAGGCACCAACCAGAGTTTGGCATGCTGTGTATGAGTGGCAGGAACTGGGCTTGGCACCTTCTTGCCCACTTGCACTGAGGATTTGGCCCTGGCCCAGAGGAGGATTACTGCTTGCTATATGGCTCCACCTCATACTGGTTCTCCACAGGACATGATGATCATGCAGTCAGGGACCTCTACCACCATGCCCTGCTCAAACATGACACCTTCATTGCCTGTGACAGCTCAGGCAAGAGCCACCAAGGTGGTCCCAGTGGCCAGGGAAGCACCAAGCCCTCATGGGAACCCCAAGTTTGTGGGTACCTGTGTCAGATCAGGACATGCTGCTGGGACACTAAGTTCAATGACTCCCTTCTCATTTGCTGCTAACTGGAGGCCATCCTCCCGCTTCCGCTCCAAGCTATTGCTATTTTTCTCCTCCATCCAGGATTCTCATGCACATCCTGGTCCTGCAGGCTCACTCATGTCAGACAAGATCAGTCCACATGCACACTCGGCCTTGTCCCACCTCTAACATCCCCAGGACAATAAGCTTTGACTCTGATAAGCAATTCATGCAGTTCCCTCAGGGATGCTTTCATCTGGCTGCACCAACAGTGTATTGTCAAGCAGGCACTGCTCTTCTTGCCCCCCTAAATTTTAGCTGCACCTTGGCCTGCTAACAGTTCCAAGGTGGCACTTGCAGGAGTTTCTTTATGACTACCTGCTTTTTCCAAAGACGAAAACCAGCCCTAAATATTGTTCCTCAGTCTGTTTCCCTCCCACAGCCCCTCAAAAGTTCCCAGTACTATGAGCCCTTGACAGGTTCTACTGTGCCAAAATGGCACCAGGCTCTTCTCCTGCGGCCAGGCATGCTCATTACACCAGGTTGTGGACTACTGATGATGTGGAGTTACTTTTGCTCCAAAGGCCTGATAACAGCAATCCTCTCTGCTCCTGATCCCAATGGCCCCTGGCACATCAGGGCAGAACAACCGGAGATGGAGCAGTTGCCAAGAGCTTTTGCGAGCATGCATGGGAGCCCCTTTGTACCACTCCAAATGACCAGAATGCCCTGTGTCTCAGGCTGGCAGAAGCAACACTGGAGCAAGCTGCCCAGGGATGTTGTTGAGGCCCCGACCCTGGATACATTCAGGATCTGTCTTGATAAGGCCCTGGGCAGCCTGATCTAGTTGGAGGTGTCACCGTTGACTGCAGGGGTGCTGGACAAGATGACCTTTGAGGATCCCTTCGAACCCACTGCAACCTGCAAATCTGTGAGTTGCCCCAGGACTGCCCACACAGCTCTACAGGTCATCCCCTTACTTTGACCCCTATGGGTTGTGACCTTGGCGAGAGCTGTTTCAACACTTCCCCACTCCAAGATGTAAACATGACTTTTTCTACCAGCAAACTTTTCTCCTGGTATTCATCACATCCCTTCTTGGATAAGCCAAGTGCATGAAACCTCTTAACTTCCTCATTAGGTTGAGGTGTTTCCAAACTGGGAGCCATGTGCTGTTACAAGGGATCCACTCACTCAGAAATGCAGAAAGCACAGAAAGTATCAGGAAGGTAGCAATTCAACTTCTGCACCTGACATCCTGGCCAGATTTCAGAGAAGCTGGCCATCAGTATGTGGCACTAGCATAGATGGAGTGGGGTGTCTTTTACCTCCCCAGTAGACTTGTCACCACCTTCCCTGCAGGGTACTGCCATGTCAGGCACTGCTCCTTCTGCCAGGGCACACAAGCCAGGGGTGAAGAAGGGAATACATGGTACAAGGGCAGCAGGATACAACCAGGAGATGTGCTCTGGGGTCAGGGCTGGAGGATGGAGCCACATTTCCCCAGCTGCAGTGATGCACACTGACTGCAGCTCAACACCAGAATTAAATGCTGCTGCATGCTGTGTTAAAAATAGCCTCCCTTCTCTCACCACTCCCTCTTCTGCAGGGTTATTTTTTAACCAGAATGTTTTTGGGGCTTGGCTTACTGTAAAGCCCCCATCCCACTGCACCCACCAGGATGAGAACACTCAAAAGAGAAATCAGCACGTCCATCACTGAGCTGCTCTTCACTGCACACTCCCACCCTGCCTGCCGCATGAAGGCAGAGGACTTGGGCAGAAACTGGCAGCAGGTGCAGCTCAGCACTGAAGGACACAATTGGGCATTGCTCTGGCAATGGAAACACTTGTTGGGGAAGGCCCAAGCTCTCATACTCGGGGGCAGCCTTGCTACACGTGGTTAAAGAGCTGAGCTAGTAGCAACCCCAGTCTGGAGCTTAGAGGAAGAGGCAGTGGAGTTGGGAGGCTCAGTCTGCCTAGGAGAGGTGCCCTGGGAGGCAGCACGTCCCCTTTCACACACACAAATCACCAAGCACCCCCACACCTGCTCCAGCAAGCATCTGCACCCACCACCACAGGGCCCTACAGAGCATGGAAAGAAGCACAGGGCAGCAGTTCGGGTCTGTCTACCTTTAATCAGAGGTACGGTTGTTACAGCACCAGGTCCAGGACATGGCAAAGCAGAGGGGCACTGTGGCCTGAAAGCAGCCTGCACTAGGGGCTTACCACTCTCCAAGAGCACAGGGCAGCGCTGGCAGGGAAGGCACAGCCCTACAGCACTCCACAGTCCTGGGGATAGACCTTTCAGCCAAGCACAAGCTCCCAGAGGAGCAGCATGCATGTGCCCCAAGGCCTCTGCACCACCAGAGCAAAGCCAGGCCCAGACAGACACAAGCACAGAAGTACTTTTAGTATCAGCAACTGCTAGGTGACTAAATACAAGAGAAACTACCTATCTAAATAAATAAGGGGCAGGAGGGAGAGGAGATGTCCTGCACTGGCCTCTATCCTGCTGGCTGCAGCCTGCCCAGCTTTATTCCCCTGGTAGGAGGGCCAGGGAAGTTTGCTTCTTATAGGAAGTGGAATGAAGGTGTGCGTCCAAGGGTATGAGGCTCAAGGCAGTGGTGGTCTGGCCCTGGGAAATGACCCCTTTCCCAGTAGTGACCCAGAGCACCAGACCCTGTGCAGGCCTGGATCCCATCAGAGGCACTGAGCAACCCTCGAGCAAGCAAGAGAGCCAGTACTGCCTCCCTAGAAGTAACAGGGTTACAGGTTTCCCAGCCACTTGATGATGGACAGCCAGACAGCAACAGCCCCAGGCACCATGCATGGCAACCCAGGTCAAGAATTAACCTCTTCTGTGAGCAACCTTATCCCTTCTCCTCCTGTGGAAACCTCCTTCACAGAACCACACAATGGTTTGGGTTGGAAAGGACCTTGAAGATTTTCTAGTTCCAAACCCTGCTGCCATAGGCAGGGACACCTTCCACTAGATCAGGTTGATCAAGGCCCTGTTCAATCTGGCCCTGAACACCTTCAGGGAGGGAGCATCCACAACCTGCCTGGGCAACCTGTTCCAGTGTCTCACCACCCTCACTGGAAAGAATCTCTTCCTAATATCCAGTTTGTATCTCCCCTCTTCCAGCTCAAAGCCATTCCCCTTCATCCTATCACTACGAATCCTTGTAAAAAGTCCCTCCCCAGCTTCCTTGTAGGCAACCCTTCAGGTACTGGAAGGCTGCTATAAGGTCTCCCCAGACCCTTCTCTTCTCTAGCCTGCACAGCCTCATCTCATCTGCCCCTACATGCTTAGAGCACTCCAAGCCCCAGCTCCTCCTTTTCTCCCATCTTTCTTTGCAACTCCTTTTTCTCCCAACCACTCTGCTCTGAACCAGTCCATTGCCTGTCTCACTCACCACTAATGGTCTGGGGCTTGACCCCTTACAGAGAAGTTCTGCTTTCCTCCCACTCTTCCTCTGCCTCAAAGAACAGTGAAAAGCTTCATCCCCCCAGCCCTCTCTCCCAGCAGCCACACATGGGGACCTGGAGCAATGGGGAGCTGATTCACTTCTCAATGCCACAGCATCATGTCAGGAGGCTGCAATCAAACATGCTTGTCCTGGCCAGTCCCTGTTCCATGCACGGCCCTTGGCTGTCACCTCCTCACTTTGGTTTGTATGTACAGTAGATGTGGGCTGCCCTACATTCCTGTGCCCCTGCAGAGAGGCCTACATGCTGCCTCTGGGTTGCAGAGCACAATCAGGGGTGAGTACAGCAAGACAGTGACCTGAGTGTGGTGCAGGGAGAGCCCAGTTTGCTGGTGGCCAGCACAGGTCTGCTTTAGGGTGCTAACAACAGCTAAGCCTATAAGGAAGAAAGCAACTAGGAGCATGAGAGCTCTGCCAAGGCCAGGTCTCCGCCCCAGAACAGTCCCCCATCTTCATGCCTCTGTCCTGGCCTCTGTAGAGATGAAGGGAACAAGCTAGGAGGGTTGAGGACATCTAATGACAGTGGAGTTGGTATGGCTGGAGTGAAGGCAATGCCCCGCAGGCTTGGTCCCAAGGGATGTGCAAGAGCAGGATAGGAGTGGGAGCAGGCAAGGGAACAGTGGCTGGCTGCCCTGGCTGGGGGAGCAGGCAGCTCCTCGCAGATTCTTCCTGCTCTTGCTGGCCACGGGAACTGGAGCTGGACCACATGGCCAGGAACTCCTCTGCAGGCGTCGCGGTGCCCTCGCTCGCGCGCCGGGAGGGCTGGGGGACTGGTGTGGAGCTCTCGCCGAGGAAGGAGGGATGGTGTGGAGGAAAAGTCGGAAGACAACACAAACATCCAGGTGATTGCGGTGGAGGGGAAAGAGGGAGTCTCGGGAGGCATTTAAGCCTAGTGCACAGAGAGGAGAAAGACACAATTTACATGCCATGAGCTTGTGGGTCACCCAGGGAGCAGGTGGGGCAAGGCCCAGGCTGCAGGCAGAGACAGCTGGGCAGGGAGGAAGACTTGTGGGGCTGTAAAAGCAGGTTCATGTCTCTGCCAGCAGTCTCTAGCAGCCCGGCAGGGGCAGCCAGCCCAGGGAAGAACAGCATGGACTTTCTGCTCTGAGGACTCCCAGCTCCTGGGCTTTGGGCATGGGGTGCCCATCAAGGCCTCAGCAGCACTGAGCTGCTGCCATCCTTGCTCACTCAGCCCAGATCCTGACTCTCCCAGTTCAACTGCCAGGTCCAGGCCCTGAGGTGCTCCCATAGCTGCCCTTGGTAGTGGGGCACAGAAGTTCCTGGCACCCTGGGTGTGCCAGGGCCCTGCCTGCAGCAGCTAACAGCTAAGGGATGGCTGCAGAGAGAGCCTGCCCTAAGACAGCAGATAGGAGGTCTCCAGAATAGTGCAGGGAGCAACTGGCTGTGATGGACAGAAGCAGCAGGAGCTGCTTTCTTTTAGGGGAGCTGCAGCCCAGTGCAGGGCTGCTGGCTGGCAGAGGAGGCTGCCTATGCACACAGCAGATTGGCAAAGGCACTGAGCATCATGTGGCAGCAGCCATGTGCCCCAGGCCATGGGGTAGCCCTCCAGCCCTCTATTTACAGCTAGTTAAACCAAGTCCTTCCCCTGGGGAAGGGTCATAAGGGCAGGGACTATCCCCCCTGGCTGGAGGATAGGGTGGTATTGCCTGTTTTCCTTGAGATGATCAGCTCAGACTGCCAGGAGGGTCTCCCAGACCATCACCAGGGCAAAGTCATTAGCCAACATCAACCACAGCCAGGAGGAACTACAGAGGTACACCAGCAAGGGTAGGATCTTAATCCAAACCTACAACCCTCCCTCGGTGCATCTCTAGCTTCTTCTACTACTGAGGAGGAAAAGGCTCCAGGGTTGGTGCCTTGCCAGGGCTAGGACCCTTTTCCACTCCTGATGCCAAGAGCTGAGACAGAGGACAGCCCTCTATCTAGCAGAGCTGCTGGATCCTCTCAAAGCTCTGCTCCCCAGGTCCCCCTCCAGCCATCTGCTAGGTACAATCCACGATCAAGAGAGCCAGCAGGCTTCAGGCTTGAGTGTTGGGGGGCTGTCATGGCAACAGAGAAGAGGCGGGAGGAAGACAGGGAGCTCATGCGGGTAGGGATAGAGCAGAGCCAGGTGGGGAAGGGTTAGTGACAGCAGATGTGAGGGGGAAGCAAAGGACTCTGTGTGCTCAGTGTGTTGCCTGTGCCAGGCTGCAGCAGCCCCTGGGTACCTAGCTACACTGCACTCTCAACAAGAACTTGCAGGAGGAATGGTGTTAACAGCTCTAGCAGTTCCCAAGCCAAGCACCCCCAGCACCATGCTCAATTGCTGCCTCATCTCCATCCTCCTCCCTGCAGAAGACACAAGGCACCTCTTCCAGACCTGGGCCACTACCCTCTTCCAAAGTCAGCACTAGTGAGCAAAGTACCCTTCTGCCTCACAGCAAGCCCATACAGGCTCAGGTCACCTCAGCTAACACCAGCTTCATTTGCCACCACTGGTCAGGTTGGCATCCACTGGTGGATGCCAGCATGGCCTGGCATCCTGCAAAGATCTGCCCCTTACCACCTCTGCTTGGCCAGAGCCCACATAGGGCAGGAGGCCAGGAAAGGGGGTAATAAAGACACTGGCTGCAAACTATTCCTGTGCCCTGCAGTCACTCGGTCACAGCCACACCAGACACACACACTCCTCCCTTCCCAGGCTCAGCACCACCTGTGGCACAGCACAGGACAGCCAAGTTGCTCACAGAGGCTGTGTGGGCCTGAGATGGGGCTGATGCTCTCAGCCAGGGCCCTCGAGAGGGGAGCAGCAGGGAGAGATGTTAATAAGGTTGCAAGGCTAAGATTAAGGACAGACCAGGACCATCTCATGCTGTGCACTGCCAGGGTCTGGCAGTCACCCGGAAGCAGAAGCCCTCCGTGGGGATGTTTGGCCTGTACACCAGAAGCCAGGCCCAGACACGCACCTTTGCGGACTGGTTGGCTTGTGCCAAGAAAGAGGGGAAAGAAGTGTGCGGGGAACAAACGGAGGCAGACAAGGATGCCACGACAGGCCGCGCGGGGACAGTCCTGAGCCAGGCTGTCCCTTCCCTCTGGCAGCCAGCTGAGGCCATTCTTGATGGTGTCTTGTACTTACCCCGCTCCATTCCACGCCCATACTCACTTCCTCGCTACCGTCTGTGGCACTCTCGTACTTGACGCTGCCTCCCAGGCTCCGTCGTCTCTCTGTGCCATCGCCCTCCTTCAGGATCTCCACCACCTTCGTCTGGTTGATGGGGTCGATGCCCTGCCAGTAGGAAAGGACAGGGAAGCACAACGTTTTACCTTTCTGTGTGCGTTCCTCCCCTCGAGTGACCTACTGTGCCATTGCTGTGCTTGGTCCCAACTCCTCACTCGGCCGTGGGCCCCATCACAGCCAAAAGTCTCCAGCACAAGGAGAGAGCCAAATGCTATTGTCATATTGCATTCAGCAGTCCCTGTTTGGGTTCACAGCTCACTGAGCCCCCATCAAACCAGAAACCACACTGGAGAGCAAGGGCTTCCCACCCTGAAGCCGACAGCTTTTTGTTTGTTTCACATTTTGGTGTGTGAAGGTTTCTGATGCCCTTCAGTCTCTGTGCTAGGGGCTTACAGTTCCTGCTTTATTATTTGAGGAGTGAGCAGAGTTTAGAATTATTTTTGTTGGAAAAGACCTCTGAGATCAAGTCCAACCGTCAACCTAACACCACCATGGCCATTAAACCATGTCCCAGAGTGCCATGGCCACATTAAAGACCTCCAGAGATAGTGACTCCACCGCCTCCTCGGGTAGCCTGACCACTCTTGCAGGAAAGAAATTTTTCTTCATATCCAACCTAAACCTCCCCTGGCACAATTTCAGGACCTTTCCTCTCATTCTATCACCCAATAGTAGGGAGAAGAGACCAACCCCCACCTCACTCCAGCCTCCTTTCAGGGAGTTGTAGAGAGCAATGTGGCCTCCCCTCAGCTTCCCTTTTCTCCAGATGAAACAAATTAGGGTGAGAAGTACCCTGAGGAACCCATACTGTGCTCTCCAGACAAAAAAAATAATATATTTCTGCCCTCAAAAATCCACATCTTCTTCCTCTCACGTAACATCCATGATATCTGCTCCATCCTCACAAGCACACACACCCCCCTCTACATGTGTATACCCTTGCACAAACACAACCCCAACCACTAGGGTGCCTCTGACGTTGCGGAAACATAAACTGAGGATATCAGAAGTCAAGAAACCCAGAAGAGACCCTTACCACACCCCAAGCCAAAAGCTGTGCCATGACCTGCTCCCCGCTCCACCCAGGAAGGTGCCTCTGTGGTTACCTGCCGCCGAGAGCGAACCGCGCACTCCTCCAAGGTCTCAGCTGCCTCTAGCTTGCCCTGGCGTCGGTACAGAGCACCCAGGTTCCGCAGAGTGGTGTTCACGGTCGGGCTATAGTCAAAGATTGAAGGTGAGTAGAAGCCTTGAGGCCACCCCCTCCAGAGCTCACAGCTACCCACAAACCACCTCTTACCTGCTAACCTTACAGGCCTTGTACCAGCCGCCATACTCAGCATAGGGAGCACTGTCTCTGTGCTTGCTCTGCAGGGTGGGGAGAGATGAGAGCTGTTAACTTCATGACTACTCCCATTCTCTGGCCTGTGCTCTCTCACTGGGTGCCAGGGTCAGGCCCCAGGCTGCACCCTTGTACCAGCCCTGCCTTTGGAAACACAATGTGCAAATGTGGTGATGAATCCCTGCAGGTTCCTGGAGGGAGAGCTGAAAGCCCATTTGCTGCAACAGATCTGGACTGCAAGCAGAAGTGAAAACCCTACCTCAGAAAGCAACACAATCCTTTCTCCTTGCCCCTTCCATGGTACCAAAGGCAGCATGGACAACACAGCCCATCCTCACAGCACCCTGGGAAGGAGTGACACCCCATCTCTGCCAGCATGCAAAAGAAATGCCCCCACCAACAAAAACCCCACAGGCATGCCAGGCAGCACGGACACTAAGGCCCCTCAGCCATGGCCAGCAAAGTAACCAACCAGCCACATCCACACCTTCTGCATATAAGGTCAGGTCTGCCCCACAGCACTTCAGCTGAGCTAACTGCCTCCTCTCCATGCCCATCCTTTGCATCCCAAAGCTGACTGCTTGGCCCTGCCACAGGAGCAAAGTGGCTGCTAGCCAGAGCAAAGGGAGAGGGGGACAGAGCTTGATGCTCAAGGAGCAGGATCTATGGCCAGGACGATCTGCTCTGAAGGGTGCAGCACCCAGCACTGCCCTGGGTCAGCAGGGACCATGGCACCTGCAGGAGCAGGGCTGCTGCTCCACACAGTGCACCCTGATGGATGGTGAGCCTCTTGGAGTAAGCCATGACCCTGGCTCTATGTCCACAGGACACATGGGCTGGCCAAGAAGCATCTAGCTCAGCCCCAAGCCCAGAAGGGTTGCTCTCATTCACAGGTGCAGCGGGCCATTGCTCTACAGCAGGAGCTTCCCTCTGGCAAGGGCTCGAGCCCAGAAGAAACTTGTCTTCACAGCAACCATTTTTCTTACTCAGTCCTACAGTAATTCTCAGATCTTTACCCCACATGCTAGAACCTCCCTGAGCCACAAGGCCAGAGCGTACATAGTCTATGCACGTCCCAGGGATGTAAGAGCTCAAGACTCAAAACACCTCTTAAGCTTGCTTAGAGGCAGCCTTAAGAGGGTGGCTGAACCAAAGAGGAAAGGTATCCAATCCCCTGGGACAGGAGAAGCCTTGCAGGTTGGGGTGCCAAAGCCTTGCTACTGGCATAGGCTGGCCTCCTGCTGCTGCCAGTGAGAGCAGAGGGAAAGAGTGGTCTGAGGGAAAGAAGTGAAGACAGGTTTGATGCTTTTAATAGGAGAAACACAGCACAAAGAGGAACACAGCAATCCTGGTCCTTGGGTCAGCTGTATAAACAGGTCTGTGGTTACTGCCGCCTGGCTAGGAAGGCCATGCCAGCCATGGGGCATGGGCACAGCAGCTGCCTTGAGGTCAGAAGCCCCAGGAGCAGATAAAGAGATGCAGCCCTTGCCCCAGTCTGTTAAACAAATCTTACTCCAACTGTAGGTCCCCAAGTGTGTTCCCTTGCAACACACCAAGGCCTGAATTATCTGGAGCACTGCTCCACACTACAACTGTCTGCTTCTGATCTCTTCATTCTCCAGATACCATCAGATATGCCTTAGTTCCAGAGAAGGGAAGGGGAGCCTGGTCTCTACTTTGACTTCTGCTGCACAGGATAGTGCTGCAGCAAGATCTTGCAGCAGGGCCTTCACAGGCAAGGAACTGGAACAGTGCAAGGTGGAGTTGCATGCCGGTGAGAGGTAGCTGCCAGTTCCTTGCTCTTAGGCCTTGCAGGCTGAGACTGGCAAGTCACTAACCCACGCCTGCCAGCCTGCTGTCTGAGTACATGCAGGGATGGGGCTTGCTGTGGTCAAAGGAACAGCAGAAAGGCAGTGTTTGCTCCCACTGCAGCTAGAGGACTAAACCAGAGCCCTTCTTTCTGCTACTACATGCACCTGCCAAAAAGCAGGTGAAGTCTTAGGCTTGGGAAAAGCAGAGACAGGACCCTGTTGTGTTTATCAGCTGAGCACAGAGCATGGTCTGGACAACAGCTTCTGCCTCTCATCCTAGTCCAAGGCAAGCACAGCTCATGACTACCCTCTTTCAGAGGCCAGCTAGGACATAGAACAGCAAGGCACTACCCTAAACAGAGATCTTTTTCAGAAGATTTGGTTCCATTTCTAAAGCAAGGTGACAGCAGCAGTTTCTTCTTTATTTCCATTTTGACCTGGGCAGTTTTAGGCTTGCTTCAGAAGCAGGTTGTGCTGTGGGTAGCAGCAGCTCTTTGGAACAGAGTGCCTAGGCCCTGCAGCACAGCCTTCTGCTATCCGCCATCTTCCATCATCTGTGTGGCCTAGAAGGATCACTAAAGCAAAAAGAGTGAATCCAGCCATGGCTGAGAGGCTGAGCAACCCTCTGCCCCAGCAAAACTGGAACAGGTTGCCCAGGGAGGTTGTGGTTGCTCCCTCCCTGGAGGTGTTCAAGGCCAGGTTGGACGAGGCCTTGAGTAACCTGTACTAGTGGGAAGTGTCCCTGTCTATGGCAGGGGGGTGGAACTAGATAATCTTTGAGGTCCCTTCCAACCATACCATTCTATGACTCTATGAAAAGCATCAAGGTCTCTGATGGGCTGCCTCAAGGAGCAGGCATGCCCTTTCCCTACTCTTCAGACCCCTCCTGGCCTTGGCAGTGGCCATGGCAGTTCTTTGGACTGCTGGAAAGAGGGTCTGGTTGTTGTAAGAGAGGATCAAAATCCCTGGATCTCACTCCCCTCCCAGGGCTCTTGCTGCTACCAACAGGCAGCACCAGCAGCTCAGACTCACCTTGCTCATCTCCTCTCTCTCCTCTGCATGCATCCAGATTGGCTTGTGTTCATCTGTGTGGGGAAGAACACAAGTCAGCTCAGTTTGTCACCTCACCCTGCTGGTCTGCCTTTCACTGGAGCTCTTGCCTTCTGCACAGCCCACCACTCTGTCACCAGAGGGAAGTGACAAGACTTCCAGATTCCCCTGAGACAGAACCCCAAGAAAGGTAACTGACATTGCAAGGGCAGGATAGGGAGAGGAAGGAACAGATCCTCCCACAAGGAAATGCCAGGTGTACAGGAGTAACTCCAGCCTATGTTAGGGAATGATTGTGCCACTTACTATTCCCCCTCCAGCCACAACCACTCCCAACCCACCAAAGTTTGACAGCCAGAGCTCTCCAAGAGCCCTTCAGTGAGAAGGGATGGAGCAGCCTAACACGTTAGAATGGCAGTGTCTCAAGGGCTGCCTAAAATGGGGGCACTGCAAGGCATCACATCCCTCTGCCAGGGGATACCAGACCCAGCCAAGCTGAGGCTGAGAGCCAGGAGACCAAACCGCTCACCCTTCCCCAGCCCCAAGAGCTTCTGCTGTACAAACCATCCACAGAGCCAAACTCCTTCACGTGAGCACGGGTAAGGATCTCCTTATACAGCACCTCCGCATCTTTGTATTTGCCTTGCTTCAGGTAACAGGAAGCCTGCAACCAAGAAAACAGCTCCAGCCTCGCTGGGCAACAGATAATAACCCTGCCCCCCATCCTTGCAGCTACATCTCTGCATCTTCCAAGCAGCAGGTAATGCTCACCTTTCCCATGGCACCACTTCCCATTCCCACATGGCCCCTCCCCAGAGTCTCACCAGGTTGTTCTTGGTCTTGGCCACATTGGGGTCATCAGGACCTAGGCAGCTCTCATAGATCTCCAGGGCCCGGCAGTAATAGTACTCCACCTCATCGTATTTGCCTTGGTTCTGGCACAGCAGGGCTAGATTGTTCAGCTGCTTGGCCACATCAGGATGGTCTTTGCCTAGCACCTGGGTAAACAGAAGAAGAGAAGCCACAGAAAGTCAATGCTTAAAGTCAGCAGTGGACTCCTGGAGTTAGTAGATGCTGTGGTCCTCCCAGGACATGCCTATGTCAGATATGAGCCAAGGAAAAGAAGAAAAATTTCAGCTTCCACCTCCTGGTAGACCTCTCTACGGCTGCAAACACTGGAGAGGTAGTAAAGGTAATGGCAGAATCGCAGCTGAAGGGCCTTGGTAGGTCCTGGATCTTTCAGGTGCAGTGGTGTGGAAGACCCTCAGGGAGAAGTGGAAGAGAGAAGAGTATAGGAGACCAGTACCTTCTCACGGATCTCCAGGGCTCGCTTGCACAGTGGTTCTGCCTCTTTGTACTTCCCTCTCTTTCCATAGAGAACAGCCAGGTTGTTCAATGTTGCTGCCACCTGCAGAGACAAAAGTTTCTCCATCAGACAAAGCAGAATCCAGTGGGACCAAACAAGGGGTGCAAGCAGCAGTCACAGCGGGTGTCCTATTTCCTTCATGCCTGCAGCACAGCTGCTTCTGACAAGAGGAAGGTCCAGAAGCCCCATTGCAGGGCCCAGGAGAAGCCAGCATCTGATGGAATATACTGAATAAACCAGAAGGAAATACTGCAGCAGTGAAGCAGAACCCCACCCCACGTGAACAGCTGCCCTCGGATCAGAGCACGCTGCTGTTCTCAGGAACACGGCTGCAAACCCACCGTAAGGACACTCCTCTAGTCTCAGCAGCACCCACAGGTCAGAGTGACAAAGAAGAGGTAGACACTCACTGCTGGGTGGTCTTTGCCCAGAGTCTTCTCACGGATGGAAAGAGCATCATTCAAGAGGTGTGCTGCCTCTTTGTATTTATTCTGATCCCTGTAGTGCAAAGTCAGACAGTTATCTGGGATCTGGCCACCATAGCCCATGGCAAGTAGGACTGTAAACAACAGTCCCCCTTCCACACAGATCCAGCCCCCACGGCTCTTTCTTTTCTCCATTCCCCCATATTTTAGCCAGTCCTTAGACCAGGGAGCTTATCTGTGCCAAAACCTTTTTGAAAGGCAAACCACTGGAAGCCGGGGGAGCTCCCCATCACAGAATGTGCTGTCCTGGTAAACGGGAGAGGCAGAAAGCTCTCCTGGTCCAGTCTTGCCCCACCTCGTCATGCTCACCTGTACACTAGTGCCAGGATGTTGAGCATAGTGGCCACATCTGGGTGATCGTGGCCTGACGTCTTCTCCAGGTCCTCCAGAGCCTGCTTGCAGAGTGGCACAGCCACCTCGTAGCGTCCCTGTGAGGCATACTGGATGACGAGGTTGTGGAGGGTGCGCAGGCGTGCGGGGATCTCATAGCCTCCTTGCTGGGCAGCTGCCACTGCACTGCTGTGCTGGTGGGGCACTGCAGGCACAGAGGAATAAACAGGGGCACAGTTGGCATGGCAGGCATGAACAAAGACAGCTAGCAACCATGCATGAACAAACACTTACAGCCAGGACCATGCTCCTCCTCCTCATTTGGGAACAGATCATCCAGAGAGTCCTTGGTGGAGTCGCCCTCCTTCTCCTCCTAGGAGGAAGGGAATCAAAATGGGTGATTCTCAGAGGAGACAGCAGCAGCCTGAGCTGAGTCAGCCGCAAAAATCTCCCTGCTGCAGCCCACTAACACCATCAACTTCCTCTGTTGTCTCTGCCACCGTATTCTCCCCCACACTAAAACTAATAAAGACAGATTTCCCCAGCATGCCGTGGCAAGCTACTCCATGTTCTTCCAGAGACTGCCACTGGCAGGTTCCCTTTATTTACAGGCATTGTTGTGCACGGTAGCCAGGAAGGAGTGAATTCCAGGGCAATGCCATCACACCTAGGCAATCCTGCTGCTCCAACCTCCCTCATCCCCAAAGGTGGCTGCACAACAGGACTAGGGCATACCGAAGGTGACACATCCTCATCATACTTCTTCAGCTGGTTCATGAACTCAAGGTGTTTCTTCTCCTCCTCCAGCTGAGCCACAGTTTGCTCACTGCGCTGCAGCTTCTGCTGGGTGTTGGCAAGTTCATCACGCAGCCACTGGTTCTCTTGGCACAGCCTCCGCACCTGAGCGCGCAGCTTCTGCTTCTCTGACTCCACAGCATTGAGGTGGTTGGACAATGCCATCATCACCTGGTCCAGAGGCACAATTGGTTAATTGCCACAATCCGGTACCTCCCTCAGATGCATGCTTAGGAGATGGCCTCAGGGACACACTGCCCTTTTACACTCAGCCCCTTGCTGCCCCTGCAGCTTATGGGAATGGCCATGTAGGTACCTTCCCCTTTCAGTCCCAGAGAACACCCAGGGGATCACCCAACACTCTCACCTGAGCTTCTCCAAGCCCCAGCTCAATCATTTCCACTGATTTGCGGAGCAGGTTGGATTTCTCATGCACGAGATTGGCTTCTTCATCTTTCTTCAGGCACTTGATGGTCTCAAGCAAGCTGTGCAGGATGGAGTTGTGTTCATTCTTGAGTGCCTCCAGCCCTTGCATCACCAGCTTGGTGTTAGAAATTATCTCCTCTTGGCTCAGCTTGTCCAGTTTCTCCTCCCTTGGGTACACCATGGTGGACATAGTCCTGCTGCTGCAGCCCTGCACAGAGACACAAAACCTGAGCACCTCACTGCTGTTTCAGAGAGCCACAACCAGAGAGAGGTGTCACAGCCTACTTCAAGCAGCCAGAGCCAGTGTCGAACTGGTTGCCTACTCTAAGCCCTTACCCTGCGTCTTTGGCAGCAGAGAGCTGTCAGGGCACGTGTATCTGCTTTTGTGGTAGGGAGTTCTGGCAACCAGTGCAGGTGGTACACGTGGACAGGAGACAAAAAGGCTAGAATCAGTGCTGACCTCCAACACCCCCACACTCCCAGCAGCAAGGAAAGCTGATTTAGCTTCCATTTGTGAGCAGAGATTTATAGCTGGCATCTGAGGTTGCAATGCGTACACCTCCTGCCCACAGACCACTGATGCAAGAAGGCTGTCAGAGCACAACACCTCTTCCAACTGCAGAAGAAAGGGAATAGAAAGTGGAAGGATGCCAGTTCACAGCTTTCTGTTTCCTCCATAGAAAAATCTCTTGCAAGAGCATCTCTCAGCAAGGGAAGCATCAAAAAGTACCCTGACCAGAAGAGCACAGCCTCACCACCTCAACCCCAGTACAGAACAGCTACTATGGATAAGGGGTTGCTGAACATGAGCCAGCAATGTGCCCAGGTGGCCAGGATCAGGAATGGTGTGGTCAGCAGGAGTAGGGAAGTGATCGTGCCCATGTACTCAGCGCTGGTCAGGCCACATTTCAAATACTGAGTTCATTCTGGGGCCACTCACTACAAGAAGTACACTGAGGTGCTGAAGTATGTCCAGAGAAGGGCAACAGAACTGATGAAGAGTCTGGAGAACAGGTCTGGTAAGGAGCACCTGAGGGAACTGGGGGTGTTTAGTCTGGAGGAGAGGAGGCTGAGGGGAGACCTCATTGCTCTCTACAACTCCCTGAAAGGATGTTGGAGTGAGGTGGGGATCAGTCTCTTCTCCCTAGTATCAGGTGACGAAATGGCCTGAAATTGTGCCAGGAGAGGTTTAAGTTGGATAGTAGGAAAAGTTTCTTCAATGCAAGAGTGGTCAGGCATTGCAACAGGCTGCCTAGGGAGGTGGTGCAGTCACTGTCTCTGGAGGTGTTCAAGAAACATGTTGCTGTGGCACTTTCGGACATGGTTTAGTGGCGACGGTGATGTAGAGTTGATGGTTGGACTCAATGACTTTGGAGGTCTTTTCCACCTGAAACAATTCTATGACTCTATAACAATTCTGTAACAGTCACAGCATGAACAGAATCTTGCCTGTATGGGAAAGCTTACACCAACTGCTCCAGTGACAGCACTCCAACCCTTGCATGGCTGTCACCATGAAAACCCAACAGCTTTTCCAGCTTCATTCACTCTGCTGCCAGCCCATGGACCCTTTGGGATGGCATAAGGACTCTCTACTCCTTCCCTGCCCCGTTCCCCAAGCCATTGCCTCTGCACAGGGCCCTCAAGCACTATACAACCCACAATGCTAGCATGGATGAAAGATCCCTGCACAGAAAATCGATGAGCTAGGGAAACACAGCAGGTCAGAGTGGGAGAGACATGAGAAGCAAACAAGACCTCCTATGACAGGTTGACAGCAGCCTGTCTGCTCCATGACTCGCTCATCTAACCCTCACTCAGCCTCCCGAGCTTAGCTGGGTTATCCTAGCAACTCTTCATGTTCCTCAGGAGAGCTGCTACCCCTCTCCCTGTTGGTCCCTACAAGGAAAGGCTCCTGCAGGGCAGAAGGCAGGCAGATGCCCTGCAATGGCAATGCCTGCCCAGCAGCGGGAGATGGCAGGAGGCTCTGCAACCTGAGCACCCAAGGGCCTTGCTGGTAGGAAGCTGGCAAACTGCCAAGGCACTACACGGGAGGAGGTGGGAAAAGAGCTGCCAACAGATTTGTCTTTGTCCTCTTGCAGGACCCACTTCTGCATGGTTTCTGGTCGTTCCTCAAAGGCAGCCTTGTGCCTGCTTGACTGAGTGAGTAGAAATGCTGCCTCAGGTAAAGGACAGAGAGCAGAGCTCCTCTGCTTGGCAAGGTTCCTCTCCCCACAGCTGTGCACTCTCCTCAGAGGGGCTCAGGGCAAGTGCCCCAGCTCACCTAACACTGCCCAGGAGCAGGCCTTGAGCAATGGGGGGGTCCAGTTTCTTCTTTACTGGAAATGAAGACGGAGAACAGTGCTGGACAGTTGCTCTAAGTACACACATCTCATTATATGCCTACCCATTTCCTCCTCTTTAGCCTCACTCTTCCAACAGTTCCTTGAGTCAGTTATTTTATAGACTTGAGCTCTCCTCTCTGTTCCAAACTGCTTTCTGTCCCAGTGATGCACGTCCATCCCTCAGGAAGAGCAACAAAGTCTCCACACACAGCTCAGACCTCAATGAACCTCAGCAGGACACAAATGCTCCACATCTCTTGAAGATTAAGTTCCTTTTCATATCTTTGAGCAAGAGTTGAGTCCTCCCCCAGCTACCACAGAGTCACTGCTGACTTTGCATTCACTTCACGATCACTGAATCACAGAATCATTAAGATTTGAAAGACCTCTGAGATCACCAAGTCCAACTTTCTACCCAACACCTCCATGACCACTAGACTATACCCTGAAATGTCACATCTACTTGATTTCTGAACACCTCCAGGAAGAGAGACTCTACCACCTCCCTGGACAGCCTGTTCCAATGGCTGACCACTTTTGCGGTCAATAAATTCCTCCTAATATCCAGCCTAAACCTCCCCTGGTGCAGTTTGAAGCCATTACTTCTTGTCCTCTCATTAGTTACTCTGGAGAAGAGGCCAACACTGACCTCACTTCAACCTCCTTTCAGGTAGCTGTAGAGAGCAAGTATCAGTACAAACTCTGAGCTGTGCTTCATTGCATTCTTCGAATTTGGGTATCCACATTCACCCAGGAGGAGTCTCATCTGGACTGTGACATTTCTCAGTGTGCTCTACAGAAGGCCAAATTATAAGAATGGCATGAAAAACCTCACCAAGATCAAGACAGAGGACATAAACTACTGCCTTCCAAAGTGATTATCTGGGAACTGGAAGCTAAGAATTCTGGGTCATAATTTCCATAACTGCTCTCTACATCTACCTAAAAGCAAGTTGGAGTGAGGTTGGAGTTGGTTTCTTCTCCCTAGTATCAGGTGACAGGATGAGAGGAAATGGCCTGAAATTGTGCCAAGAGAGGTTTAGGTTGGATAGTAGGAAATGTTCCTTCACTGCAAGAGTGGTCAGACATTGGAACAGGCTGCCCAGGGAGGTTGTGGAGTCACCATCCCTGGAGGTGTTCAGGAAACATGTGGACATGGCACTGTGGGACAGTTTAATGGCCATGGTGGTGTTAGGTTGACAGTTGGACTTGATGACCTTAGGGGTCCCTTCCAACCAAAACAATTCTAGTCCTCTAGTTATTTTTTCCCCCACCTTTATAACAAATCTTGAGGAGTGATGAAGTACTAAAGCAAAAAAGGAAGCCCTGACTAGAAGAGACCTCTGCAAGTGATCACAGCTCAGGAAGAGACGTGCAACCTTAGAGGTTGGAAGGGATCTCCAGAGATCATCGAGTCCAACCCCCCTGCCAAAGCAGGATCACATAGGGCAGGTCACACAGGAATGTATCCAGGTGGGTTTCGAAAGTCTCCAGAGAAGAAGACTCCACAACCTCTCTGGGCAGGCTGATTGCCAGCTCTCTGGAGAAAGAGGCTGGCAGCCCCAAGGATGTTAGCATTGCCTAACGTAGTAAAGCACCACTGTCCTGCTCTGCAGTGGGCCCAACCAGCCTCCCAGGAAGGCTCAACAGGTACTTACCTGCTTCCAGAAAAGACAAGGTAACAACTGCTAAAGGGTTAAACGAGTGTTTCAGCTTTGAGCTTGTAAGGATACAGCCCCAGAGTCACAAACAGAGAAATCAGGAAGTGGGAGTCTTCTGAAGCAGAGGTAATGCTTGGGACACAAGCAGATTCTCCAGGAGCAGCCTCGTACCCAGGACACAAAAAAACCCCAGAGCTCTGCCTTAAGGCTCACAGAGTTGTGCAGCACAAATGACTTCATCTGCTTTCCTGTGCACCAAATCAGCTCTAAAATGCCGACAGCTTTCATGGGAGCATGACTGATGTCCATGCAGAGATCCTGCTGCCATCTTTAGAAAGTAAACACCAATCCACTGGGAAGAGGATCATCTTACAAATCATGATAAAAAGCCACCAGAGTTCACACCTTGCTGGGTAAGAGTCAGGTGAGACCCAGATCCATTGAAAATCAGCTTCATTAATTCTACCATGCAGAGGACTACTCCTCAGCTGCAAAATCGCTGAGGTGCCTGTTAAACCACCAGTGCCTCCACAACACCACCCCACACATTTCTTGAACACCTTCAGGGATGGAGACTCCATCACCTCCCTGGGCAGCCTGTTCCAATGCCTGACCACTCTGGCAGCAAAGAGGTTTTTCCAGTCCCCCTTACCAACTTGTTTTTCAGAACTGGAAAGATTTCAACTGAGCAAGGCAAGCAAGCAAAATGCCCCAACCAACAGCACAGTTTCATCCTACCCTGCATCTACATCCTCAGCTCCTCAAGACCTACCAACATAGGCTCCTCCTCTCTCACTGGCTGTGCAAACACCCGCACACAACCCTGGTCTTTCTGCTCTAGGATGACATCCTAGAGGCACAGCTCAACTAGTTGTCAAGATGCTTCCAGTGTTCAAGGGTGGACAGGGCATCATCCAGGCTGGACACAGGGTGTAAAACCCGAGAGCAGCAGCACATGGGCTGTTCACTTCTCAGTGCTCACAAGAAACCAAGAGAAGAATGCAGAAAAGTCACTGCTGCTACCTCTTGCACAGCAAAGAAAGCCAAGCAACACTGGCAGGAGCTGACTTCTTATCCCTCCAAAGTGACAATTCTTCCCTACAGAGCCTTATTTCTACCTCTCCCCAGTTCTGGCAGGTCTACACTCCATGCCCAGCCCTCCAGAGAGGAAACATGTTCTATGGCAACCAACGCCAAGGTCAGGCAGGCTGAGGCTAGTATGTAAGCACTTGTCCTACACCCACACATTCAGTAAAGGGCACCGAGTGTCCTTTATTCAGACAGAAAACGCACTCAGAGGTTCCTGCAGAGACAAGAGGAGACACCTTCCTTTGCTTTTGGCAGGCAGAGACTGGAAGAGGAAGAAAATGATTTCCAATGAGCTGCTTGTGAGCCGGAGTGCCCAGCTCCTAGTTTATCTTGCCATTTCTCTCAGCTCTGACGGTGTCACAGCCCAGGTCTCCACAGCACATTTCTGCTCTAGTTGGTATGTCTTCCCTATTTACAGTCAGCTGCTAGAACAGCCTGGCTTTCCAGTAACACCCATCTCCACCTCCCCTCCTCCCATGCTCCCATTCAGAGGAGTGCTGCAGGAAGACAGGGAAGGAACATGTATGCACTGAGCTTTGTGGCAGTTGCAGCAATCAGCTGGGAATCCATCAGCTAGCACATCCTGCCAGGCAGAAACCTTCCTCCTGGATTCAAGTGCATAACCGGGAAATCACTGAGCGTTTGCAGTTTCAGCAGCCCACTTCTCCGCCTCTAAAAGCTGCTCCCACATGCAAGAGCTTGAAGAGAAAAGAGCTGGAAGCTTCACTGCCATCTTAAATACACAACAGCTGCCACAGCAGGAACAAGGACACCAGCCTAAATGGGTCAAAGAGAATCTTAAAGCTTAGATTATGGTGTCTAAAGCTAGGCAGCTATGAAGGAAAAACAAAACACACCAGGGAAATCAGAAGTCCGCTACAATAGGACAGAAACCTGATTCAGGTTTACACAAGCCTCAACAAATTAATCTCACTTTGCTGTATTGGCTCTCTCCTTGCATGTCCCTGGACCAAAGAAGCCCAGGGAGGTGGTACAGTCACTATCCCTGGAGGTATTTAAAAAGATACAGATGCGGTGCTGAGGAATGTGCTTTAGTGGCACTGTTTCAGCTGTAGTGGTGGCATCAGTCTCTTCTCCCTGGTATCAGGTGATAAAACAAGAAGAAATACCCTGAAATTCTGCCAGGAGATGTTTAGGTTGGAAAGGAGGAAAAAAATAATTTCATGCAAGACAGAGGTCAGGCATTGGAACAGGCTGCCCAGGGAGGTGGTGCAGTCACCATCCCTGGAGGTGTTCAAGAACTGTGTGGCCATGGTATTTTAGGACATGGTTTAATGGCTGTGGTGGTGTTAGTCTGAAGGCTAAACTCAATGATCTTAGAGGTGTTTCCCAACCAAAACAATTCTATGATTCTATGACTGTGAGTTCTAGGCAAGTAGTTGGATTAGATGATCTCAAAGGTCTCTTCCAACCTCACCAGTTCCACGATTCTGCGTGCAAGACACAGGGCACCATCACAACGTCACACAGCAATGCTGTCAAGACAATAACTGCAGCTTCCTTCAAATGGCAGCTGACTTGCCAGCACTTCTGCACAGACGTGGGCACAGCTTTTTATCAGTAAACTCTTCTGCAAAGAAGGGGACCTAAGGATACAGTCCGTGTAGAGGAGAATTGGGTTCTGGGAAAAAAGTCTCCCGTGGAGAAGACTGAGTCTGACCCACAGCAAAAATGAGTGACCATGTTTGGGAAATAGATGGTAATGACAGCATTTAGACAGGGAGACACTGGGATTCAAGTCTTATTTCCACAATAATTATCCCAGTAACATTAAAGGTTGGACCAGATGATCCTTGTGGGTCCCTTCCAACCTGGCATTCCATGATTCTGCGATCGTGCTATGAGAGATGCTTTTCCTACCTGGAGAAACAGCAAGATAATGTACTTGGGAAGCAAAATAGCCTGCAAGGAGAGCTGGTTGGGTTTTTTTTATTTCTTTGGTTTTGTTTGGGTTGGTTGGTTGGTTGTTTTGTTGGGGTTTTTTTTAGGGTTTGGGTTTGGTTTGGGTTTTTTCTTCTTCTTGTTTTTTTCTTGTAGTTTTCCTGTTTGATTGCTTTTTGTTTGGGTTTGGTGGTTTGTTTTTTTTTTTTTTTTTTTTGGTTGGTTGGTTGGTCGGTTATGGGGGAGGGGTTTTCTTGGTTTTGTTTTGTTTTTTCCCCCTTTGGATCTCTGCCAGCTCATTACTGTTAACAGAATAAAGGATCTCTGGAAAGACAGGTTGACCTCCAAAGCTAAGAGTGAGATTGACAATACCCAGCTGAGCTCACTCCTAAGGGATACTGCGAAAAAATGCAGACCTAATAAATATCTTGGATGGC
>VWZE01001198.1:0-10199 GCA_013396675.1 Eubucco bourcierii | reverse complement strand
AAAAAGGAGGTTAAAATAAAAGCAAAGAGAATGCCAAGGTTGCAAGCATTGCAGAGACTGTGCCATAAACACTAGTCTCCTCATTTTGATACCACAGTTTCAGAAAGCAGAGACTGCAGGAGACGACAGAGAAGGAATGGTGCTCTGCGATGCTTGGTACCACTGGCAGAAATGCCTGGTACAGCTCCTGCTCCCTTAGAGCTACTGGGAACACACAAAGAGATCAGTCGGGGTCAGCATCCTGGGAGTTCATAGCCAGCACATCTCCAAGCTACAATTTCAAAGCCAAATGATGTCACTCAAACTCCAACATGCAGGAGGTCCTCTGCCACCATTTGTGTCTGGGTCATGAGTTTCTCCATCTTACTGCCAAAAAAAAGTAGGCAGTAGGATAGAGAATCAAAGTTCTTTCAAAACACCATCCTCCAGCCTGGACACTTCTTGCACTGCAGGTAGTCTACAGAGTCAAAGCAACACAAAAATGACTTGAAGGACCATAGAGAGGCTGCTTTGTCACAACTTCGCCCCCTCGGTAAGAATCTGGCTGTTGTGATAACTGGAAGGGATGCCCACAGGTCTCTTAGAGATCTCTGGTTCGCCCCTTCATCCAAAGCAGGGCTGCGTGACACAGGTGTCTGTCAGTCAAGGGTTGAATATCACCCAAAGCAGATCCCAAAAGCTCTTCAGACCCCTGTCCCATGGCTTATCCACCCTCATGTGGAAACCCCCCACCCCCCTCCCCCCCAAAAAAACCCAACCAAACAAAACCAAAACAAACTAAAAAAAACCCAAATTCCTCATCTGAATTCCTTAGATAAACTATTACATTTTCTTTTGCTGAACACCACTTCAGGACAAGGGCCCAGGCACCACAGCACTAGGAAGTGACTCTAGGCCCAGAGGAAGGGAATCAGCACGTGCCTCTTTTCACTAGGGTCCCATAAAACATGGTGCCCATGTCTCACAGCAGTCCACCTGCCACAGTGGAGCAGGGAATGGAGGAAAGGAGGTGTTTCATTCACATTCTTCCATGACCCAAACTCAGGACACTATCATATCAAGCAATAGAATGAGAGAAAATGACCTGAAATTGTGCCAGGGCAGCTTTAGGTTGGAGATTAGGAAAAAATTCTTTGCTGCAAGAGTGGTCAGGCATTGGAACAGGCTGCCCAGGGAGGTGGTGGAGTCACTGCCTCTGGAGGTATTCAAGAAATGTGTGGACACAGCACTTTGGGACATGATTTAATGGCTACAGTGATGTTAGGTTGATGGTTGGACTCAACAATCTTAGAGGTCTCTTCCAACCAAGACAATTCTGTGATTCTATGATCCAGACAACCCTTTGCCTGGTGTTAAAGTCAGTCGCCAAGCCCAGAAAGGCTTCACCCAACCAGCTTTCCCTTTTCAGCTTTACAGTCATGTGTAACTCAGTACAAATTGAATGTGCTGTTGGAAACAGCCCAGCTGTCCCCATCCCATGGACANGAATCTGGCTGTTGTGATAACTGGAAGGGATGCCCACAGGTCTCTTAGAGATCTCTGGTTCGCCCCTTCATCCAAAGCAGGGCTGCGTGACACAGGTGTCTGTCAGTCAAGGGTTGAATATCACCCAAAGCAGATCCCAAAAGCTCTTCAGACCNAACACCACTTCAGGACAAGGGCCCAGGCACCACAGCACTAGGAAGTGACTCTAGGCCCAGAGGAAGGGAATCAGCACGTGCCTCTTTTCACTAGGGTCCCATAAAACATGGTGCCCATGTCTCACAGCAGTCCACCTGCCACAGTGGAGCAGGGAATGGAGGAAAGGAGGTGTTTCATTCACATTCTTCCATGACCCAAACTCAGGACACTATCATATCAAGCAATAGAATGAGAGAAAATGACCTGAAATTGTGCCAGGGCAGCTTTAGGTTGGAGATTAGGAAAAAATTCTTTGCTGCAAGAGTGGTCAGGTATTGGAACAGGCTGCCCAGGGAGGTGGTGGAGTCACTGCCTCTGGAGGTATTCAAGAAATGTGTGGACACAGCACTTTGGGACATGATTTAATGGCTACAGTGATGTTAGGTTGATGGTTGGACTCAACAATCTTAGAGGTCTCTTCCAACCAAGACAATTCTGTGATTCTATGATCCAGACAACCCTTTGCCTGGTGTTAAAGTCAGTCGCCAAGCCCAGAAAGGCTTCACCCAACCAGCTTTCCCTTTTCAGCTTTACAGTCATGTGTAACTCAGTACAAATTGAATGTGCTGTTGGAAACAGCCCAGCTGTCCCCATCCCATGGACAGATATCAAGGTCAGGATTGCTTCTTTCAGCAGCAGCTGACACATGCCAGCTCAAGCTGAGTGTAAAGCTCCAGTGTAAAGCTTCTAGATACCAGAAGCCCTGTGTTGGGAAAGTGTGCGCTAACCAGCAGGCTGCAAGAGCCCCAGGGGCTTTTAATTAGAACTAAGGAACCAGAACTGCAGCTCAAGTGGAAGGCCTCTCCCACAAAGAGATAGGAGGCTCCCTTCATGCTCTCTCCCTTCAGCACTGAGCTCTCCGAAGTTTCCGCTCCCCACCACATACCATCTCTAGCAGAAAATGCACCACAGCACAACCTTCCTGAAACCTAAAGCAAGCCAGGTTTACAGAAACTTGGCCACAGTGACTCAGGTTCACAGCACAATAGAAAGGGCCTGGGAGCTTCCCATTCCCCTCCTGCTTTGCAGTCCACACCTGGAAATCACAAGCCAAAAGCTTGTGATTGACCAAAACAATCAGTTCTAGTGACTCCAAAGCATGATCCAATTCCAATAACCATTTGTACTCTGATGAGGACAGAGGGGGATGGTCTGGTTGGCTTTGTATCAGACTACTCATTCCTTTCAAGACCAGAAAGGTCCTATTCCTTTCATTCATTAGCAAATAACAGAGACATTGGAGGCAACAAGGATTAAAAATCAACTAAAAAACAAGCAAACAAAAAAAAAAAAAAAACCCAACTAAAAAGCCCCAAACCATCACCAACATGTGCCATCAGCAGAGGGCTATTTTGCTCCTTATGGCAGTTCATGCTGTTTACAACCCCAGCAGACCACCGGAACCAGAAGAGCAGTCATCATCACCTTTACCCACCAGAAAGCTTGTGCTGGCACCTCCAGATCAGCTGATAAGACTTGGTTTTAAAATCTTTCTCATGTCTGCAGCAGCTCACCAAATTGACTGTACACCTGCTGTGCCTGTGACTACAGTGGAACATCATTAAAACCTGTTTCCAGGCTAGCAGAGACAAGAGCTAAGCAGCTGGAACTAAGCCAGGACAAGCATCTCTTTCTACCTTCAGAACCTGATTGCAATTCTCACTCTGTAAAAGACAAAGTGAGAGCCACTACCTGGCCCTGAAAGTATGAAGTAGTATCAAAGTAAGCAGAACAATTCCCATGGGCCAGTGCCTCTGCAGGCATCTGCCTAATGTGAGGGCAGAGCACTGGATATGCCTCAGGACTACAGGAGACAGCTAGGATACGGTTGGGACCAGCAAACACCCTGAAGCCACTCTGTGTACCCTGAAGGGCTTTGAAAAGCCCACATTCCTGCAATAGGATACCTGGGGCAGCTGCAAGGACCAGCTGACTGAAGGCTTCAAGACTCAGTTATCATTTCCAGAAGCAAACAGGTCTGGTAAACCATAACACAGCAGGCAAGAAATCCACAGAGACAAAGCTCTACCTGCAGAGTAAGCAAGGGAACTGGTTTACCTCCATCTCCCTGGATCAGCTGGAGTTCTTTGAACAGCTTTTTTGGCTGTTTCCTCACAAATCAGACCTTCATCCAGCACCTCTGCCGAGGTCAAAATCTTGTCACGTTTCCTTTGTGCCCTGAGAGCCATTTTAGTATTCAGAGGTAATGCTCTTCCTACCTGGATATTCCTCCAAAACAGCAGATGAACGAGCATGCGCTTCCTGCTCCTTCTACCAATTGCAGCAAAGCTCTGCCATGTTTATTTACCCTCTGCCTGAGCCAGCCAGTTCTGTGACCAGATGCCTGCTGAACACCACCCTCCTTCCCCTCGTACAGAAGCGGAGGCGGGTGCTTTCCATGTCTCCGAGCTGGCACAGGAGACAGGAGACCAAGGGCTCTAGAAGAGACCCCAGCATGGAGCCACAAGACAGCGTCAGATGGCAGCTATAGGAGACACAAGAAAGCCTGCGGTTGCTGCTAACTGTGCTGCTGCCTCCCACCATTGTGCAGATCTCTCCCGGCTGCCTGGCCAGAGCATTCTGCTGCAACACCATCCCCCAGCCCTTCTTCAGACAGCTCCTCCCAGTCGCATCCTCTCCCTCAGAAGCTTACCAGCAATCGCTCCCCCCGTCCCCCCAGCCTTTGGTATGGTGTGTGGGGGGGGCTACATCTCTGCTTTGGAGCAGCTTAGAAAGCAGTTCACTAATGGGAGGAAGGTTAGGGAGGAAACAATGCTCTGGAAGTTTTGCGAGCCTCTGCTGTACGCTAGGAGCTGCCTCCATCACCATTTCTCCGGCTTTGTCTGGTAGCAGGAGGCACGCCCGCTGCATACCCTTGGGACAAGTGAGCCAGAGAAATCCCTTCATCCCTCTTCAGGAGCACCACAGAGAAATTCTGTGCCCACCTGGCTAACTGTAAGCTTCCCGAGGAGAAAAGTTTTCCTCGGCGCTGCCCAAAATTGCGCTTCAAACCAGCCTTTTGTTCCAGGACAGCTGGGCACCCTGCCCGTCTCAGTCAGCGGATGGGAATCCTCCCCCACCCCGCACTGCAGAGGAGCAGCAGTACCTGGCTGCCTGCAGCGGCTTGTCCAGCGCTGGCACTCCCGGACGCCCCAGCCGTGCAGGGCTCCCGCTCTGCCCTCTGCTCAGCCCTCCGGATCTAACAGAAGCTCAAGCACCAGGCAGCCAAACCACACTGCAGCAGGGGGAGGGGAGGAGATGCAGCCAGACTCCAGAGACAGGACGGTCAGAAGCTCTCCAGGGAATGCAGAAAGTGGCATGAACGCCAAACCTAGGGGCTCCCTCCCTGAGGCCCGGCGGGAGCACCAAGCAGCAGGGCAGAGCCCCCATGCTGTCCCCACACACTGCCCAAGGCATTCTGCCCCACTATCGAGTTGTTCCTGCTCAGCCATCTGGCCAGTCACCCAGCCCACATATCCATCTAGATTTTGCTCCACCCCACACTCTATCTTACAGATTCATAGAATGGTTTGGGTTGAAAGGATCCTTAGAGATCACCTAGTTCCAACCCCCCTACATGGGCAGGAACACCTTCCACTAGACCAGGTTGCTCTGTCCAACCGGTTGGCCTTGAGCCCTTCCAGGGAGGGATGTGTTTGCACTTCTTGGGAGTGAAAGGTTTTACATTCTTCTTGGTATCACCTTCACCCGTGCGCCCACTGCTGACCCCAGCCCACTCCCTAAAGCCAAGCAGGTGAAGCTGCAGAGAACCTCCAAGCTGTGCAATCACTACAGCTGTGCCCACAGAAATGCCTGGGTACAGGACAAGATCAATGCGAGTCCTACTGTGTCCGCACTGCACAGCGCAGAGCTGGACCAGGCACTGCCGGGAAGCGTTTATTCGACCTCTAGATGTTTTACATAGAGAGAGGACAAATGCCGCAGCATTTAACGCAGCTTGCTGCAACTACCTCATCCACGGTAACATGCAACCCTCATAGAGCTCTCTTTAGTATTTCCTGAGCCTCTGCGGGCATGCCGTCCCCAACGCACCCACATCCACTCAAGCCGGTGCTTCAGTGGGATTCCTGTCCCAGGCTTGGCCAGAGGAATAAGTGTCCCAGGAGGGAACCCCAGCCATGCCGACACACAGGGTCCCTCTTGCCTCATCTCACAACACGCTCTTCTTCCCTAAAGCTGTTCTCCCTTCCCTAGTTCTGGAGAGCAAACCGGACTGGCTATGGGCGTACACAGAGCTACACCACGATTAAATAAAAATAAATAAAAATAAAAAATAATTTAAAAAAACCAACACGAGTTGTCTAGCAGGAGTGCAAACACGTATTATTTACCTTAGGCTGAAAGTCATTCCTGGCAGTGAAGACACAGCCTAATTATAGAGCTCCGAATCCCCCAGCCTTGCCCACAGCACCCGGGACACAGCCATGACTAGGACTTCAGGCTGGCTCACCCGTGTCACACACACGGGCCGCGCCGGGGGGGCTCCCGGTCTTTCCCTGCTGTCCCTGGCACAGGCAGCGAGGCGGCTGGCCCTATCCGCAGGGAGGCCAAGAGCACAGCACCTCGGGGACCCGGTGCCGCTTAAGGAGGGCGGGGGCCGGCGGTGACCGCCGAGCTAAGCAGCTCGCTCTAGTGCCCGCTCTGGGGACTGAGTCCAGCAGGCCGAAGGGCACACCCCGGCGGCTCCAAAGTCCGCAGTACCGCCGCCCTCATCACCGATCTCGCCTGCAGCGTTACCGCAGACCGCCGGCTCTGAGCACGGCGCGCCTAGGGCGGGCACTGCCACCCGTACCCGCTCCCCCGGCCACCAGGGCGCGGGGGACTCCACCGTGGGGGCGCCGCTCCTCTCCCACCGCCTCCGGGAGGCCGCGTCGCCCCCGCGCGCTAAGGCCTCCGCATCCCTCCCCTCGCCACCCGCCAAGCCGAGGCCACGTACCCCGCGGCCGTGCGGGGCTGCCCGCGCCCGCACCGAAGAGGGCGGCCACCCTCCTCCCCACGGGCCTCCGCTGCGGCGGCGACCGGACAGTCGATCGGTCGGTGGCCCGACGGGAGACCCAAAAGCAAGGAGATCAGCCGAGAACCGGTCCCCGCAACCCTACCCGGCAAACCGTGTCCGTCCAAGCTGCTCGAGGCGAGGTCTCGATGGCCACCGCGGCGCAATCGCTGCCGCCGTCCCACTCCCAGTCGCGGTGCGAGGGTGGGGCGGGGCGAGAACCCAGCCCGGCACCGCCCCCCGCAGCGGGGCAGCCCCCTTACACCCAACATGGCCTCCCTGGCGACGCCTGGCGCCACCGCCCCTTCCGGTGTGGCCCCCGCCCCGGCACAAGCGCGGTGGCCGCAGCCATGGCCGCCTCTCTATGCCGCGCCTTCGGGTCGCTCTTGCTGTCCGCCCGGCTCCCTGCTTTGCCCCGTGTCCCGCCACCCGTTCCCCTGCCCTGCCTGCTCGGAGGAGCACTGGCGGCTACCCGCCGCGGGCTGAACATCTCGGTGCCGCGCTGCACCACCGACCCCACGTGGAAGTGCCGCGTCAAGTACACAGTGCGGCCCGTGGGCATGAAGAAGACGGGCGGTCGCGATCACACAGGTGGGCGGACGGGCGGGCGGACAGAGCCCCGAGGCCGGTTTGGCGTGGACGAACCCGCCTAGCAGCTGCCCCTTTATCCCGTAGGACGTATCCGTGTGCGGGGGATCGGCGGGGGACACAAACGGAGGTACCGCATGATCGACTTCCAGCGGCTGCGCTACGAGGAAGGGGCCCCGCCAGAGCCCTTCACTGAGAAGGTCATCAGCGTCCGATACGACCCTTGCAGGCGAGTGCAGGGTACGGGCTCAGCCCCAGCCCCTGTAGGTTGTGTCTCTTTTTGAGCGACCCACCCACTGCGGGTTCCCCGTGTAGGTCGGCTGACATCGCTCTGGTGGCCGGCGGCAATCGGAAGCGCTGGATCATTGCCACGGAGAACATGCAGCCAGGGGACACCATCAAGAACTCCTCTCACATTGGCAGGATGGCAGGTGCACGACAGACCCAGGGGCAGATGTTGCCAGCATGACTAGGGTGGCCCTGCTGGCACAGCCAGGGGCTCATTGGCTGCTCCTTGCCCAACTCATCAGCTTCTGTCTTCCAGTGTCAGCCAACGAAGGGGATGCCTACCCACTGGGTGCCCTCCCTGTGGGCACACTGATCTGCAATCTGGAAAGCCACCCTGGGAAAGGAGCACAGTACATCCGGGCAGCTGGTGTGTCTCTGGGCAGTCAACCCACCATTTGCAGCTGGGGTGGGCTTAGCACAGGTAGAAAGCAGGGGAGGGGGGCAGTGCTCTGGGAGATGCTCTCCTCCTTTCTTCCTTGGTTAGGGTGCAAAGGAACCCTTCAAAGAGGCAGAGGCAGCGGCAGCTCTGCCTCCATCACTTACTAGGATGCCTTGAGGTCTTTTCTTCAGAAAAGAGTGCTGCCTGAAGGAGAATGGCAGGGTCTTTGGGGAGTTCATAGTGTAAGGACTGTGCTCACAGGAGTGTGAGGTACTTTGTACTGCTGCTTGAGACAGCTGTCTTCTCTTGCATGCTGCAGGCACTTGTGGGGTGCTGCTGAGGAAAGTGAATGGGACAGCCATCGTGCAGCTGCCATCCAAGAGGCATATGCAGGTAGAGAAGCCATGCTGTCCCTGAGCTGACTGCCTGGACACACAGCTGTGTGTACTCCGGGAGGCTAGCAGCTCTTACCTTGTCCACTAGGTGCTTGAGACCTGTGTGGCCACGGTGGGTCGTGTATCCAATGTTGACCACAACAAGCGGGTGATTGGGAAGGCAGGCCGAAACCGATGGCTGGGCAAGCGTCCACACACAGGCTTGTGGCATCGTAAAGGTGGCTGGGCTGGGCGCAAGATCAAGCCTCTCCCACCCATGAAGAGCTATGTCAACCTGCCACGGGTTGCAGCACAGGAGTGATGCCAGGGACTAATAAAGCATTCTTCATGCTACTGCTGTTCTGTTCCTGCTGTCTTTTCTGTATTGGGGTCTTGGATACTGCTTCCCCCATGGGATACATTTGACTGTGCTCAGCTCCTGGCAGGAGTTGGGCAATCACAAGGGGTGAGTGTGGGCCTGCAGTTCGCCTAGGCTTGAACTTGATGTGGGTGGAGTCAAACAGCTCTGCCCAGTGATGCCAAGCCTGACTGTCGGTCAGCTGGGTTCTTCCAGCACCGTCAGGTTCTAGAGCAGTGAAGGCAGGTGGAGAGCCGTGCAGTAAGGCAAGAAGATGCCTGCCAGTGAAGGTGACCTGCCATACAGACAGTGAGCACAAACCCCGGGACTTCCCAGCCCCACCAGTGTCCTTGCTGCTCCCCAACGATCTGCTGCTGCCCTCCCTGTCCCACTCTGTCCTAGTCCACTCCTACCCAAGTGCTGTCCTGCGACACCTCAGTCTGTACCCCGGTGCCTAAATGCCCCGGCTCCACGCTGCCCAGAGGCCCCTTTCAGCGGCAGCCCCGGCGCAGCCGGCTGGGGACGTACGGGCGAGCGGGCTAAGCTTGGCCCCGCGCGGTTGCCGTCTGGGCCACGCCCGCGCACTCACTGCCCCGGAAGTGGCGCACGAGCGGTGCTGGAGGTCAGGCGGCACGGCCGGGCCCGGCTTGGCGCCGCTGGGAATGGGAGTCGCCTGGCTTGAACTGACTCGGAGACCGCCTCGATCTTGCGGTGATCCCGGGCATTTTTTTTTGGGAGCCCTGCAGGAGGCGTCGGTACTGGGCCCCGAGGTGAGGGAGCCCGGCTCATCTGCGACTCCGGGAGGGCACTACGGCAGCCAGGTCAGACTGGGCAGAGACGTGCTTTTCGCGGCGCACTTGAAGCTCTGACGTGATCCATGCAGAGAAGGAACGATATTCCTGCTGCCAGCGGCACAAGTCCGCATAAACCCTCTCCCCAGTAACTGCTGTGCCGTTCCACCTTCCTTTACAGTGCTTGTCCCAGGGATCAGGGTGCTCGGAGTACAGGAGACCTGTTCTGGAATATGTTTCCAGTCCCAGTTAGGCGATGCAAAGCGGAGCCCTCCAGCACACACTCGGTGCTGCTGCACGGGGCCATCACGCACGCTATCTGGCTTACAGAGCTCTGCCAGCACCCAGCTAGATTCTACAGATGAGCTTCCTGAGAAAATCTACCTTTCTTGGGCACTGCTTTCTGTGTTCCTGCCACGACCACAGCCCATTTAGTAGGATCATTGTGTCCTGCTCTGTTATCTCATTGCTACATATATGGTGTTTTCTAAGGAAGGAGTGAGCTGAACCTCTTACCTTAGTACTTTTCCTGTGTTAGGGGCTTCACAGCACAGACGTTTAGTACAGCCAGTACAACAGCACATTTGACGTGTTATGTTGCCATGATACAAGGCCTATAACCCACAGGACAGTAGATTCCTAGCCATAGCAAAGCCTGTGCCTCAGCCAGCTCTTCCCAGCTCCTGCTTCCCCTCTGTCTCTGCAGGCACATCTGTTATGGTGAATG
>VWZE01001197.1:178024-189672 GCA_013396675.1 Eubucco bourcierii | reverse complement strand
CAGCCCAGCACTCGGTTGCTGTCTGGGCTGCATGTGCACACTGCAGACTCATGTTGAGCTTTTCACCATTCCAGACTCCAAGGTCCTTTTCCTCAGGGCTGCTCTCCAGCCATTCACCACCCAACCTGGATTTGTGCTTGGGATTGTGCTTACCCAGGTGCAGGACCTTACACTTGGCCTTGTTGAATCTCATGAGATTGGCCTGGGCCCACCTTTCCAGCCTGTCCAGGTCCCTCTGGATGGCATCCCTGCCCTCCAATACAGCAGAGGTTCAAGTGAGCATACGTATAATCTGGCTGAAACCTGGGCATTTGACTAATGGAAAACATACATCCAGAGAGCAGATGATTTGGTATCTTGGCAGCACATACCTTTGTTGAGTGAGCAGGAGCTGGTGATGATCCTTGGTTGCACACAAGGATGCTATCTGATAACCCTTCTCAGCTATAAGCAAGACTGGGCTTTCTTGCATAGCATGTGGCTGCAAGGAGATTCCTTCCCTTAGGAAGATTCAGGAGAATCTAAGTTTGTTCACTGTAGTTAGTGATGCAAATGCTGGAGAGCCCAAACTAGATTAACATCCATAGGGAAGACACATCCTACACCATACACATCAAATCTTGCTTCTTACCTGTCAGTTCCAGGCTTTCACTCACCTCTACGAGCACTCACAGGGTGTACTACAGCACATGAATGATTGACCTAGTTGGGTGCTAAGTACTGTGACGCTGATCTGTTTCAGTACATACTGCACCATGGGTGTAACAGCTCCCCTGGCTCTGCAGACATGCCTTTAGGTCATGCTGAGTTCAACCAGTTGCTGCTGCCAAACCCTTGGCTGAAGATTTATTGAAATACCATGGAATCAGCCCTTCTTGTGACCAAACCTTTACCTGGCACAGCTAAGGCAGAAGGAGCAGTGAGGGACATCAGACACAAAGCTCCCAGCTGCATCTCTAGAGTTTTCCTCTGGCAAGAGAACAAGTAGCTGCTTTCAGGTGGGTTTGTTGGAAACACAAATCTAGCTCTGCTCTCACAGACCCCTCAGAAAGCACGACTAAAGACAACACCTTAAACTGCACAGCCTTTTAGTAGAAATTGGAGGATTTGAACTGAAATGAGTGTAGTGAGATGAACCTTACCTGTGCAATCTGTACAGATCAGGCTGCTAGGACAAGCCCATGGCTGAATATTCTGCACACACCTCTCTTGGGTAACAACTGGGCTGAAGTCCAAGGAATCTGTATAAAACATGCTCAGGACTGCTCAACCAATTAATCTTTTGTAACTTGTGGGGGGAAAAATGGCATGTGATCATATAATTAATGGTTGGCTCCTAAGGTGTGTGCACTAATTAAGGTTTGGGCCTATGGTTGCTCAGCAACTGTTTGCAGCATTTTCTAGCACTGAAATTCTTAACTTTATGGCCTGGATAGGTGTGCTTTCAGGTCATTTTTGCATCTGTACTTTTCAACCAGAAAGGAAAGGAGCAAACAGAAAAGGCAGATATCACCCTAGAGCACCCTCTGTCCACACTGGCCAGCATGGTGAGGGAACCTCTTACCCTTCCATCCAGATCCCTGTGGTCTGACAGGAAGCAACAGTAGGTTGCTACATCCTTCAAGAGCTTGTGCTGCTAGAGACATGATGTCTGTCCAGCGTGTTCTGGTAGCAGAAGAGTGGTAGGACCAAGAGTTTGAGGGTCTCCTCCCAACACTGCAGCAGAGACTGCTGTAGAACATCAGCCTTCTGAACAAGTCTCCCCAGTCTTGTTTCTTTCTTTCCCATTCTCTTTAACTTGTTGGTGTCTCAGGATTGTCTTCTCCCTGCTGGTTTGTCTCAGCCTTCTGCCAACTTGTTTTTCTGTCTTCTCCACCCTAGGTCTCTGGGCTCTCCCCTTCACATATCCCTCTCCTTCAGTGCTTAAGCATCAGCAAATGGGGAGGAGCACAGAGAGCACTGAAGAAGGCAGGAAACACTAAGATGACCCTAGTATAGCCTGTGTCCATGACTGTGGGGAAATGTGTGTTTAACCCCTGCTTCCATGGAGGAATGCACTCTGAGCTATCAGAACCCTTCACTGCCAGCGGTCTGCAAACCATTTTTAAGTCTTGACCAAATTTGGACAGACTTTCCTGGACAAAAAAGTTGTATATTCCTACTTTATAGACCTCCTTCTGCCAAATGTTGAGCATTTTCACCTTGTCTTGAGGGAATGCAAGCACTTCAGAAAGAAAAAGCTCATAACACAGAGACAGAGCTTTCCCTTGAACTCTCAGAAATGCATGGAACATTCTGGTAAAATCTCAGACACTGGGCATGGAAAATATTAAATTGTAAAAAACCAACAATGTTACAGACTCAAATAAAAATTCATATTATAATGGACAATATGAAGGTTTGTTGGGCATTGACATCAAAGTATCAACACTCAAGATACTGTCAACTTTTATCTCATGGGTTTAAACTGGCAGAGGGGAGATTTAGACTGGATGTTAGGAGGAAGTTCTTTACAGTGAGGGTGGTGAGACACTGGAACAGGTTGCCCAGGGAGGTTGTGGCTGCTCCCTCCCTGGAGGTGTTCAAGGCCAAATTGGATGAGGCCTTGAGTGAGCTGTACTAGTGGGAGGTGTCCCTGCCTATGTCAGGGGGTTGGAACTAGCTGATCCTTGAGGTCCCTTCCAACCTTACCATTCTATGATTCTATAACTTCATTCATTCTAAACTAAATAGCATTAGTTGGAACTGGAACTTGCAATTGTATACAACAACCTTACTGTCTAAAATGTGATAGAGATTGATGGATAAATCTATTAATACACTGACAAAGAGAGCAGGTAACTTCTCCCCAGATTTCATTTTCATTAATTAAGAAGAGACATATTTCTCCCCACCCCCCCTGAACAGTCAAATCAACTAGTCCCCCAAGACCTTGTACTGGACTGTAGCCAGGGATATACTCCCACTGTGGCTCCCAGGAACATGCATGTGCCAGAGGGTGAGGTTGTCTTGTAATTTTTCTAGTGTAATCCTCTGACACACCCTAGCAGCCTCCTGAAAACTTAACACTATCCCACTGTGGCATTGTTCTACAGTAAATTGTCCCAAAAAGAGTCACCATGAAAAGTGTCCTCAACAACACTAGCAACTATCTTTAGGCTCTCCTTTCAGGGTCTCTCTTGAATTTGTGATATTTAATAAGAGACAGGAAGATTACCAAAACATAGTTTGAATTTGCTGAATTTTAGGCTACAGATTAAATCCCCTTTATTTTTTCTCATTGTCAGTATACCAAACAGACCATTAGACATCTACTAATGAGCCAGCAGTGTGCCCAGGTGGCCAAGAAGGCCAATGGCATCCTGGCCTGCATCAGGAATAGTGTGGCCAGCAGGAGCAGGGAGGTCATTCTCCCCCTGGACTCTGCACTGCTTAGGCCACACCTTGAGTCCTGTGTCCAGTTCTGGGCCCCTCAATTGAAGAAGGACATTGAGGTGCTTGAACGTGTCCAGAGAAGGGCAACGAGGCTGGGGAGAGGCCTTGAGCACAGCCCTATGGAGAGAGGCTGAGGGAGCTGGGATTGTTTAGCCTGGAGAAGAGGAGGCTCAGGGGAGACCTTCTTGCTGCCTACAACTACCTGAAGGGTGGTTGTAACCAGGAGGAGGTTACTTTCTTCTCTCAGGCAACCAGTGACAGAACAAGAGGACACAGTCTCAAGCTGTGCCAGGGGAAGTTTAGGCTGGAGGTGAGGAGAAAGTTCTTGACTGAGAGAGTCATTGGCTACTGGAATGGGCTGCCCAGGGAGGTGGTGGAGTCACCGTCCCTGGAGGTGTTCAAGGCAGGTTTGGACGTGGCACTTGGTGCCATGGTCTAGTCTTGAGGTCTGTGATGATGGTTTGGACTTGATGATCTTTGAGGTCTCTTCCAACCCTGGTGATAGTGTGACACTGTGATACTGTGACACTGTGATACTGTGATACTGTGATACTGTGACACTGTGATACTGTGATACTGTGCTGTTTAAGCCATTCACTGAATACAAAAGTTGTCAAATCCATCCGACTGTTTGTTTACACTGTGATCATCATTACAGTTTACAAATATATGGAAGACAATGTGCTCAGTAATCATAACAATGTAACAGTGAATTGTCCATGAACTGTGCAGCTAACACTTTACACCTACAGAGAGCTGTGTGAGGTGAATCCCAATACTTTTCAGCAAAATCATTGTAAAACATTCAGACATTTTGAACCAGGAGCTCATCATGAGGAATGAATGTTTGGGTTATTCTTTCCTTGCTCTATAGTGTTCTTGGTGCCTCCTCAGCTTGAACAGAGTATAATCTGTACATATTTTTGTTGTTGAGATGTACTCATTAAGGTTGTGTGTCAGACTGCTCATTTGGAAGAACATTCACATGGTTAAAAAAAGAAGCAGCAGATCGTCCATAATTATCCCATTCACCTCCAGCCTTCTACTGCCTAAACTGGAAATTTTAAACAATCTGATTTAACGGAAAGCCTCTCCCCTGAAACTTAGAAAATATCAAAAGTCATTTTTCTTTAAATGCTTCATGTTATATTTCTTGACTACATCAAGCAATTAATCCTGTGTCATTGTGACGGTTTGGGAGTTTCCNCCCTCCCAGAAGTCAGAGTCCCCAGGAGGGGCTCCCAACCACCCTTCCACCTTCTCCCCATCCCTATACCTTACTCCAGCGTTTGCCTTATTCACAAAGTGAGTTTGGAGGATTGGCCAGGGGGGTTAGAAGAAGAGTGGTTAGTCAGATTAGCAGAGAGGCCAGCAGACCAAAACAGCTAGAGAGCCCAAGACTCTCCCTGAGAGTGTCTTACCTATGTTTGTGTTCTTATACATCTCAGCAAGCCTATGAGTAAAGGAGATATCACCATTGTTTTCTTTTCACAGCCTAGAATATCATTTTCTCCATTAAAATATTCCAATTAGCCTGAAACCAGCACATATCTGTGCAGAGAAGAACATGGGACTGCTGGTGGACAACAAAGTTATCATGAACCAGCCATGTGCTCTCATGGCTAAGAAGGTGAATGGTGTTCTGGGGTTCATTAAGAAGAGTGTGGCCAACAAGTCAAGGGTGGTTCTCCTTCTCCTTTGCTCTGCCCCGATGAAGCTGCACTTGGAATGTCATGTCCATTTGTGGACTCCCCTGTTCAAGAAGGGCAAGGGACTACTGGGAAGAGTCCAACAGAGGGTTATGATGATGGTTAGGAGACAGGAGCACCTCCCTTACAAGGAAAGGCTGAGAGACATGGGGCTGTTTAGCCTAGAAAAGAGGAGACTCAGAGGGCATCTTTTCAGTGCATATAAATATATAAAGGGTGGAAGTCACGAGGATTCTTTGATTCTGTGATTCTTTGCTATGAGTGTAATGGACCACTAGAACAAGCTGTCCAGAGAGTTTCTGTCTCTGGAGAAATTAAAAATCCACTTGGATGCAATCTTGTGCAACCTGTTTTAGCAGGAGGGGTTTAGACTAGATGATCTCTGGAGCTTCCTTCCAATCACTATCATTCTGTGATTCTGTGATGAGGAATATGGACACAACTTTCATATGACAGGCATGAGTACCCACCTGTCCTCTGTAAGGAGAGATGTTAAGATCCCACTCTTCATTTCTTCTACTGTACTCAGATGGGTTGTGTGTGAAAGTGCAGATCTCCCTGTCCAGTAGGAAGAGCAAGTTCCAATCAACATGGAATGCAAATAGGCAGCAAAGCATGCATAAGGCATACTTTATCAATCTCAAACATTTTTTTTCCATGACAATAAGGCAACATATACACCCATGATGTTGCAGAATGCTTTGCAGCTCAACGTTCAGTGCAGATGAGCATGTGCAAAACAGAACTTAAATGAAACTACTAAGCTCCTCTTGTCTCCAAACTTCTTTGAAGAGTTTTATCCTTCGATTACTTTTTGGTTGCATCTCATATTTTGTGAGAGATATTATTTTGAACCTACTCAGATATCTTGCTGGATTTTTGTAATTTGTGCTCCTTTACCAAGAAAGATTACCCTCTCGGTGAGCAAGCAATGGTCAACTGATTTCAAGAGCAAATCCTACTGGCACTTAGGAACGAAATGATTAGGCCCCTTGTTATCAAAGTCTCAAGGTCAAGTCATCAAATATTACTGATTACATTGTCTAATGCTTTTTCTATGCTCATTAAAATGCATTCAAATATTCAGAATCACCTCTGATCATGACATTCAAAACCTGCTCTGATGGCTCCTGACAAGCAGAAATGTATTCTTTAATCTTTAACCACATAAACAATAGATAACTGCTTGTAATTGAGTTCAAATTGATTTCAGGTGGCTTCAGAGAAAAGCAATTTCTACAACAGATTAACCTTTTAATTAATGTTTATTAAAGATATTACCAGGTGCAGGAATCTTCCTAAAGCAGGAAATTACACTGCACTGACATTCATTTATCATAAAATAGCTGATCCATTCCCAGGTCATTATTCTTGTATTTATCATAATTTTGTGCATTTTATGAAAATGCCATAAAGTCCAATTAACAATTGTAATACTCTACGGTTTAAAATGCCTTGTTTCATATTTAATAGGGAAGTGGGTATATGAAGATGTCCTTTGGTATAATTTTTTTAGAACGTGAGCCAACACTCTTTACCAGATGCCACCATGGGCAGGATATTCAGCGGTAGCACCATGCTTCTCTAAAGGCTTGTGAGATAACACATTCACAAGTGCACGGTGAACTCTAATACAGTTCACAGATTGTGAAGGGGTGTTGTGTTAGGCCTAAGCAGGCCAAATTAGGCCTGTACATGTCCTGGCTTGCCCAGGCATGTTTTTCTGCTCTCCCTCCTTCTGTTTTGGGGAGAGCAACCGCAGGAAAAGGACAAAGAACCTGGAGCCACTAAGTCTGTGGCCTGCCCAGCAGCTGCGGTAAACAAGGTGCACAGGGTTACCTTGTGCAAGGCTGTGTTCTGCCCAAAAAAGGGTAAAGTAAGCCTATGGCTTCACCCAATATGGTCACATCTTGGATAACTGCCATTTGATTGGCTATCCTGTGGCCAAAGGCCCATTAGTCTCGGGCTGTATTGGATAAAAGGAGATGAGCAGGGAGCACTGCGTGCACTTTGCCATTACAAGCTGCGTCTGCTATTGCATCCCTGCCTGCTGCCTCATTGATCCTGAGCTGAGGCTCTGATCCCTGTCACGCGTTCGGCCTGCACAGCCAGCGTGACACCGTGCCCAGACTGCACACCGCAAGGCATCTGCCTGCACCTGAAAGCCTTCNGCCACGAGCTTTGGGTGCTGTCAGATATTTTTTATGAGTAAATACCAAAAACCTCTAATAATCATTAATTGTCTTCTGCCATAAGCAGAAAGTTCCTCCTTGTGTCCATCTAGTGAGCAAGTGGTGTATTGACTGCCAGCGGCACTGACCCCAAAGCTTTCTCTGCCGGTTTAGTCGAGTTCAATTAATATATATATTTAATAGTTATTTCTAGATCCTATTATAACCTGTATATAGTTTCCATAATGATGCAAGAACCTGTTACTATTATCATTTTGGTGATCAGGGTGCCGCCAGTTCTGAATATTTAATATTAATAAATTATATTAATATTTTTAAAATATCATCTCTCAGCAATTAATTACCCCTTCATCCACAGCTGAAAGATAGGATGCTCTCCTGAGAGGAATGTTAACTTGGGCTACAGAGAACTTTATTTTGTCGTGTTTGTGGTACATTAATAAACTCAGTGACTGACTGTGTAAACTCAGATCATAAGGAAAGTGATCTCCCAGGTACCTTTGGATATTTCCAAATCCAACTGAGATTTGAGGTGCTTCATCTGAGGCTGATGGTGATGTTATATCCGGATACATCTGTACCACTAAATTTGAAAACAAAAGCAAATCAAGACAAAACAGAAAGTTATTTTGTGGATGCATCTGTTACACTAAATTTTTTAAGGGTCTGTTATTTGTTATACTGTTCAGCTGCTAGCTCTTTCCTTGGCTAGAGAATCATAGAATCGTAGTAAGGGACCTCAAGGATCATCTAGTTCCAACCCCCTGCCATAGGCAGGGACACCTCCCACTAGTACAGCTCACTCAAGGCCTCCTCCAACTTGGCTTTGAACACCTCCAGGGAAGGAGCAGCCACAACCTCCCTGGGCAACCTGTTCCAGTGCCTCACCACCCTCACTGCAAAGAACTTCCTCCTAACATCCAGACTAAATCTCCTCTCTGCCAGTTTAAACCCATTGCCCCTTGTCCTGTGATTGCAAGACCTTGCAAATAGTCCCTCCCCAGCCTTCCTGTAGGCCCCCTTCAGATACTGGAAGGCTACTATCAGGTCTCCCCAAAGCCTTCTCTTCTCCAGGCTGCAGAGCCCCAACTCTCTCAGCCTGTCGTCACAGCAGAGCTGCTCCAGCCCTCTGATCATCTTTGTGACCCTCCTCTGGACCTACTCCAACACTTCCATGTCCTTCCTGTGCTGGGGGCTCCAGAACTGCACACAGTACTCCAGATGGGGTCTGATGAGAGTAAAGTGGTAGAATCACCTCCCTTGCCCTGCTGGTAAGGGAGCATACATATATATATGCTCCTATCTTTCAGAACTTGAGTTTACAATTTTACTAGAAAGCTTTTCATACAGAAATAAACTGTAAGGAGGTTTGGTAATGCTTTTGTACTTGTTTTAAATATGTAGGTCTCTCGATGCGATGAAATTATATCAACGTCCTAAAGAATTTTATTTTCAACTAGTTTAAAATTAAATTTATCTTACCATTTCTATTTGGTTTCTTTCATTCCTTGAAGTTTGTGGTTTGGTTTGGTTTGGTTTGGTTTTTTTTTTCCCTTAAAGATATACCAGTACTATGGAGTACATTTTCATCCAGTGAAACACAAAGGAGAGTTATTTTTTCCTTTGTTAAACTTGTGTGAACTACAAAAAGAGAAAAGTGAACTCGTCTGCAAGACTTTTTAAGAGCACTTGAACACCACAAAGGAAAAAAAAAAGCCTATGAAGCTGTAGTGCTGGGCTCTGCTTAACAATATGCAGCTTCCTGATTAATATCATTCAACTGTAACGCATGAATAAATTGTAATTTAGATGATTGCATGTATGCATCATCATATCAAAAACAAGATGAGACACTCAGACAATCATAGCTCTCTCTCTCTCTTTTTTTAACTCCACATCTTTCCACTCTATAAAAAGGGGATTTGTATGTCACATACTTAGAATCTAAGATGGTGGCAGGGATGGTTACAAGGCAAAATGCTGGCAAAAGTGGGACAAATGACTGCCTAAACACAGATGCAATCGTTTTTGTGGGCAACCAAATGCATGTTACAACCTGTTGGCAAAAAAAGAAAGGAAAAGTAAGCTGATGTTCTTTAGGCATCACCCTGGGACGCACAAGAGCTGGATTTAAGTTTCTTCTGTGCAAGAAAATTCCTCTGAGTCATCAGACATGCTTTCTGCAGCAGTTTGTGAGACACTAGTGAGAGGGAGAAACCAAAGTAACACATACAGGCTTTGAGTTATGTTGCATACTTTGCAGGGTCCAAATATATTGCACAGTGTCTTGAAAGAAAGCTCATGTCTTGGTTGTCCACCCTTCACTGTTCTCTCCCAAAGAATCAGAATCCTTTTAGAGATCAGAGTTTTGTGGTGTTGCAGTTACCAGAACGCGGCTCGCTGCAGGGCTGAGGCAGGAACAAGCGCCAGAAATGGACCCTATAGTCACTGTGCTGATTTGGCAGGGGAAAAAAAAGGACTTTCCACTTGATCAAGCACAACTTTTGGGTGCACCACCTCATAATGCTTTCCTTAAGCAACCAAATTTCATCTGAGGCAGGCTGCCCACCCTGTGTTTACCCCTTGCTCTGCCATTAACTATAGGCAAGACTATCCCTTGTCTTTCTTTTGCCTCATGCACCAGTATCATTACCAAACTTTCTGCTTCATCTAGGTGCCATGTGACCATCTATTGCTTTTTTCCACACTTCTTGCACTATAAGAGCAAAAAAAAATTACAAAACCCCAAACACCAACCAATCAACCAAAACCCCTCATATATTTCAATTCATGTCTCTTCACTGAGAGAGAAGTGACATGCAACAACAGTGAATCATAGAATCATAGAATGGTAAGGTTGAAAGGGACCTCAAGAATCATCTAGTTCCAACCCCCTGCCATAGGCAGGGACACCTCCCACTACTACAGCTCACTCAAGGCCTCATCCAATCTGGCCTTGAACACCTCCAGGGAGGGAGCAGCCACAACCTCCCTGGGCAATCTGTGACAGTGTCTCACCACCCTCACTGCAGAGAACTTCCTCCTAACATCCAGTCTAAATCTCCCCTCAGCCAGTTTAAACCCATTGCCCCTTGTCCTGTCATTGCATGACCTTGTAAATCATCCCTCCCCAGCCTTCCTGTAGGCCCCCTTCAGATACTGGAAGGCTACTGTAAGGTCTGCTCAAAGTCTTTGCTTCTCCAGGCTAGTTACTTAATGGGAAGTTTCAATGTGATTGTATTTTTCAAGCATAGCATTTGTAGTACAATATTGATTGTGTGTAAAATAAAATAGTAAAAAAATCAGCAGTTTTGGAAGAGCAATTAAATCTTTGGTCATCAAGTTGTTGGGGAGGCTGCAGGAGAAGTTGACAAGGCAACAGGTAGCATAGGCATGGTCCTCAGCTTGGCCATATTGAAAGCATTTCAGATTAAGTTGTTGTTGACAGAAGCCAACAGTTTAGGAAAACTGCTTTAATTTAGTGAAACATGGTTGAATATTTTGTGATTGTTACAGCAAATTCTGCCGTTGTGTGTATATTATATCTGGTCTGCCAGACACTCTGCTTTAGACATAGTATTACAGGAGAACCACAAAAATGCCTGGGATTCTTTGGGTAACTGAAAGAGGGGAAAAAAACCTCAAGAGATTGAAGAAGGAGGAGGGAGGAGAAAAGAGAGAGAGAGAATAGAAGGCTTGTTATCCATCATGTTCTTGGAAATTGAACCAACGGGGATAAGACAACAAGGGCACATATTTATAAAGGACAATAAAAGGCCTCTGTGCGGTCGTGTCTGCACAGAGCAGATGAGCAGTGGAGTTCTGGGAAGAATTACATAAGGCATCTTGTGTACACGTGCCTGTGAACACAGAAACACGCATTTGCACACATAGCCACAGCGTGTGCCCAGAGGATGCCCCTCTTCACGTACAAAACTCCTCCGTCTCAGTCTCAGTCAAGAAACTCCACGAGCACACCAGATAAAATGCACGGCAAGTCCTGCTTTCTGTAGCACCAAACCACCCAAGTCATCAGCCTAACAGCAAGACTGTGAGTAACTTTTCTCAGAAGCAAGGCTATTTAGCCCAGCTTCAGCTCAAAAATACAAGAGCTGTTATACACAGACATTTGAGTGGATATTGTGGGCTTGACAGGCTGGAGGAAAGGCAGTTTATACACACAGCTATTCAAGAGTATAGAGTACTGAGAGAGTCTGCTAACAAGATGCTTTCGGGTGGATTTGTTTTGTGTGTCCATAGAAATTTGCCATTTGTCCCATCCACAATTCAGACGGCTTCCAAAATCTCAGTG
>VWZE01001197.1:140310-178016 GCA_013396675.1 Eubucco bourcierii | reverse complement strand
AGACGGCTTCCAAAATCTCAGTGCAAGCCTTTTGTCCAAGTAACAACACATTGCATCTTCTTTGCAGTCTTTCCCCATCTCATATCCTTGCTGTCCGTCTTTAACTATTCTGTTGTATTGACTACCTAGCATAATATTTCCCTCATCTGAAGGGGGCTACAGGAAGGCTGGGGAGGGACTATTACAAGGTCTTGCAATGACAGGACAAGGGGCAATGGGTTTAAACTAGCAGAGGAGATATTTAGACTGGATGTTAGGAAGAAGTTCTTTGCAGTGAGGGTGGTGAGGCACTGGAACAGGTTGCCAAGGGAGGTTGTGAATGCTTCCACCCTGGAGGTGTTGAAGGCCAGATTGTATGAGGCTTTGAGTGAGCTGTACTAGTGGGAGGTGTCCCTGCCTATGGCAGGGGGTTGGAACTAGATGATCCTTGAGGACCTTCCAACCTTCCAAACATTCTATGATTCTATGAAACCTTAGACTTTTCTCTACATAACACTTGCTGTCTGGATGCATACCATCCCAAAGATACCTTCTTAAACATCTGTTTTCATCTTCTTCCTCTGTACAAGCTTCCACATATTGAACTATCTCCTTCCCAGATGTAATGGTCTGTCCTAAAACAGTTCCTGATTTTCCTGACAGTTTTTACAAAAAATAACCTCTTTTCCTCCCGAGATTTCACAAATAGGTGATCAATGATTGGAGATTAAATTATACTAAAATATGTTGCTTTTTACCCCTTTCTGGCTGTCGTATAAGTTTTCTCCTCTGCTTTCTTGTCTTTCAATGTCTTTACCAGCAAAATTTCTCCACCTCTGAAGATTCAGCTCTCTCCTACTTCTGTCAAATCTCTATCCACACCAAACTCTCTTCATGTGCATAACATCCCATCCAGGTTGCAGAAGTAAATGAGAAGGACATGAGCTGCTTCTTGGTTAATCTCTGCTGGCACTCCAGAGACCACTGACATCTGCTCTGCCTAATGAGGTAGCTCTGTGTCTCCATTCACTACAACCAGCAGCATTCCCCAGCATGATTCCCCCTTCCTCCAGGAGTTAATTAATTTGTACACTCACTAGGTAGGCTTAGAGTTAAAGAGCTATTTATATTGCCAGTTGGCTGCCATCTCTTAGCTGTATAATGCCACTGTACAGTCTTGCAGGCTCTATAAGTGTTTCTGTGTTGTAGCCCTTGGCACCTTTCACAGCCCAGAAACATACCTTTGGTCCAGAACTGTGAAGATATTTTTAAAGCACCTCCTTTGAGCAGTTAGGGCTGATTACAAGAACTTTGTATCAGATTCTGTGAAGTCAGAGTAAACTTTTAAAGCACTACCAGATGCCACTTGGACATTCAAGCTAAACCTTTAGCTCCTGGAGTTAAATGGGCACTTGTCTCTTACTGTCATCCACACAGCTGTTCACATAACTACCCCATCACCCCCCCAGCCCCCCAGCAGGAAAGGAAGGAAAATCAGGAGCAAAATGCAAAACACCACAGGTTGTTTAATAGGACAATACAAAGAATGAAGGACAACAGGAATGATAATAATAACGTAAAATATAATAAGAGTGATACAAAACAGGAACAGTTCACCAGATGCTGCCAACTTTTGCTCTGTGTGCCAAAATAAAACAATCTGCCAGAAACTTGCTGGGCTTGCCTGTGCCAGCCCAGCACATATATAGCAGGCATGATGTTATATGGTATTGAACACCCCACTGGCTGGTTCAGCTGGCTGTCCTGGGTGTGGCCCTTCCCAACTTCTTGTGAAGAAAATTAACCTTATCCCAGCCAAAACTAGGACACTTACCTGATTTTTTTTTTTTTCACTAGAGAGAGAGTTTCCTGCCAAAGCATAGCCTAGATAGTCAAAACACCTCAGAAACTTTTGCAGGGAAAGTCAGTAACGAGATAGAACTCATCTTCCCAGTTGTAGATCTAAAACAATAAGCTTTCTTCATAGTCAGTAGAGGACAATGTGTGGTGTTTATCACCATGAGACAAATTTTGTCTTATAATAACCTATTTCTCTTGCTGAGCTGCAAAAGGAATGACAAAATGCCCAACTTCAACACTAAGTATACTCTAGGCTTCCTCTAAGTCAGGGCAAAGTAAGACCCAACTCAATGACACGTTAGTCCTCTAAATATCTATGCTGCCATCTCACTCAGAGTGCTCAGGTTGCTTTTCCCTGTGCACGTGGCATGATGGACTGACATGGGTTGGAATTTGTCTGGGAAAGAGTCAACACCCATGGCTGATGCTGGGAAACATGCCAGTCGATCTGGGTGTCTCTAAGCTCAAAAACCAAGTACCTCTCTACTGATCTGTAGTCCTGTATAACTAATCTAACCTTCCAGGTTCCACTTTTCTCCATTTCTATGCTCTTCCTCTCTCTACACCTCCACTTCCATATTCCCTTCTGTATGATAGGTAGCTCACTGTGAAAACCCTGAGAGGGTGGTGGCTGCAAAACATTGCAAGGAGGAAGTAGAGAAGATATCAACACAGCACAGGGAGTTCTGGATAGTACAGTATGATACTCTTGCAGCAAAAGACTTGTAAGGCCCTCCACATAGTTTTTATACAGGCCAGGAGCAGTTACCCTGGATGGTTTCCCAGGCTTTTGCTGTGGGTGGTCTTGCCCCACAGGCTGGAGGACAGATCAAGGCATCCCCCAACCAGATGTGCTGGTTGCATGGGGTCACGGGGCAGGAGGGAAAGCCCAGTGTGGTACTGTGTAAGGGTGCTGTAGTCTACCCTTCTTGCCAGAGCGTCAGGGAAGGAGCCGTTGGAGTTAACATCCCCTCCACAGAGGACAATTCACAGAAATTGTGCTTAATGCCAGATTTTTACTTTGTATATGAAGCCAAGAAAAATCAGACTCCCTGTGCTGCAGATTGCTCCAGGCACTTTCAATCTTCCAATGTTACCTTCTCTGAAGGGTATTCTAAGATAAGAAAACAGATGAAGTGTCATCGGCCAGACCATTTCTGCACAAGGAGTACACTGTGTGAGCCCGACGGCCAAATACTCAGCTCCTATACACTCACTGACCGCTAACTGCAGCCAGCAGAAAGGCCCATGTGCTGTTTGGAGTTTGCAGTTTTACACACAGGCTGAGGAGAGGATTTCAATCACTTGCCTGGGGCTTGACTTGAAGGAGCAGCTGCAGGAAAAATGAAGCAACTATACCATAAAACCCCCACAGTATTTCCATATTACATACCCGTAAGCGGCAATGCAAACCACTCAGCCTCCCACAGTTGTGGGTGGCTTACCCAGATAGCAAGGAGTGGAAGTGAGAATCCATGCCAGGCTCCCCAGGGGGGGCTGGGGAGGGCAAGGAGCAGTTCTGAGTGCATGATAGGACTTAAAAAAAATTTTTTAAAAAGCCTCAGCAAATGTGTTTGGAGTTCAGGCCTGCACATAAATGTCAACGGTGCTAGCACTGCATATGTCCATTTTTAACAGGAATTTGCTAATTAGGGCTGAGTAACCTAAGGAAAAGGCTATTTGCAGACACAGTCCAAGAATGACCAGCCTCAAAAGGCAGCTGCAAGTGGTTTTGCAATATGATTTTATCTGGGCAGAATGAGTTCATAATTGGAAACTGCCCCAGTCTTTCAGTCAGCTGAATCTTTACTTTTCTTGACCAAACGTCTGTCATGTAAGACATTCCTTCAGCCAATGGTGTGCAAAAAATCCTTTAAGTCAGGGGGTCAAAAGTATGGTAGGGGTGAAAGACAGAAGGTTTTCATCCAAGTCTCAGCTATCCATCCATTTGAAAAACCAAAGCTGATACTCTCTGGCTCAGCCAGCACCTTTGAGTCAGGCTGTAGATGTTGATCCATAAACCTCAGTGGCCTAGTCTGCACCAACAGCATGAAACCAAACCACAGGATGTGGGTACAGCACTTCAGAATGCTAACCCAGGCGAAACAGCTATGATTGAAAAATCAAACATAGCAATGGACCTTTAGAAATAGCAGCTTTTGCCTTCATCACTGGCATTTTAACCAATTGATTATTCTCCTATATAGCCTGCACCTCAACAAGCCAAGGAGCCAGGCAGGAATGATTAACCAGGTGACTTCGGCTGCAAGAGCTGACATCTGACAGTGGCAAAAACAGATGTGGAAGAAAGAGCCCAGTGTTCTCAATCTAAAATACTGGCTCTGTTCTTCCTGGGGCTAGCAGTTAAAAAAATCAGAAGCAAAAGTACACATGCTAAAGCTAATTTCATGGCTCAGAAGGGTCAGATAACAGGGCCTCAATTCTAAGCAAATGCATCCTTCTGAAGATTTCTGGTATACAAAGGTTTGTCATTCCATTTCCAGCTCCACTAATTTCCTTTCTCCATCAATTTCCCTGACATCATATGCATCTGTGGACTGTACCTATGTTTGAGTGCACTGCAAGGCTGATGATGAGCTGACCAGCTGCAACTGTGCAAATTCCTCCCTTCGAGTAACAAAGGAAAGAGATCAGACAGTCAACCAAGTCCTAGGCTGCATCAAGAGCAGCGTGGCCAGCAGGGCAAGGGAGGGGATTCTGCCCCTTTACTCTGCTCTTGTCAGATCCCACCTGGAGTACTGTGTGCAGTTCTGGAGCCCCCAGCACAGGAAGGACATGGAAGTGTTTGAGCGGGTCCAGAGGAGGGCCATGAGGATGATCAGAGGGCTGGAGCAGCTCTGCTATGAGCACAGGCTACAAGAGTTGGGGCTCTTCAGCCTGGAGAAGAGAAGGCTTCGAGGGGACCTGATAGTAGCCTTCCAGTATCTGAAGGGGCCCTGCAGGAAGGCTGGGGAGGGATTATTTACAAGGTCTTGCAATCACAGGACAAGGGGCAATGGGTTTAAACTGGCAGAGGGGAGATTTAGACTGGATGTCAGGAGGAAGTTCTTTGCAGTGAGGGTGGTGAGGCACTGGCACAGGTTGCCCAGGGAGGTTGTGGCTGCTCCCTCCCTGGAGGTGTTCAAGGCCAAGTTGGATGAGGCCTTGAGTGAGCTGTGCTAGTGGGAGGTGTCCCTGCCTATGTCAGGAGGTTGGAACTAGCTGATCCTTGAGGTCCCTTCCAAACTTACCATTCTATGATTCTATGATTCTATGATCAAGCTAACAATTTGAGCCCCGAAGGCAAGTAGCCTTATCTTTCCTAAATCCATCTTCCCAATTTAGATAGTTTCAATAAATGTCACAGATTTATTTACTCTTCTATAGCTCTGGTGATTAGGACTCAACAACTGAAACCATTTCTCTGTAATAAAATATTTATGAACTGGTCAAAGTGAATATTCTTTGTCTCTAAGTGATTAAGACAACACTGGCTTCAAGTTGAAAATGTATGTGTGCCAGCCTCACAGATTTCATACAGGTAGTCAAGCTAGTCTAAAGAATGTTTAGATGTGCTTTCAAATTACAACTGAAGTCAGGTTTTAATATCATACACATCTTTTCGCACTTGTTGAATTTACAATAAGCAAGGAAACTAACTTTCAGATTAGAGAACTTTCTCTTCAATATTCATTCTCATGCTATAAATCTACCCAAATTATTTCAAGGGGCAGATGAGGATGAAAGGTTTGCTCTGGTGAGACTTCATCTGGAGGACTGTGTCCAGCTCTGGAACACTGAATATAGGGAGGATATGGACCTGATGGAGTGGGTCCAGAGGAGGGCCATGAAAATGATCAAGGGGTTGGAGCAGCTCTGCTGCAGAGACATGCTGAGAGAGCTGGGGTTGTTCAGCCTGGAGAAGAGAAAGTTCCACGGAGGCCTAATAACAACTTTCTAGTACTGAAGGGGTCCTGCAAGGATTGAGAGAGAGTTTTTACAAAGGCCTGTGGTGACAGGACAAGGGGCAATGATTTCAAACTAGAGAAGAGCAGATTTATACTGGATGTTAGGAACAGGTTCTTTACCATGAGGGTACTGGAACACTGGAATAGATTGCCCAGGGAGGTGGTTGAGGCTTCACCCCTGGAGATATTCAAGGTGAGGCTCAACAGGGCTCTGGCCAACCAGATCTAGCTGAGGATGCCTCTGCTGAGTGCAGAGGGGGTTGGAGTGGATGGCCTTCCTGGAGGTCCCTTCTAACTCAGACCATTCATGATTCTATGATATTATGTTTGTTCAGGTCCAATAGTTTCTGCTCTTTGTTAAATCAGCATCTACTCTTTTATTTGACTTCTCTAACGTGTTTTGCTCCTGCTGAATCTGCTTGGTCATTCATGCCTCTGCCATCTTGTACTGGTTGCTTTGCACTTCACTGTAACTGAGGCAACACAATCTCAAGTCTTGCTTAACAAAAAAAAAAAAGATGTTAAAAAGCAATGAAGTGGATGAGCTCTAATTCTGATGCTGGTTCAAGTCACTAGGCTAGTCATTTAATCCCTGAAAGTGGGAACAAGAAAACTTCTGTTACTCACATATTCCTCAATTCAAAGAGTTCTAGGAATAATTATATCAGATATATTTCTCAAGTACATTTTAACCTGTGGTCCAGTGTATTGTGCTTTGTATTAGACAGAGAAACTGAAAAAATGCCTACTAGTTTTTACACAGAAAGAGAAAGTAAATTGTATTAATTATATTGAAAGATCAAATTCTGTTTCCTCCTCTCTCCCTCTTTCACCTGCAGTCTCAGTATAAAGAGAATAAATAACACAACAATGTTTTGTGAGAGTAATGACTGAAACAGAGATCCATGGAATCTTGAAGAGTATTCAACTGAACATAAGCTTTAGAGTGATGTGGTGTGTAATGGATCTACTTTTAGGATCATAGAATCATAGAATGGTAAGGTTGGAAGGGACCTCAAGGATCAGCTAGTTCCAACCCCCTGACATAGGCAGGGACACCTCCCACTAGGACAGCTCACTCAAGGCCTCCTCCAACCTGGCCTTGAACACCTCCAGGGAGGGAGCAGCCACAACCTCCCTGGGCAACCTGTGCCAGTGTCTCACCACCCTCACTGTAAAGAACTTCCTCCTGACATCCAGTCTAAATCTCCCCTCTGCCACTTTAAACCCATTGCCCCTTGTCCTGTCATTACAAGACCTTGTCAATAGTCCCTCCCCAGCCTTCCTGTATGCCCCCTTCAGATATCCTTGGTTGTATAAGACAGGGAAGGTTGTGAAGAAGTAGGGAAGCAATATTATTTTTTCTAGTGTTAGGGAGAGAATTAAAAATGCTATTCAGTTTTGGTACATGTATTTCAAAAAGAATTATGAAACTAGAGAAAGAAAAGCTCAAGAGCTAGTGTACTGGATAAGGGTGATGCTGAGAGTCCTTTCACCTAACTTCAGCCACCAAAAATCCAGGTATCTAGTCCAAAACAGAAATGCATGGAGGCAGAGAGACGTCTCCAGAGAACAATTTATCTTCTTCTAAGAGAAATATCTAAAATGTGTTGGGTGATTCTTCTGAATGAATCATCTTTCCTCATTGCAGGAAGGCTGCAGAAAAACACCTCAGATAGATGTTTCTTATGTTTAAGTAGTAGAAGATACATCTCCCAGGAGACTACACTTTCCTTCCATTCATTTAATTATACCAAAAGGAGTCTGCAGTTGATTTAAGAAGATAAGAGGGATTAGAATAATCTTAATGAAGGTCATGGTGGGTTATCCCTCATGTGTAAACCCTAGACTAAGAGATGTAATCTAACTCAACAGCAAAATCTGAAGGTGGTGCAGCATGCATTAGAAGAACAACATGCTCTAGATGATGTCAAATCAATTGTCTGAGGTATAATACCTGAGGTATAAAACCATTCAAGTGGTATTCTGTTTATAAGATGATACCCACCAAAGCAATGGATGTAGGCAGAGCATGAAATAAACTAGTGGACATTTTATCAGAGCAAAATCCATGCATCTCTAATAAAACTTAATTTGAGAGCTGTTCCCTGAATTCACATTTTTGTGAATGTTATTTTAAAAGAGCCTTGCTTTATTTCACCATTTTAGTTCTACGTGTTACAGGATCTGCCTGGCTGCTCCCAGTGAGGAAAGCAGGCTGAACCAACTTTGCAGGTGTTTTTAGATTAGCTTTTCTGATCTGAAAGTCAACACCAGTTGGTGCCTTTGAGGATAACCAGCCACTGCTGAAGCAAGTTAATTGTATGATGGCTGCTAATCATTATTCACAAATAATATTTCGGGCTTGTAAAACCACAGATGTCATGTCCCTCAGTGAAAGCATACGTGTACCACATTGACCTATCCTGTCTCTGTTTGTTCTAAAATTAACATTAATCAATTTCTGACTGTTGCATGCAGTATCCCCCCAACCAATAACACTTTATTTCCAGAATAAAGAAAAGAAAAAGGGAAAAAAAAAAAAAAAAAAAAGCAAGTTTAAAATTCCTTGCTCCCAACCTTCAGTGTTTGGTCACTCTTTTTTTTTTTTTTTTGGGTTGCATCTAGTACTCATTAGTCACATTGAAAGTCAAAGATGTGTGTGCCTAGAAATGTGTCATTTTCTCTAACACATCAATCAGTAAGCTCTTACCTCTCCTTCCACACCTGGCCCCTCATAAAAATAGTAAAATGTAGCCTGCATATGAAATGGTCTGTGAGGCAGGGAAATGATCCCAGAACTCTTCCATGGGCCAATATCTTTTGCAGCAGCAGCCTTTCCTGTACATTAGTGAGAAAGAATATATTTAGCTCTTCTATTGCAAGCAAATATATGAAGAGAAGCAATAATGTTTCAAATTATTACCACTTAGAAACCATCAAAATAGTTACAAACAGACACAAACAAACCTACACATCTTATTGCTTCCTCAGTGTTTAGAGAAATAAGTAGAACCTCATTGGTAGAAGGCTTAGTTTAGTTGAAAGATGCCATATCCTGTGGTTGTAAGAATCTCTGTGGAGTCACAAACTGTGGCTGTTAAATAAGAGATAAATTATAAATATTTCATTACCCTACCACCACCACTGCCTCCTCTCCCTTCAAAAACCCAACCAAAGCAAACCAAAATACACACACACATGCAAACCCAAAACAAACAAAAAACCAAACAAAAAAGCCCCCCCAAAAAAACAAACCACCAAAAAAACCAAAAACAAACCAACCCAAAATCTAAATCCAAAACCTAGAAACAAAAACCTCAAAAAAAAACCCCAAAAAAAACAAACAAACAAAAAAAAACTTCAGAATCATAGAATCATAGAATGGTAAGGTTGGAAGGGACCTCAAGGATCAGCTAGTTCCAACCCCCTGACATAGGCAGGGACACCTCCCACTAGGACAGCTCACTCAAGGCCTCATCCAATCTGGCCTTCAACATCTCCAGGGAGGGAGCAGCCACAACCTCCCTGGGCAATCTGTGACGGTGTCTCACCACCCTCACTGCAAAGAACTTCCTCCTAACATCCAGTCTAAATCTCCCCTCTGCCAGTTTAAACCCATTGCCCACATTTAGCCACATTTTCATGGAAAATCTTGCTTCCCCTCCCAGCCAACCACTGCTAGTGTAGAATTCTCTCACCTATTGCTCATGATATTCATTGCAATTTGTGTTTCCCTCCCATTTTTAGTCAGTGCAAATTGATGTTAAGCAAAAGCTTCCCAGTTCTGGATCCTCCGCAGCACATTTTTGCTGACGGAATTTATGTGTGGAACAATGTTGCTCTTGCTAACATTTGTAAGAAGAGTATTTCCTACTCCAGACAGAGGTTTTTGACAGCTGACAGGTGACAGGTTTTGTAACATCAGCCCAATACTGAACAGGGGGACATCCTACACAGTCAAGTCTGCTGTTCTTCAAGTATTTCTAATACTAACTTCACACGTCGGTCTCGCTTCCGTGGTTGCTGCACCATTCTGTATCTCTTGGCTTTCCCTTCACTCTAGTACACATCTACTGGTACAGGGCAAGAACCTGAGCAGTGCAGCCTAGCCCTCAACGTAACTATTTCCCTGCTTCTGTCACTGGGTTAATGCCTTGTGCCCCTACATCAGTTTTATATCTCTAAAGTCCTCCTAAAGTCCCATACTTTTCGTTCCAAAAAGTCCCTCACACCCAGCATGAGCAAGGGCAGTGCAACCTCCTTTTATTGAGAATGAAATCTGTCTCTCTTGTGTTAGGCACAGGAAGGACATGGAACTGTTGGAGTGGGTCCAGAGGAGGGCCACAAAGATGGTCAGAGGGCTGGAGCAGCTCTGCTATGAGGACAGGCTGAGAGAGTTGGGGCTCTGCAGCCTGGAGAAGAGAAGACTTCGAGGAGACCTGATAGTAGCCTTCCAGTATCTGAAAGAGGCCTACAGGAAGGCTGGGGAGGGACTATTGACAAGGTCTTGCAATGACAGGACAAGGGGTAATGGGTTTAAACTGGCAGAGGGGAGATTTAGACTGGATGTTAGGAGGAAGTTCTTTCCAGTGAGGGTGGTGAGGCACTGGAACAGGTTGCCCAGGGAGGTTGTGGCTGCTCCCTCCCTGGAGGTGTTGAAGGCCAGGTTGGAGGAGGCCTTGAGTGAGCTGTACTAGTGGGAGGTGTCCCTGCCTATGGCAGGGGGTTGGAACTAGATGATCCCTGAGGTCCCTTCCAACCTTACCATTCTATAATTCTATAATTCTAATTTACCATTTTATGATTCTATGATTCTAATATCTACATCAAGTGGTCTCAGACTCATTTCTGTACCAGGCTCCTCACTGCCATCACCACTGCCACATCACATCTGCACAGAGGCACTGAGCCTCAAGGGCAAATGGCAAATCAGTACAAAGTGCAAATTCACCTCCAGGTCTCTATCTTTATAAAACTGACCATGTCTGATGTGCCCTGTTTCTCAGGCTTTCTCCCACCTTCACTCCTCACACAAATTTGTGAAAACTCTAAGTGCCAGAAGGTATTTTTTGTCACAGCAAATCAGCATATCAAAAGACAAAGAAGTTCATAGTTTCACCCACTCAGTGGGATGCATGAGTCAGGTAGTGATAACTGGTGAATCATCCAAAAGTCACCTGGTGTGCTTTTTGCATGAGTACTCAGAGAGGAAACCTTCTGATAATTGGTTAAGTGGTTCTTCACTTTTTGTGTCAATACTGAAAGTCAGCTAATGACACTACATAGCATAGGAAGAAACAGGAGGCTGGGTGCTCCATTTTAATGTTTTTTACTCAGCTGATATGCCAGTCGTTACAGATGCAGGAGCTGTCAAATGATCACTTCCCTGAAGAACATTTATTATGTGACCTTTTAGTTCAGATTTATTAATAATGATTCTCTCCATAATATTTGAAACTTTGCGTAGAAGGGAACAGGGTAAATTCTTGGCTGGATTAGAAATGTCACTCAATATGACATATACAATATACCATTTAAATTATGCTAAAATAATAGCAATTCATTAGAATCATAGAATGGTAAGGTTGGAAGGGACCTCAAGAATCATCTAGTTTCACTCCCTTGCCATAGGCAGGGACACCTCCCACTAGTACAGATCACTCAAGGCCTCCTCCAACCTGGCCTTCAACACCTCCAGGGAGGGAGCAGCCACAACCTCCTTGGGCAACCTGTTCCAGTGTCTCACCACCCTCACTGCAAAGAACTTCCTCCTAACATCCAGTCTAAACCTCCCCTCTGTCAGTTGAAACCCATTGCCCCTTGTCCTATCATTACAAGGCCTTGTAAATAGTTCCTCCCCAGCCTTCCTGTAGGCCCCCTTCAGATACTGGAAGGCCACTCTAAGGTCTCCTCGAAGCCTTCTCTTCTCCAGGCTGAAGAGCCCCAACTCTCTCAGCCTGTCCTCATAGCAGAGCTGCTGCAGCCCTCTGATGAACTTCGTGGCCCTCCTCTGGACCTGCTCCAATTAGTATTGAGACAATTGAATATGATACCAGACACACATATGAAAAATAACTGAATGTGAAATCTATTTCTAAAAATGCCTAAAATCTGAAATTTACTCTTAATTGACTCCTGCAATGACTTGGTCACTTTCTGTAGTACTCAAGAACATGACAGGTATCTCATGAACCAAACTGACTTATCTCCTGTTTAGGAGCACAAGCCATTTAATTTAAAATAATCCTTTTTGTTACTGGCCCCAGGGAAAACTCAACGAAGCTTTCAAATAATTCATCCTATCTGGAAGCATATTTGCACCACCCTCCTACTAACTGCTCTTGCAGAAGTAAATTTTTTCCTTTGCCACTGTATTCCTTCAAAATGGAGCTGCCAGACTCCTTTATCCCACTTGTTTAGATCTGCCTTTTCCTTGCCACTTACACAATCATCTTTTGAAAATGTCTTACCAGCCATTTTCCACATTATCTGGAATAGAACACCTATTTGTCACTTCCTAAAGTGACAGGAATATCTATCCTCAAATACAGCCTTTTACCTCATCTTTCCTGGATTGCCCTCCAGTTCATCTCCACCTCAGTAACTCATTGTTGATGATCCCTTACCTTGCCTGCACCTCATTACAATGTATGTCATTCATTTCAGACCTAAATTTATCCCTCCTGCCCACAGACACAGGACTATCTGACTGCAAATTACCGAAATCAGAAATGCTGAGTCCTAAGTCTGAGGTTATGGAAAATTTAGTACATGTTAAGAATAATCCCATATAATTAAAAGCTTTCTCTGCTATTTTTGTCATGTTCCTCATTTTAAGTATCAGTTACACACTTCATGGGTCAGTGTCAAAAAATATTAGATTTTGACAGTTTCAGAAAGCAGAGTGGGCCACAAATTGTCCCACTAAGTAAATCATACTGGATGGCTCACAGTAATGAGATCTAGAGTTTGTTTCTAGGTCACTAACCTCAAATACACTCTGGTTGCCAGTTCCTGAAATTCATCACAATCTAATGATGCTCTGTGTACATCCAAGGTAAATTATTTGGTCACCTTACACTGATCCAATTAATTCTTACAGACTTTACCAGCGTGACCAAGGCCTGAATGATCATGTAAATGGAAACTCAGCATTGTTCCTGGAAATGATAGAGGTATTTTGACAGGGGTGAAACTTGTAGAAGCTCTGTAAGATACAATGTGATTTCATGCAGGCTGAAGGGTATTGTAGTAGATGATGCATTTCCTTTTGCAGCCAGTTACTCTTTTCTCTTGTGACCCAGTGCTGATAACGAAACTGTTGTCTCCTTAGTCTCCTTTTCTCACTCTTCCTCCCTGCCTTTCTCTGTTGGTAAATCCTTCTCTTCATTGAAGATTTCTGTGGTTTCACTAACTCCCAGAACTTGCCTGAGATGAGCTTTGGGCCACTGCCTTGACAAGTGCAGTGAGGCAGACCTGTAATTTTGCTACTTTCACAAAAGAATTTGAACAGACAAAACTGCACATGTCAGGAAGTGAAACTTTGAGAATGCAAGTACAATTTAATTAAAGCTGTAAAGGAGCCTGAAGGAGTAAAATAACTTATTATTAGCACCTTGAATCTGCAGCTGGTCACAGGTCTCTATGACAAGCCAGATGCACTTTTGGTGTGAAAAGGAGGCTCACCTTACCCAACTCACCCACAGTCTTCCAAAACACACCCTTTCTCATGCCTCCCATCCTTATGACACACCTAATATTAAAAAAAAGTTTTCAGTAGTACTGTGCCTCTGGCCTGTATAAAATGAAAGAAAATCAAGTCTAAACTTGCCTGCTATTGCTTTTGGAGGTAATAAAAGCACCCTGCTATGCATTAGAACCATTCTACTCTACAGCCACAAGGAGAAAGTCTACCACTTCAGAGCAATAAGCATTTTTCTCCTTTAGCTGCCTAATTATTCTTTTTTTCTGATTGTTGCCAGGCACAGACTCTACCAGCCACTTTTGTGTACAACTTCTTTCATGGTGTATCATGATGACAAGCTTTTGTCCTTACCACAAGTATTAAAAAGACTGTGAAAACATTTTGGACCCTGTTACAAAGTTAAACACACAAGCTGGAGCCAGAATACTCTGTACCAACACTGCTGGAAGGCTATGAGATGTTGACCAAGTTGCCTTAATGTCGAAACAGACAGCTGATGGGAATCTACTCAAACTATGTTCTCTGAATCAATCAAATAGCACAGCCCAGACTTATCACTTTTTAAAAAAAAATCAATAAAAATTTTAAAAGTTTTAAAATTACAACCATGATTAGAAAGAAAGTTGGAACTGCTTTCCTATGAGGACAGGCTGAGAGAGTTGGGGCTCTTCAGCCTGGAGAAGAGGAGGCTTCGAGGGGACCTGATAGTAGCCTTCCAGTATCTGAAGGGGGCCTACAGGAAGGCTGGGGAAGGATTATTTACAAGGTCCTGCAACAACAGGACAAGGGGCAATGGGTTTAAACTGACAGAGGGGAGATTTAGACTGGATGTTAGGAGGAAGTTCTTTACAGTAAGGGTGGTGAGGCACTGGAACAGGTTGCCCAGGGAGGTCGTGGCTGCTCCCTCCCTGGAGGTGTTCAAGGCCAGGTTGGATGAGGCCTTGAGTGAGCTGTACTAGTGGGAGGTGTCCCTGCCTATGGCAGGGGGATGGAACTAGCTGGTCCTTGAGGTCCCTTCCAACCTTACCATCCTATGATTCTATAACTGCAATGGTCACCAACAATTACCACCAACATGGACTTGATAGGTGGACCACTAGCTGGATAAGAAATGATTCTATGATTCTATGAATCTTATAGCAACAAGCAAACAGTAAACTATTTGGTGGGAAAATTTGCACTCACTCCAAACCAAATGAGGCTTTGTTCCACATCAACCTTTGCCTCTTTCTTTGCATTCCCTCTGCATTTCTGATTTTTCTGTTCTTTTCTCAGCATTTCTTTCCCTTGGTAACTCTTAATTTCCTTACCATTTTTATTTCATCTCCACTGTATTGGGAGACATCAAGAATGAGCTGACATGAGCTTCCTTCTGTTTACAATGCATAGTCTACACCATACCTTATCTCTACAGCCATAGGTGTTTTATCTACATCCATATAACATGTACTGCTATACACTTCACTTTCTGGATGAGGCCTTGAGTGAGTTGTACTAGTGGGAGGTGTCCCTGCCTATGGCAGGGGGTTGGAACTAAATGATCCTTGAGGTCCCTTCCAACCTTACCATTCTATGATTCTATGTTTTTGAGAAGTGTCACTTAGCTTTGGAGGCAAGCCCATATGCAATGATTTTCAAGATCAGAGTGCAAAGAGAGTCACAAATTGAGAAGTGGTGGTGTAAAGGTTTTCTCTAGACACCAGGATGTATTATTTTTACACTCCATCTCATAAACACTGTTTTCAGACTTCACCTTTTTCTTAAACACACGTAAATTGCGTGAGTTGTGTTTAATGTACCAGGTGACAAACTACTATTGTGACTAGCAGTGAGACAGTCCAGAGGGCCAGAAATATGTGGGGGTCCTGCTAAGTTACACCTGTGTAACAGCACAAGACAGAGTCCTTCCTTTGGAAATGAGCTGTACTATGTAAGCTGTAGTAAGCTACAATAAGTGAGGTACCACAATGCGGCACAGAAAGCACCATAGAGGAAAGAGTAAACCATGATTCCATGAGGCAACTGGTCAGAAATTTTTTGATACAACTGTACTAGTAAATTACAATAGGACTAAAGCACATTTTCTCATCAGAGCAAGTGGCACGGTGTGGTTCAGATCTCTTCTTTCCACCTGAGAATGAGTTTTTCTAGTCCATAGTGCCCGGTGGATGCAGAACCAGTTCTGTAGTCCTACACTTATGACTTATTAAAGTACTAACCAGTGTGACATTTTTCCTCACTGGCTGACCCAAGCACTAGGTAATTCTGATCCTTATGGTCCCTTAGCATTTGGTGGTGAAAATGCTGCCTTGCAGCCCTCCTTTCAATCCTACTTGACGGATGCTTGATCCAGCTGAGATGTGAACTTCTGTGGCCATCTGATTCTTCAGAAATCTTCTTGCAGGAGAATATATTTTATACAATATGTATAAAGGATGCATTATTACTTATGAATACATTAGATGGATTTATTCAAGTACACAGAGAATATATCCTATACAAGGCACATTTTGCCTTTTCCAGCTCTGTTTCTAATCTGCAATAAAACCACACAAGAAAACAGAACTGTGTGATTTGAATAAATCTTTTTCATGCACACTTTTCTAAAAAGCCTCTTCCTTTAGCTGTCCTCCCAAACTTCTTTCATTCCAGATCATCAGTGAGGAAAAAAAAAAAAAAAGATAACTGCCTGTCAAGTTAGGCAGTTCTATGTAAATAGAATTCTATGTAAATAGAATTATCTTCAGTAATATTCTTCCATTACATTGAAAGCACTCAAAGAAAAGATTAGAGGTAGATGAATTTGGCAGAGAGAGTCCAAGAATGCAACATGCTGGTGGTGTTCTTTGGTGATAATTAGAATCATACAATCATAGAATGGTGAGATTGGAAAGGACCTCGAGGATCATCTAATTCCAACCCCCTGCCAGAGGCAGGGACACCTCCCACTAGGACAGCTCACTCAAGGCCTCCTCCAACCTGGCCCTGAATACCTCCAGGGAGGGAGCAGCCACAACCTCCCTGGGCAACCTGTTCCAGTGCCTCACCACCCTCACTGCAAAGAACTTCCTCCTAACATCCAGTCTAAATCTCCCCTCTGCCACTTTAAACCCACTGCCCCTCATCCTGTCATTGCAAGACCTTGTAAATAGTCCCCCCCCAGTCTTCCTGTAGGCCCCCTTCAGATACTGGAAGGCTACTATCAGGTCTCCTCAAAACCTTCTCTTCTCCAGGCTGAAGAGCCCCAACTCTCTCAGCCTGCCCTCACAGCAGAGCTGCTCCAGCCCTCTGATCATCCTTGTGGCCCTCCTCTGGACCCGCTCCAACACTTCCATGTCCTTCCTGTGCTGAGGGCTCCACAACTGCACACAGGACTCCAGGTGGGGTCTGACAAGAGCAGAGGAAAGGGGTAGAATCCCCTCCCTTGCCCTGCTGGCCACGCTGGTCTTGATGCAGCCCAGCACTCAGTTGCTGTCTGGGCTGCATGTGCACACTGCAGGCTCATGTTGAGTTTTTCATCAACCCAGACCTCAGGGCTGCTCTCCAGCCATTCACCACCCAGCCTGGAGCTGTGCTGGGATTTTTCCTACTCAGGTGCAGGACTTTTCACTTGGCCATGTGAATTTCATATTTTGATAGTATATTTTTCAATCAAAATGGATCCAAAATCCAAGACATATTTTCCAAAAGCATTAAGATCATCAAATGCATGGAACATTAACAAAAATGTTAACTTTTCTTAGGATACCTCGGTAATAATTTCTTGGAAACAGGTGTCCTAAACACATGCTGAATTAGATTAAAATGCATTTACATATGTATTATCAGAATAACAAACTGTTGACACAAAAATCAAGTGGTAAGACTTTCTCACCATGAGTCTGGGGAAGTCACATTATTCATGGGTGGTAAAACCACCCATGACTCATAAAATTGATCCCAGATAAGTAGCAATTATGGGGCAGTAGATGCAACTTTCAAAGACTCATATTAGCAACCTGTTACTTCTTCAAGTATTCCCAGTGGTTTCAGCATGAGTCAGAGCTTGTCAGACTAATCACTCCTGAACAAAAGCACTCTCTCAGTTGTATCTTCCTACACCATTGCCACAGTATATTTTACTGCTTTAAAGCTCTTGCATTAAAAATTCTCTCAGAACAAACACCTCAGTTTGCTTGGAACTTTAACTAAAAAATGTGGATCATGAAGCATTGTATGCAGTTTGGAAGAGGTCACATGCATTTATTCAGCTCTCCTTTGTCTGTTTTGATAGTATTTTACCTCACTGTTCCTTAAAATGTGTCTGAGTTTCACTTGGACCCAAGTTGTATCTCTCCACTCTATAAACCACAACAGAATTTTGATAATAGAGGATGGTTGTGTTGATGTTCCCCAGTAGCTTTACTCTTTGACATGTGTGCATCAGCGTGTCCTGCTTTCACTGGTATTTTCTCCAGGTGAGTGAAAATAACTTGCCATAGATCAGCGGCCCAAATAGGCTTTCATAGAATCATAGAATGGTAAGGCTGGAAGGGACCTCAAGGATCATCTAGTTCCAACCCCCTGCCATAGGCAGGGACACTTTCCTCTTCTCTGCCATCCACTCTTCTTCCAGTCTTTTAGCAACCCCCACAAAGCATTGTCTGCCATCCAGGAGTCAATGTAGAGGTAAATACTGTCATGGTTTAAAGAGCAGACAGATAGAATTTTACTCCCCCATAAGAGTAAAGTAAAATACTCTCATTGGATTGGACAGAGATACAGAATTACATTAAAAAGGACACTGAAAAATACAGCACATATGAATCATTAACACCTAGTACATATACATGATACATGAAACCACCCTTAAAACTTCCCCCAACCCAACTAAATCATAAACCCCAGTGCTCCACTTCCCCCCACACATTGCCTCTGCCACCAATAGGCCTAAACAGGCCAAATTTGCACAGGTTAAATTAGTCGGGCCCCTGCAGGCCATACACAAGCCAGCTTCCCTGTGTTACTAGTTAAGGGGCTCCAGAGAGAGCAGGCAAGAGAGAGGAAATGAGACTGAGTTGGTTTTGCTCATCTTTGTCAGTGACATGGACAGAGGAATGGAGTGCACCCTCAGCAAGTTTGCAGATGACACCAAGCTGTGTGGCACAGTCAACTTGCTAGAGGGCAGGGATCCATCCAGAGGGACCTGGACAGGCTGGAGAGGTGGGCCCAGGCCAATCTCATGAAATTCAACAACACCAAGTGTAAGGTCCTGCACCAGGGCAGGCACAATCCCAAGCACAAATCCAGGCTGGGTGGTGAATGGCTGGAGAGCAGCCCTGAGGAAAAGGACCTTGGAGTCTGGGTTGATGAAAAGCTCAACATGAGCCTGCAGTGTGCACATGCAGCCCAGACAGCAACTGAGTGCTGGGCTGCATCAAGAGAAGCGTGGCCAACAGGGCAAGGGAGGGGATTCTGCCCCTTTCCTCTGCTCTTGTCAGACCCCACCTGGAGTCCTGTGTGCAGTTGTGGAGCCCTCAGCACAGGAAGGACATGGAAGTGTTGGAGTAGTCCAGAGGAAGAAAAGAAAAAAACCCAACCTTTTCTGACCTCAGCATGAGAACAGATACATTTTCTAAAGAGTTTTTCTCGTAATTGTTTCTCTCCTAATGAGTTGGATTGTCCCATTCCAAAATCAGCCTCATTCTCTTTCCAGGCACTTGACAAATTTATTCATGCATCATCTATATCCTCTCATATTTCCTGAATCATGAAGGTTATTTGAGGTTCCCTCCAATTTCATATGGTATTCACAAGCCAAGTTTGCCTTGAGGGTTTTCTTTCAGGCATAGTCACTAAATATGTTCTTGATCTCATGCTTCTATAGGATTTCCTACTGGTCTTACTTCTCAGTCAAAAATTTGCTGCCTGGAAATGGTAACCAGCCTTTTGTTGTGTTGCAAATTCCTGTATTCTACACATGTTTTGTTGCTTCTGAATTTCCAAACCTCCTTAGACTTTTCCTGTCCTGACTAATAAAATGATAGCTCCTATCCATTTCAATGAGTTGGTAATTTTCTCACAGGCAATACTTAGTAGGGATGAGGGGAACATTCTAGTAAAGGAGGCTTAGGTTTCCATCCTGGCAAATATGTCTGTATTCCAAGAAAGGAAATAAGCCTTTAGGAGAAGTTTAGACACCTAAATCAATGAAGACATTCCTCTGCAACGTGTAAGGAGAAAGCTGCAGGGAATGGAAGAAAAAGGATCAATCATCAAAGCAAGTTGTTTCTCACCAGAGAATGGAGGGAAAGGATAGGAATTGCCAAATTCTGAGATGATCCAGGCCAGCAAAGGAAATTAAAACATATTGTAAAAAAACATCAGATGGCACATTGTTTTGAAGGAGACAGAGGCCCTGTAGGTGATTCATGTGTGAGTATAGAACTACAATGATTACTTCTGCTACTGTCAGGAAGACCATCACTGTTGCAGATTGGATGGAGAAAGAGTTCAGTTCATCTAGCAACAAAGCAAGAGCAGACAAGGAGTAGCAATGCTTTCTAAACAAGCAAAGAAAACTTCATAAGGGAAAATATTTAATATTTGCTGCAGGAAAAGAATGACTGATTTATATGTGGAGAGAACTGGCTCCACATACATTAGGAATAAAGTCTGTAACCATCAGAAATGTAAGACTGTAGGGCACTCTTTCTTTCAAAGTACTGGGGTAAAGATACTCCATATTTATAAGACAGAAGTGGATCTCTTTGATATAACCAACCAGGGCACTGAACACAACAGCCCAGTAAACTCTTCCAATTTTTTTTTTGTTGTGAAATAAAAGAAAAAGTGAGGTACAAATAGATCAGATGAGTTAGTTGAGGTGAACATCACATCCGTGGTGGTTCAAAGCAGTGTTTTGAAGCATCTCCTCAACAGACCACATACTCAAAAGAGCATGGACACATAGAATCATAGAATGGTAAGGTTGGAAGGGACCTCAAGGATCAGCTAGTTCCAACCCCCTGACATAGGCAGGGACACCTCCCACTAGTACAGCTCACTCAAGGCCTCATCCAATCTGGCCTTGAACACCTCCAGGGAGGGAGCAGCCACAACCTCCCTGGGCAACCTGTTCCAGTGTCTCACCACCCTCACTGTAAAGAACTTCCTCCTAACATCCAGTCTAAATCTCCCCTCTGCCAGTTTAAGCCCATTGCCCCTTGTCCTGTCATTGCAGGACCTTGTAAATAATCCTTCCCCAGCCTTCCTGTAGGCCCCCTTCAGATACTGGAAGGCTACTATCAGGTCCCCTCGAAGCCTTCTCTTCTCCAGGCTGAAGAGCCCCAACTCTCTCAGCCTGTCCTCATAGCAGAGCTGCTCCAGCCCTCTGATCATCCTCGTGGCCCTCGTCTGGACCCGCTCCAACACTTCCATGTCCTTCCTGTGCTGAGGGTTCCAGAACTGCACACAGTACTCCAGGTGGGGTCTGACAAGAGCAGAGTAAAGGGGCAGAATCCCCTCCCTTGCCCTGTTGGCCATGCTGCTCTTGATGCAGCCTTAATTAAAAAGTTGCTCTTCACTCAAAGAGGAGATTGATCTGACTGCTAGGGTAGCTCTAGCCCTCAGGCACCAATGTGTGCTAATAGATAGTTTCTGACATAGAATCATAGAATGGTAAAGTTGGAAGGGATCTCAAGGATCATCTAGTTCCAACCCCCTGCCATAGGCAGGGACACCTCCCACTAGTCCAGGTCACACTCATTAATCCATTTCCTACGTTTGATTTTGCCGACCTCAACAGCAGTTCAACAGTGTTTGTGAACTTGTTCACATTGCACTGTCACAGTTTTTGTGCTCATACTATGCTTTAGTTGTATGTCAGAAATTTTATATGGCAGCTATTATGGAGCTGCATCAGATGGAAAGAACAGAACTGAAATGTGCATGTAGCATACTGTGGAGGAAAGTCCTCCAGCAAAAACTTGCATATCACTGAATACTATTACATGCTTGAAAAAAATTCCACAAACTTGAGATGCTGCAAACTTCAGGATTTCATCATAAATTCAAATGTTTCTAGCTCTGCACTCAATAACACAGGCTGTATGGAATCTTAAGTTGCCTAATAGAAAAATCAGAGACAGGCACCACAATTTGCATAGCATTAGTTCCACCTCAAGAAAAAAATAGAAGGAAAAGTAATGAAGTGGAGTAAGTCTCATATTCAGCAGAGAGCTGCTAAAGCTAGAAGAGGAGTTGAAAATAGGCCAAGATGATAGAATTTCATTAAATTGAAACTACCCATTCAACAGCTCAATATCTGAGCAGATTAATATTACTAAATGGTGATGATTTTCAGTCATGGGGATGAAGATTGCAAATGCTTTTAAAGATTTCTTTTTTTCATTTCGGTGTCCATGTCAAAGATTTTAAAGTATGTCTTGATATAGCCTTACCCTGGAGCTGCTCAGTTTGAACACTGCCACCTCCACTGTCCCAGACAAGTTAGTGCCCCTCCACTTGTAAACACGGTTGTATGTTCCTCTGCTTGATTCTATAAAGCCTCTTCTCTCCCTCTAACCTCAAATGGAAGATGGAAGCATAAGGGAGTAAAGTGACATTAAGTAGAATAACAACATACTGGGCCAAATCAAGGATATAAGTAGCTCCACACCCTGTCCCTTGAGATAATTCAGCAACAGACATTTAGTAAAACACAAAAATATGTGTAGGGGCATCCCTACATTTTGTGGTTTGTTCAGCTAACAAGAAAGCTTGCAGACTGTATCTGATGCCTTGGGCAAACGTTTGGTAGCAAGGGAAGAGGAGGGAGCTGTACTAGTAGGAGGCGTCCCTACCTAGGGCAGGGAGTTGGAACTAGATGCTCCTTGAGGTCCCTTCCAAACTGACCATTCTATGATTCTATGATTCTATGATTTAGATATAACAACTCCAGCAATAAAAGATAGATTTGAGGAAAAAAATCACTGTGCCTATTCAGAGTAGATTATAGAATCATAGAATTATTTCTATTGGAAAAGATGTCTAAGATCATCGAGTCTGAGAATCAGCCTAAGACCACTATGGTCATTAAACCATGTCATAGAATCATAGAATGGTAAGGTTGGAAGGGACCTCAAGGATCATCTAGTTCCAACCACCTGACGCAGGCAGGGACACCTCCTACTAGTACAGTTCACTCGAGGCCTCCTCCAACCTGGCCTTGAGGGAGGGAGCAGCCACAACCGCCCTGGGCAACCTGTGCCAGTGCCTCACCACCCTCAGTGCAAAGAACTTCCTCCAAACAAACAAAAAAACCAAAACAGTCACCTTGGTCTCTTCTTCTGGCAATTTTCAGTGTTTCTATGGTTATTGAATGTNACTCCACCACCTCCCTGGGCAGTTCATTCCAGTAGCCAATGACTCTCTCAGTCAAGAACTTTCTCCTCACCTCCAGCCTAAACTTCCCCTGGCACAGCTTGAGACTGTGTCCTCTTGTTCTGGTGCTGGTTGCCTGAGAGAAGAAAGCAACCTCCTCCTGGCTACAATCACCCTTCAGGTAGTTGTAGACAGCAAGAAGGTCTCCCCTGAGCCTCCTCTTCTCCAGACTAAACAATCCCAGCTCCCTCAGCCTCTCTTCATAGGGCTTGTACTCGAAGCCTCTCCCCAGCCTCGTTGCCCTTCTCTGGACACGCTCAAGCACCTCAATGTCCTTCTTCAATTGAGGGGCCCAGAACTGGACACAGGACTCAAGGTGTGGCCTAAGCAGTGCAGAGTCCAGGGGGAGAATGACCTCCCTGCTCCTGCTGGCCACACTATTCCTGATACAGACCTAGTTGAGCCTTTTATCCTCAAGTTATATTTTCAGCCTTTTTCTTCCCCAAAGCATAGTTAATTTTCAGCCAGCACTCACTGTGTAGGACATACACTTTGAATAAACCTATCTATCTTTTGTACACTTCACAGTTTTTTCTGGAGTTTCATCTTTTTTTTTTTTCACTGGAACTGGAGAAAATTTATATTGATGAGAACTGCAAAAATTCCACTGTTAGGCAACTTAAACCTAGATGCTTTCCTGAGAGAGAGTGAAATGATGTTGTGCACTGCATGTTTGTCTATCCTTGTAATTTATCTCCTTCTATAGTCTTTTGAAATTCCCTCTTATTCCCTTGAGATGTTACCTGGGAGCATGTCACAGGTGCATCTGCATGTGGAGTGTGACAATGATAGGCAGCTGAATGCCAAATTCAATGAGTCGAGGCCAAGAACTCACCATAACCCTCACACTCTGGTATTTATTCCAGGTTCATCTATGTCAGACCTATGTTGGTCACTTGCCTTCACAATAAAGGACAAGAAGAGCAGACAGTCTTGATCTTGGGGATTTTCTGAGGATATTCACAACGACCTGATGGAAGAAACGTAGGTCTCTTTTACATGAATGGAGATCATTTGAAGGATTGGGTGTGAAAGATTTCCTTGGGCAGGTATTTTCCTATTAATTATCATGTAATTTGTTTAGGCAATTTATTAAGGGTGTTTTGAAAGACGAGTCAGAAGTGGAATTATTTTCCTAGTTTAAAAACAGCTTGTTTAACATTTATTCATGCTGGGCTGGGTCTCCAGATGGTACAAATTGGCATAGCTCCATTTAGTTTCAATGTATCTCAGCCAACTTCCAGCAGCTGAAAATCTTGTCCAGTAAGTCACATATGATCCCAGGACTTTAGTTGAGTGCTTGTAGGATCTGAAAAGCCGGACTTTGAGGTGATGACCAAAAATTCTTTAACAGAATGGATCATTCTTTTCCAGTGATTGTTAGAGAGTTGAGTAAGCTGCACTTCGGAAGAGCCAACCAAGTCCTGGGCTGCATCAAGAGCAGCATGGCCAGCAGGGCAAGGGAGGGGATTCTGCCCCTTTACTCTGCTCTTGTCAGACCCCACCTGGAGTACTGTGTGCAGTTCTGGAGCCCTCAGCACAGGAAGGACATGGAAGTGTTGGAGTGGGTCCAGAGGAGGGCCACGAAGATGATCAGAGGGCTGCAGCAGCTCTGCTATGAGGACAGGCTGAGAGAGTTGGGGTTCTGCAGCCTGGAGAAGAGAAGGCTTCAAGGAGACTTTATAGTAGCCTTCCAGTATCTGAAGGGGGCCTACAGGAAGGCTGGGGAGGGACTATTTGCAAGGTCTTGCAATGACAGGACAAGGGGCAATGGGTTTAAACTGGCAGAGAGGAGATTTAGTCTGGATGTTAGGAGGAAGTTCTTTGCAGTGAGGGTGGTGAGGCACTGGAACAGGTTGCCCAGGAAGGTTGTGGCTGCTCCCTCCTTGGAGGTATTGAAGGCCAGGTTGGAGGAGGCCTTGAGTGAGCTGTACTAGTGGGAGGTGTCCCTGCCTATGGCAGGGGGTTGGAACCAGATGATCCTTGAGGTCCCTTCCAACCTTACCATTCTATGATTCTATGATTGTTATATCATGAATGACAAACAGATGCTGTCCTTGAGTGATAACCAAGCAGTTATCACTGTTAACCCAAGTTAACCTTGGGATGCATTTAATACTTGACCTCGCCATCACATGCCATGTGAATATACAGCTGTGGTAACTAAGACAGCACAGGTAGTAACTAGAAACATAATAAGGGTGTTTGGTTTTTATCATTTGGCTTCTTCATGGGTGTAGAAATGTTATTTCTCTATAAATGCATAAAAAAATAAGATAATAAAATCACATGCAAAAAAAACCCCTCACTACTGTAAAATTAGAAATGTCAAAATTTACATATTTCTACTCTTGTGGTCATTTCAGAGTGATTTTCATGTTTAAAGCAGTGTCAAATTGGAGGATAGCATTTGTTTTCAAATGTTTGGCATATATATTTTCCCCTTTATTCCAAATTCCATTGGTGAATGGGGACAGAGCAGATTGGTTTAAATACAACCAATAGTTCTAGGCACAGCCAGGCAAACTAACACAATCAAATTCCTGGGGCTTACTGCAGTATCATCCACTGGATAATCAAAAGCAATGGTGTCAATGTTCAAGCTTAGCATCTTCTCTGAGGTTCTATGTCTGAAACCAAATGGAGAGATCTAAAACCTACTGGCTTTGGTAGACAAAATGTCTCAATTCTTCTAGTTCCAAAACACAGAGAGCACTAAATCAGGTCCCCTCTAAAATGCTCTGAAACATGAAGAATTATATCAAGGTTCCTGAGACTGAGTTAATGAATTGCAATGAACTTTACACTCCTTTTTTACTGGCTAGTGATTAGTACAAGATCTGAGATGAGGATGAAACATTTGAAGGCTTGAGAGGGAATAAATTTGTAGAGAGTTCATTTAAATGTCATTTCCTCAGTGCTAACAAATGATAAAGATATATCCTATGATTAATTTAGTGCATACCAAGGTAGATGCTCTGTGACTGCTCATTCAGATGTTTAAAAATAAACTAGCAGCATTGCAAAATCTATGTGCCATTATTTGCAGCAACAAGCTGCAGAACTATTTGTTTCAGCAAATGCCACCCAAGGGAATTTTCAGTAAGGAGATGAAAAATTTTATAGGTTTTTTTTTTTTTATCTTTGCTTAATTGTGTCTCCATTTTACACTACACTCTTTATTCTCTGCCCTTTTGACATAGCCAGCTGCCTTTCGAAGCTCTGTGAAGAAGCAAGCTGGCTTCACTCTGTAACAGGCACCAACTCCCAAAGCCTGGTCTATTGATGAGTCACATTGGCTGTGTGTGCCTCTAAGCACATCACACAAGTTCCTATGCCATTTCCTTTTAAACTGCTGGGGAGGAGCGAGGGGAAAGTGTGCGTGAAGCATAAACTACAAAAACAATGTTGATAGTGAAGTCTTCTGCCTCACCATAAAGCACAATAACTGGTGACACAGTGGAACCTCTGGTTCAGAGGCAGTGCAGGTTCATCCTGTTATTGGTCCAGCAGCCCAGGAAAGTGACGTCAGGTTCGTGAGGCTCTTGTTTGAAAGTAGGGAAACACACTGAGACATTTCAACACTTCCACAGAGCCAGGAAGTCTCTTTTTTAAAGGTTTGGTTGTGCTCACGTCAGTCCCTCAAGCTGCCTCTTTCCCCACCTGGTTATTCTTAACCCAGGACAGGGTTACCACCCTCAGAGAACTCAGCATTTTCAGTAAGGTTCAGCATCCTCACGGCCAGGATTGCTCTGAAAGACACCAATCAAGATGCCAGACAGAAATATTCTCACACAGCCCTTGCTCTGCAAACTCATCTTTGAGCAGAAGTTCCCCATGAACACACTAAGGTTGAGTGGAGAATGTGCATGCACATCAGTCTCTCTATTATCAGTCTTCAAAACTGTAGCTTCTCAAAGCAATTCTTAACAACTACACCTTAGTGCTGTACACTGTAGCATCTAGCTTCAAAACCAAAAACTCTACCCATCAGACCCTATGATGAACGCTACTGCATAAGCATAGGTCCTGAGGACTTCTGTTTTCTCTGTCACTTGGCACTATCCAAATATCATAGCAGCATTATAAAATGGTTAGTTATGAACCTCCCCTTTCAGATCAGCATCATGTATAGGGACACAGTTGCATGGTTGCTCAGGCAAGGCTGAGTTAAAACTCTCAGGAGGCTAAGCTCTCTTCTGCTCTTTCAGACGTGCCACTGTGTCTCTAAATAGTATTTATACTTCTGCTCTTTTCAGACCGTGTATATTTGCTCATATGAATGGGAGTCAAATTTAATAGTTGAAGTTAAGATAATGTGAATTTTCAGTGACTAGTAGTAGCAGTCCATATATCTGCTCTTGTCAGTCTGGTTCAGTTAAGTGCTTGTGAAATCTCACTCGTTGGTGACATGGGTGCCACAAATAAGAAAAGACGCTTCAGATAATCCATCTCCCTGGACTGCTAGAAACCAGACAGCCTGGGAAATGATAGTTTAAAAGGAGTGTCAGACTGCTGGCCAAACCCATGTTTTAATGAAGTTTCTCTTCTCACCATGGGATCAGTAGAGGAAGCCTTGAAGTGTTTTCTCTTACTACACAGTCCAAGAGAGAGTAATGTGGACAATTCCTTCACCCCCCTCACCATTTAACTTTAATGCCAGCAAGTGAAGAGCTAAACTGCAGTCTTCAGTTAAGTGCTCTTGGTGTGACTCACAGATTCAAAGAACTTTAGTTTAAAGACTGATTGTGATGGTTTGGGAGGTTCCCCTTCCACCCCCCCACCCCCCCACCCCCCCCTTTGTAAAATGACCCAGACTGGAACTCAGTCAGCTGGAAGTTAAGGACTGAAGCTCNTAAAAGTAATACAGAAACACAACACCCCTCCCAGAAATCAAAGACACCAGGAGGGGCTTCAAATCACCCTTCCACCTTCTCCCTACCCCTGTACCTTACCCCAAGGTTTGCCTTATCCACAAGGTGAATTAGGAGGATTGGCCAGAGGGGATAGAAGAAAAGTGGTTAGTGAAGATTAATTGGTGAAGAGGAGCCAGAAGCTAGACCACCTGAGACACTGTGCCCCCAGAGAGAGACAGACTGAGACTGCCTTATCTAATGTTTTGAGTTATTTTTCCCAAACATCTCAGCAAGCCTATGAACAAAATAGACATCACCATGTTTTCCTTTCACAGCCTATAGTATAATTTTCTCTACTAAAATACTCCAATTAGCCCCAAATCAGCACACTGATCAAAACTGCAGTGGGAGAAAATTATCCTTAAAATATGTACCTTCTCATCACCACGAGATGGAATTCAGGGCATAGGCAACACCTTGAAAGTCTCAGGTTCCTCTCTGTGCAACCAGAACAAGTGAGGTAGAACAGGTTCTTGGTGCGTGTGGTAAGGATGGTTCCAAATGAGCCATGTATTGCACTCTTCAAAAACGTTACTGCTAAAAGGTATGGAAATCCCTGCACGTTTTGTGGCCTATTAACTCTAGAGAAGCAGTATTAGGTACTTCACAGTGCTCACGAGGAGTGTGCAGAGAGTGGTGATACGGATTTCCACTGGGATCAGAGCAGGTGGATTGAACACCTATAACCCATCCAAGAAGGAGGTCAGCAAGCACAGCAAGTACCCATGCTTTTCGGTGCACTGTTTTGTGGAATGAAAACATGCTGCAAAACAATTGCTGCACTCCAAGTGGCTGGTCCACCAGCAGCACTATCCATTGAATTATAGACTAACATTGTTATGACGTTTACAAAGAGACTTCTTTCCCCACATAACCCAAAAGCTGGAGTTTAGAATTCCTATTGTATGAACATTAATATGAAAAGAATGTTGTCTCCTATTATGGAATTGTGTTACAAAACTGGAATGCTGTGCCCGCCCCCTCTGGCTCACAATCATCTGGGCTTTGCAAAAAAATCATCCTGCACTACAGAGCATGTGTGTGTGTCTCACAACAAGAACTGCCTCCTGACTCACAAAGACAAGAGGAGGCAAATGTGTAAAGCTGGCAGAGGGTTTCTTTAATCTGTCGGTAACAATCAGGCGATGTGCTTAATGGTTCTGAATTCTGATCTCTGTGTGCAGCCTCCCAACCAGCAGAACGCAGCTGTGCGCCTCTGCTTGTGAACTGCACCCATTGTCCCTCCCAGGAGACTGAGAAGAGATCCAGCTAACACGCCTTTGTCTGCCCTCCTTGCTGATCTTGGCTTTTAAGCAATGACCTAAAAACATTATGCCTAAAGTTCAACGCCTTGAAAAGCTGTTGGAAGCCTTCCCCTTCTTTGTTTTGTGCCTCAGCAGCACACCTTGTGTGATGGTTTGGGAGTTCCCTGCCCGCTACACTTTGTAAAATGACCCAGACTAGAACTTAGTCAGTTGGAAGTTAAGGACTGAAGTTCTATTTACAGCTCAGCACAATGTACAAGCAGAGATATACACTATAGACAGGAATAGTTACAGAAATAGACAAGTTAAAGGTAATACAGAAACACAACTCCCCTCCCAGAAGTCAGAGTCCCCAGAAGGGGCTCCCAACCACCCTTCCACCTTCTCCCCACCCCTGTACCTTACCCCAAGGTTTGCCCCATGGGCAAGGTGAGCTTGGAAGATTGGCCAGAGTGGATTAGAAGAAAAGTGGTTAGTGAAGATTAATCGGCAAAGAGGAGTCAGAAGCTAGACCGCCCGAGACACTGTGCCCTCAGAGACAGACTGAGACTGCCTTATCTAATGTTTTGAGTTCTTTTCCCCAAACATCTCAGCAAACTTATGAGGGAAGTAGACATCACCATTGTTTTCCTTTTACAGTCTATAGTGTAACTTTCTCTATTAAAATATTCCAATTAGCCTCAAACCAGCACACCTTGAAAGGGCAGCATGTTGCAAAGGGACTTTCAGACATTCTTTGCATGTAGCATGGCTTGTCTCCAAAACCCCTCTTTCAGAGTAGCAACTGCAAAAGCAGATTTCAAAGGCCAAATTCTCAATGCAGCAGAGCCCATGTTTGAGTTACTCTGCATATAGACTGCTTGTAACCCAGTGGGGTTTGTTTACTGCAGTAGGGATTGATTGCCTCTGACCACATTCTGAAAAATCAAAATGCATTGCTTTTTAAATGTGCTTTAACAGCTTGTTTCTCACTTGAGATTTTTCTTTCCCCATCATTTCAAACCCCAAAGTTATCAAATTAGCTCAGGAAATTCCTCTTGGGAGGGCTTTTTCCTCTTCTGCCCACAGGGCTACATCAGATGCCTCATAACCCTGGACAACAACTGGTAAAATTGCTGGGGTATTTTTGAGGGAACTCGTTCAATTACACAGAGCACATTCTAAGCCATGGAGCCAAGTCCTCCTCCGCACAGGGATGATGTAAGCACATCCAGGAAACTTGAGATGCCAAAAATCTCTAACTCTGGAGGAAATATTTGCAGGTCGACATGGCTGCAAATTGACTGGAGTTTAGCAGCCCAGGGAGTGTTTCACCCACAGCTTCAATTTGAGCCTGAAGATGACCAACACAAAGAAAGACGTTGGTTGCGCTGTTTAGGTCTTAGAACAGGAACCTTACTGGAATGGGCTGAAATGCTGCCTCTCAGCCCAGCACTGAAGAAAGTAATATTTTTCCTCGGTTTCTGTGTCAGGAGGGTGCACGAGGAAAGCTCTCAAGGATAAGAAGATAAAAATTGCCAGGATTTTGCATTGACAATCTGGATAGCGTATTTGAATAGAGGAATGCTGCATGTAAATAAAAACAGGATTTTACTTCTCTGACAGCACTGGGACTTGTGCCAATGGTAGATACCAAGGCAATAGATGGTCAGGAAATATGACACATGGACCCACTTGATTGCTTGAGAGATGCTTTTTAAAGCCTCTTGTCTGCCTTCAACCAAAGTTATTTCCGATGTGGTTCCCAAAACGAAGGAATCTCTGGCAAAGATAAACAAAATTGAGCTGCCTTCCTCTGCAAGCTAAAGCAAAGATCAGAAAATATAGCACAAGCAGAGAAAATTAAAACACAGAAGAGGAAATACCAAGCATTTTCCGGACTAATAAATGCTAGGAGGAGAAATCCAAGGTTCACAGGAGCATCCATGTCTCTGTGGAGTCTGTACATTTCTTCCCTCTGTGATTCTCTGAACTCACAAAACTGACAGTTCACTTTTGCCAATTATGCAACTCCTTAATGCTTTTGTTGCTTTTATGACGTGTCAGCTGAGCATGCAATCAAACCAAATAAGACTACAATAATAAAATAACCCATATTAACTAATTATCTTAATAACAACTCTGTTAAGAGGGAGACATCTGATAGGAGAGATAGAAGCAATAATAAAAGGGCTCTCATACTTGCATGAACAGACTTGCGCTGCTTCCCATTGTGATGCTTCAAGGATATTAACTCTTGGAGTCCTGAGAGAGAAGTCTTGGTAGACACTAGAGATACCAGAGACAGGTTTTCTAAAGACTTTTAAGGAATCTTAAAACCACAGGGATTAAAACTAAGGAAAAGTTGGGGGATGAAAATGAAATAGGAAAGACACGTTTAAGAGAGATTTCCTCTGCTCCTTGTGAGCTGCCCTCTGCAGCAGTACATTATCAACCATGTGGGCTGATGGGGATGAGTTTATCAGAAAACAGACACAAGATTTAAGGATCAAACTATTTTGTTAACTCAGGGTTAATACATGAAAGGTCTGAAGGGTTATACCAGGAAATCTTCCTTGCCCCTCACCAAGCCCTGCTGACCTTCAGGGTACGGGAAAACTGCTGCTTCCCAGAGCTCACCACAGCACCAGCCTTCCAAAACTAGGCTAAAAGCATACTGCTGAAACATCAGCAATCATGTCCTGCAGACCCAGTATGTGATTTGAATCGAGACAGAGTCACTCAGTGTCTCATTTCCTCCTTGGAATCCGTAAGAGATCTTCCAGGACTATCCCCAAAGGCAAGAGTAACTTTGCCCTATGCACACAGCCAGCACAATCTGTTCCACACTTTGGAGTTTGAAATCATCCTTCAGTAGCTGAGAGGAAACCAATCAATGGAACAGCTGAGCTGTGCTTGTCAGGATGATGGATAAGAGAAATGTGATCATGTCTGTTTTATTTGGGGGTTATTTTGTTGTGTTTTTTTGTTTGTTTGGGTTTGGGGTTTTTTTGTTTGGTTTTGGGGGGTTTTGTTGGTTTGGGTTGGGGGGGGTTTGTGGGTTTTTTGTTTTAGTTTTTTGTTTTGCTTTGTTTTTTTGGGGTTTTTTTGTTGGGTGGTTTTTTGGGTTTGTTTTTTTTTTTTTTTGGTTGGTTGCTTTTGCTTTTGGTTTGGTTTGGTATTTTCTGTTTTGTTTTGTTTTGTTTTTCAGAAGATATGATCCAAATGTTGTTTCTGCAGTGAAAATTAAAATAAGAACATGCCCAGGCCAAGTCTTTTTTCTCTAACTACTCTTCCTCAGGGTGGTACTTGTGTTTCTATAGTGGACTGATACCATCAGAAGGTCTGCTTAGACAAAAAACCCTGTTAGTCACTCTAATTGGCCTGGAGGATGATCTACAGAGCCAGAGGAATCACAACAGATCTAAGGGAGAATTCACACTACTAACTTAGATGATCCTTCTCAGTCATCTTCACTAATCATGCCCCTGTACACTAAACCAAAAACCACAGTCTCCAAAAATCAAGCAGGAGTAACTCATGGGTGGGTTGCTGACTTTCTTCAATGACTGCAGGGGGAGTCTAAAGCAATAATCACAAAGGCTAACATCATCCTGAGAAGACTAGTCTCCACAAGTTTCCTTTGTAGTCAATAGAGGGTGAAAGGCAACTTTGGCAGGAGTTTCATAGCACCTAACAGCTCTACACTGCTCCTGCTCTGTCACCTTTTTCCCCAGACTGTTTGAAGAGGGAGGTGACAGAGAACATCCCCATCCCTTCACTTTATGAATAGCAGCCTCAGATATTTATTTACATCTGCTACATTAGTCCACAGGAATAGCTCAGGTCCCAGATCTAGTCCACAGTGGGCTGGACTATGTATGGGTAGCAGGAATAACTTCTGTGTGTGGTGGAAGGACATGTGTGTATGGGAAGGACATGGAAGTGTTGGAGCGGGTCCAGAGGAGGGCCACAAAGATGATCAGAGGGCTGGAGCAGCTCTGCTATGAGGACAGACTGAGAGAGTTGGGGCTCTGCAGCCTGGAGAAGAGAAGGCTTTGAGGAGACCTGATAGTAGCCTTCCAGCATCTGAAGGGGGTCTACAGGAAGGCTGGGGAGGGACTATTGACAAGGTCTTGCAATGACAGGACAAGGGGCAATGGGTTTAAAGTGGCAGAGGGGAGATTTAGACTGGATGTTAGGAGGAAGTTCTTTCCAGTGAGGGTGGTGAGGCACTGGAACAGGTTGCCCAGGGAGGTTGTGGCTGCTCCCTCCTTGGAGGTGTTGAAGGCCAGGTTGGAGGAGGCCTTGAGTGAGCTGTACTAGTGGGAGGTGTCCCTGCCTATGGCAGAGGCTTGGAACTAGCTGATCCTTGATGTCCCTTCCAACCTTACCATTCTATGAGTCTATGATTCTGCATATGCCAGTGCACTTGGAAAGGAAATAACAGATTGTGCATCATATGTCACATTGCTATGTGGTCCAGTGCAATCCAGCTTCTCTAGGTGTTCACATGATTTGAATGCAGCAAAGTTTCTTCCAGCATCTGCCTCTCTCCCAGTTGTCCTGCTGGTTCACACTGGAGTAGTGAGGTCAGCATATGCTGTTTGTCAGAGACAAACTCATTTCAACAGGCAGGCATAGAAGGAAGGTGACAGGTCTGTATAGCACTGTCACTGACACTGAGACTGCACCCAGCTCTGACAACCTCCCACCGCCTGCCTGGTTTTGGTGAAACAGTACCAATCCCAGTTCAGACTGTTTCCCAGATAACAGATGGGGCAGGGCTTTTAGGGGTTAATATCTGAGTCATTCCTTCTGTCTGAATCCTGCAGGTGCAAGTGAAGACTTCTGTAAAATCACCTGCACTGTCCCTTCAGGCCCAACCCACGTTCTGGGACTTTCCTACCGCTAGAAACATGAGTGTACCACGCTTGTGAAACCTCTGAATAAGAAAGAGGCTTCCTTTGCTTCCTACAGAGTGATCTTCATTATGGTAAATGAAGCAGGTTGGAGGAACATCAATCTACCTGTTCAGGATTTTCAAAAGTGTCTGCAACCCCAAAGTTCAGTCCAGGGGTCCTTGGACCTACTCTGAGGCCAGCAGACACTCAATGACAGGCAGTGCTAGAGATCAGAGTGGCCAAGATTTTTCTCACTAGCTCTAACACTGCCTCTACATCCTGAAATGTATGCATGCCTACCAGGTTGTTGGATAGACTTGGTATGCCACATTTCTATCTCCAACAGCTAAGTAAATGTAGACTGGCATCTTACAGCATCTCAATCTAAAACAGGAAAAGACAAAACTCTGTATGAGTCTTGTCCTCGAGTATGTGGAGAGCCCATGTGGGAGTGGATGTGTGAAGGGGAAAAGGCCACCTCAAAGACAGTGTGAACTGAGTGGGTGAGAGAGAGGACTGTGAGTTTCCTTGGCCAATCAGAATTTCTCAATCTTTCCTGGGTACAGCTGTCACTTCCACCTGAGGGCTGTTTACTATGTTCAGAAAGCACTAGGAAGTGGAGGTGTCTAGTATGGAAAAAATGCCAAACACTAAGCAGTGAAGCTCCAGAAATTTGTCTCACTCCAGACTCTCTATTTCAAGATGCATTGGGGAAATTCTGTGACCAAAATCTGCAAAAATATACATGTGGAGAGAAGCAGAGGCGTTAGCTTAAAGCCTTAGCCATATGGTCCTCCTCTCTCCTCTTTCACATACACACCTCATTATTAATGGGATACAGCAAAGACTTCACCCCTTGGTGACAGGGCAGGACTAGGTCAGGTATCACAGAGCACTTTCTTCCTAGAGAGACATCACATCCACAACTTACTCCAGAAGGTGAGCTCTGATTCTCTGGTGGAGCAGACCCAGGACCCTCTCCTTCAAGTGACATTGGGAAAGAGGCCATCTCGGGTCTCAGAGGCTACACCTGTGCTGGGAAGTTAACTGAGGGCACAGCTCAAACATGAGCTTGAAATCATCAAAACAATGTAATGGTTTCCACGCTCCCTGAAGCAGTTTACTTGCTTGCCAACTAGTGCTTTCACAGGCAGTGCCTGGGCACGATTCAAGCACAGGCTAGGGATCCTGTCTAAAAGGGAACATGGCTGAGACCACACACTTTCTGGCAGTAAGAAGTTAAACCATACACATAGCCATATGTTAGCCATGTCACATCACTTGTCCTTACAAGGCACCTGGGATGTTTTACCAGAATAACCATTGCAAACAAATTCATCTCATGGAGAAGCAAATGCTACTGTCTCAAACTTCCTGCAGACTTAAGCAGTTATGCACTAGTGACAAATAACCTACTTTTCTGCAATTTTTTCACACTCATCAGGTATCAATGTGCCTTTTTAAAAAGACAGCATCTCTTGAAGTGTTCTCTTCACATATCCCAGTTTTTTCCATCTCCAGTGTCTCCAGTGAAGGGATAACCTTCTAGTGACACCAACAGCCTCAGGACAGACGCAACACTAAACAAGGAAAATATTTGCGCTGTTGACAGTTGTCCTCTTGCATTGCTTAATAATTTAAAATAATAATAATTTAAAATAGGAAGTACACACATATACAACCAGAATGTCTTCAGCAGACCAGTTTTGCTTCCTAGGACTTCCAAAAGTCTATCTTCTATACAAAGTAAGAAGTCAATGGACAGCCTTTAAGCTAGAACCATGTGTCTTCTTTATCTTTCAGTGCTTCATAGAATCATAGAATGATAAGGTTGGAAGGGACCTCAAGGATCATCTAGTTCCAATCCCCTGCATAGGCAGGGACACCTCCCACTAGTACAACTCACTCAAGGCCTCCTCCAACCACACCTCCAGGGTGGAAGCATTCACAACCTCCCTGGGCAACCTATTCCAGTGCCTCACCACCCTCACCACAAAGAACTTTCTCCTAACATCCAGTCTAAATCTCCCCTCTGCCACTTTAAACCCATTGCCCCTTGTCCTGTCATGGCAAGACCTTGTCAATAGTCCCTCCCCAGCATTGATGTAGGACCCCATCAGATACTGGAAGGCTACTCTCAAGTCTCCTTGAAGCCTTCTCTTCTCCAGGCTGAAGAGCCCCAACTCTCTCAGTCTGTCCTCATAACAGAGCTGCTCCAGCCCTCTGATCATCCTCATGGCTCTCCTCTGGACCCGCTCCAACACTTCCATGTCCTTCCTGTGCTGTGGGCTCCAGAACTGCACACAGTACTCCAGGTGGGGTCTGACGAGAGCAGAGGAAAGGGGCAGAATCCCCTCCCTTGCCCTGCTGCCCACACTGCTCTTGATACAGCCCAGCACTCAGTTGCTGTCTGGGCTGCATGCACACACTGCAGGCTCATGTTGAACTTTTCATCACCCCAGACTCCAGACTTCTAAGGCTTGAAGTCAACAGGAGCCTTGTACAGTCTAGTGACTGCAATTTGGAGTCACGAAGTCTATACATTTTTAAGTAGCGTAGGACTACACTGCAAAACATGGAGCACAAGGCAAGCACACTTTTCCCTACACTTCAGAAGTTTGAATTTATAAAGGCTTTCACAGTAAAGGTCAGTCATGGAGAGAATAAATATGGTAAGTACAATTTACTCCCACCAGAATCAGATTTATTCATACCTAGTAATTAGCTTTAATTGTACAAAGCATAACTGATAGACGAGAATAAAGGAGTCACTTGTAACATTACTTGTGGCACAAACAATGTCTTGAAAGTAGAAATCTGCCCCCCACCTGCCAGAAATTATGCGTGGACCATCTCAACATGCATTCTGGCACCCCAATTCTTTCCAATTAAATGACATCAGGGAAGCATTAGAAATAGTGTGGGCCTTTTTTCATTGCTGCTTATGACTAACTGATGTAATGCTGAACTGTTTACCACCATAATCCCAACCCACATAGCCTAAAACCACCGAGTCGGTATTTAACTGAATCTCTCAAACCAAATCAGTTGTACAGCAAATACTGCATGTGGTTTTTATCACACAGGTTCTGAAACTTTGAATGGTTATTACTTATATTACTCTAGGAACATTGGTCAGTCTAGGAACTAAGCAAACAGAGAACAAAGATGCCTCACTGCCCAAACAATATATATTATAATGGTTTCTCAAGTGAAAGGTAGTGGAGAGATAGTATGGGGTTCAGAGACAGCTAGAGCCACCATCTATTTCCAACCTCACTATGTTTCTCTGAAGTTTGAAATACAAGACTACTCCAGGAAAGCAGTCTGCAAAACATGCTTGAGGAACTTTCTGCAAAACACGCTTGAGGAACTTCTTGCCTTAATTCAGTGATGCATGAGACAAACTGCTGTTGAACTGCATCACACACTAGTCAGCACATGTCTACTACTTATCTATGGTAGGTCTGAAGTTAACCTTCTCTCTAAAAGATGATCTTCCTACAGGGAACATACCTTTGGTGTGCAAAATCATAGAATCATAGAATGGTAAGGTTGGAAGGGACCTCAAGGATCATCTAGTTCCAACCCCCTGCCAGAGGCAGAGGCACCTGCCACTAGTACAGCTCACTCAAGGCCTCCTCCAATCTGGCCTTCAACACCTCCAGGGAGGGAGCAGCCACAACCTCCCTGGGCAACCTGTT